>OZ007507.1:3421580-3989929 GCA_963931865.1 Axinella damicornis
CACATGACTGTCATGCTCGACTGCTTCTGCAGACAGACACATGACAGTGAATAGCCTAGCATTGTACCCAGGCCTTCTCACCCCAGCATTGGTCACTTGCAGTACTGCAAGCAACCAACACAGGGCCTGGATATGAGGCTAGACACCAAACGCTTACCAGGTAGTCATACAGTTGAACAATGTTAGGGTGTTTCAACTCCTGTGTAGTGTCGGAAGAGAAACACACAGAGAACAATCAGAACTCTCACACAATGTGCCCAGCTCCCCCCCCCCCCCCCTACACAGACACACAGTTAGTCAGGTCAATACATTCTTGGCCACACAAGCAACTTGGACTGTGAATACCCTCTGCATACCACTCCCTCTTGAATTCTCTCTCACTGCAATGAATCACCAACAAACAACACTGCCATGCATACACTTGAAGATCAAAGACAGCACAACAGCTGAAAGTCAAATGCCTTCCAAGTATGCATGCATTTGGTGGTGCATTTGGTGGTGTTCTTGCAGTGATTTTAGAGGGAAACTCACTTCAGCTGGGCCAGCTAGTTCTTGTATGGGCTGACCATGCCAATGAAACACCTCATACCAAATCTGGCAGTGAGTTGCAGGACACACCACAGACATGCTAACAGACAGACGGTATCTCTCAGAAAGACACACACCAAGCTTGAATTGAGATAGACTAGCCCGCGCATAAACTCCTGAAACACAGATGCACAAAACCTTCAGTGTCCATGAGGCATAAATAAGTGCACGTAAAGGGAGTTCAATAACAGCTCTCCAGTTTGGAAATGCAAATTTGGAAAGATAGTGTCGATTCGACTACTGGACTGACTCTCTTGGAGATAACTCACTCTTGTCTAGCCTTGTTCCCAGGCCTTCTACACCTGCAGTTTGTGATCGCTTGCAGTTTTTGCATACTGCAAGCGATCAAAAACTGGAGGCCGGTGTAGAAGGCCTGGGAACGAGGCCACACTCTGTCCAGCTCAGATCGAAGTTCAAATTCTACATCTTGTACTATGACCTCATCATATGCATTAAAGCTAGCACTATTTGGGGTCAAAGGTTAGTACACTAGCAGTGATGACAGCCTCAATTCGGGGAGAGATTTGGAAATGCAAATTAGGAAGTGCAAATGAATGGCCTTTCTTGGCCACTGAAAGGTTGAATGATTCTGGCAGACCAAAGGCCCACACACAGCTGCTACCTTCCTGTGGGCTTACCAGCAGAAAATCTCCGAATTTGACCAATCTGCAATTATTATGTTTGATCTGAATGGTCTGAATCGTCAAAGTCTGTTTTCTACTGACAAGCAATCAGCCATCTACAGTACACCCAAGCTCTACTGATATCCGCACTTGTGTATGTGTGCGTGTGCGTGCATGTCAATGATGTGTGTGTGTGCGTGCATGTGTGTGTGCATGTGTGCATGTGTGTGTGTGTGTGTGTGTGTGGGGGGGGGGGGGGGGGGGGGGGGGGGGGGGGGGGGGGCACCACAAGGATTTTAGAGACAATAATTGCCAGAATAGCAGATGCTCCATAATATTGCGATGCACAAACTTGGAATGTAGTTTGGGTAACATTATTAATAGCACAGTCACAGGTAGCGATGATGCAACTTCGCTACCGAGTATTCATAATTTGATATTCCCAGACCCAATACAAGGTGCTGGAATGAGACTTGATAGAATAGCCTGGCAACTGCCATACATGGAATGGCATTGCAGGCACCAGTATGAGGCTGAGTATTGTGCAATGGGCCATGGCAGTGCAGGCACTCAGACACCACTAGATGCTTCACCACCCAGCACCCCACCCAGCCAAATACCAAACCAAATGGGAGCACTACAGCTGTAAACACAAAAATGCATTTCCACTGCACCAGTGCACTCGCACAGACACAACTGGTGCTTGCATACACAGAGTTCATGTATGTTCCGCATGTATCAACTGAGAACATTTTAGCTTGTAGAATTTAATGCTTCTGCCTGTAATTGGACAAAGTACATCCGCCAACAAACAACAGGGAAAAGGATCTGGTCTCACATACAGGAAGGGGGTGTGGCTTCCTGCATGAGCCCTCGTTCCTGTACATGATCGTGATGGTTGCCTACTCACCTTCAGTATGTGGATCTCCTTCTGGCGAATGCTGGACAGTTTACCGGGCACACTCTTCAGAGCAATCTGTTTGATGGCAACTGGCTCATGGGTCTGAGGGAAGGGTGCATATAGAGGGAGGGAGGGAGGTGGGGGAACAGTTCTTGTTTGAACAGGCAGCCTAGTGAATACATTACAGTTGCAATTAACACTCTGTGGTGGGGCTGCAACAGCCACAAGCAAGGCGTTAATCCCACAGCAAATAGCAACACTCTCCAATTGTCAACAGTACAGTGTGCTTGACTGTGTGTCACATAGAAGTGGGAGATTAGGTTACCCCCAGCTGTTGATTCTCAGAAACCTGAACAGCCCCCACCAGCACAGAGTGTCCAGGCTATTCAAGGAAATATGGCCAGTGCAACAACACAAAAAAAAATCAGTCTGGGCTTCAATAACATTCTGAGCATCATTCCAATGAGTGTGCTGTGCCTGTTGTTCATGGTCTTAGTAGCCTCATTCCTAGTCTAGCGGGCTAGCCCCTCGAATTTCCCCAGCACGGATCGACTCACGTGACCGCACGGGGAAAAAGAGGGTCTAGAAACTTTGGACCACTTTGCTTGGGCTCTACTCGAAATCGGGTAGAGCCAATCAGATTGCAGCTGTCACGTGGTGATCTTTCAAATCGCTCGGTACAAGCGTTGAGGACTGTCTGAAGTTGCCTGCGATTGCTGTTCTCCTGCACAACGACCAAACAGACAGAAGTACAAACAGTCAACGAGGTTAGCGGGCCAGAATCGACTGACTGCAGTTTCACTAATTGGAATATTATGACGTAAACGGACGTGAAGTAAGATTAATTGCATTCTTTCGTACCGAGTAAAGTGGTCCAAAGTTTCTAGACCTTACTTCTCCGCGCGCGCATACTGAAAGCGATCGCGCGCTGGAGAAAGCGAAGGGCTAGCTTGTTAGACTACCTCATTCCCAGGCTCCTCCCTAGCTATTTGACGCACATAGCATGCAACATAAAGCCAGGGAGGAGCCTGCATGGGAATGCAACTACGTAGGTCTTAGCTGAAGGATTGATATACATCAGCTGAGACCTCGCTGGATAATTAAGTATGATTATAAGACCAATCTTTCAAGCAAATTCAGCCAGAAGGGACCGAATCTCCAGTAACAGCATCAATGTCATGCACACAATACATTGTGTACCCAGATTTACCCATCCCGTCATCAAGATCACCTTTTTCTTCCGGCCTCGGAAGACCAGTGCAAAGGCACCATGGCCAATCAGATCACTCTGGCTGTACTCACACCCACTGACCGACTGCATGACTCCCCCGGCCTCAACGGCACAGCAGCTGCGCGTTCACTAACCAATTTGGGGTCAGACAGCTCTACAGAAGAGATCAGGACTAGTTGATGAACACATCACCATGAGGGGATCTTCACAAACAGAAAGTTATTTTATACACATGGTGAAACCAACGATACAACTTCTGCGTCTAGCGTCGTGAAACACGCACCAGGAGGGTCGGCGTAGAGACGGCCGTAGGATCAATGGCGGTTCCTTCGTTTCCTCTTGCTAAGAGCAGAGGTGGATCCATTACTTGCTTTCAGAGCATTCTCTTAGTGGAGACAGTCAGCACATAATATTCCTGATTTCATCGCAATGACAGCGCATCTATATCTTTCATGAATCTCAACCCTTTGTTTACCTTATGGAATCAGAATTTGGATAAGGCGTCATTCCCACACTGGCCTGGGAACGAAAGTCTGGTTGGTACGCTTCCGGCCACACCCCCAAACACTCTGATCTGGTATGGTCGACCGGTCGGGGTTGATCAGCTATGCCGCCGCCACAGGTCGTCTGGAAGATAGAAGACCCATCCGAATTCCGCCCCGACTTCAAACTGGGGAAGGATCGGGAAGAGTTCAGAATCTTCGACAATGTAAGATCGTAGTGTAGGGTCAAGTGTAGTCTCTCGAGCCAGCGCCCCGGCGGCTGGCTCAGGAGACTAGGGTCAAAGGGTACATGTACTTCTCAACTCCCAACCATAGCTCACACTGTACAAACTCGCCCCCAAAGATTTGCGTCTAGCAATCACTAGTGCCAAAATTTTTGAGTGGAGAAAATACATTGCCGTAAATGCACGAGGTAAACGTTCCCATCTCAATGTAGTATGAGTTCATTACTAAGACATCAACGGTCAGCATACAGAAGGTATAAGTTCCACTGTGTTGTGAAAAATTAATTCAGGTCTGCAGGTCCTTGGCCCTGGGTCATTGACTCCTCCGTTTAGTAAAACTTGTGCAGCAGAGTACAAAGCAGGTGTGGTTGTTATCGATAACTCTTAGGAGCATGTAGAGAGCGTGTAGGTGCCAGCATCAGACCTTGTAGTGATTCCTTGTAGGCACCGGCCCACAGTCTGGTGAGCGGAGTGTAGGATGAGCTGGACATTTTACGTCACTACATATCACACATAGGGCAGGGTCCTACTATTAGTAGAACTTGCAGCACCCAAGCAAAACGTGTCAAATGAAAGTGTGTTGTAAAAGCGACTGAGTGGACCATGACTTGTAGCACCTCCAGTGGGGGTCTGACCTATCTCCAGAATTTTTGTCCCGAAGATTGTAGCGCCTTGTTTCTTACTGTTGTCAGACTTCCTCCCTGACAACGGAGAGAGATGAATGCTTCACTTTCTGTGACGCTGACGGAAGGTGGTTTTATTTGTGGTTGCCATGGTGATGATGCACTTATCTTTCAGGGTGTATACTTCAGCTCACACACCAGGTATTCCCTTGACTATGAGTCTATGTACTGTCTGTGTTTGGACAACACCTCAAAACTCAAAAGGGCTACTAGATACTTACTATCCTTGGCTTCTTCCTGACTACTCTTTCTGCCATTGTGGACAATTGAAGGTGTGCCCCTGTGCTGAAAGGCTTGTGTTGTCATGAGACTAGCCAGCTCCTGTTTCCCCAGGCAATGGGTGTTTGTACCCAGGCGGGGCGGGGCTTGGGTATGAGGCTAGGTATTGACATACTTTTCAGGATTGGTACGACAATGAACTTGGACAACACCTCAAAACTCAAAAGGGCTACTAGATACTTACTGTTGCAATTCCGTAAAATCTCACACAGCATCAATTTGAACCTCCATTTTTGGACAAAAAGCAGTGATCAGAAGTTAAGCCTCATTCCCAGGCCACTACTCCGTGTGACCTGGGAACGAGGCTGTGGTCAGATTGTCTTGGAACCAGATGATGCAAGCATGCCTTTGAACTCCAAGGGAAGCCAAATTCAAAGGAAGCTAAATCAATGTTACCAGGAATTAATTCTGTTTACACAAACATGTGAGCTGCCAAAGGCATACCCTCTGCAGTATAAGTCATAAGAACATATATATGACGTACATGTAAGAGCATTTGACGTAAGAGCATAATTATGACGTAAGAGCATTTGACGTAAGAGCATATGACATAAGAGCATATGACATAAGAGCATATGACATAAGAGCGTATGACGTAAGAGCATATGACGTAAGAGCATTATGACGTAAGAGCATATGACATAAGAGCATATGGCATAAGAGCGTATGACATAAGAGCGTATGACATAAGAGCATATGACGTAAGAGCATATGACGTAAGAGCATATGACATAAGAGCATATGACGTAAGAGCATATGACATAAGAGCATATGCATATGACATAAGAGCATATGACGTAAGAGCATAAGACGTATACATCATTATGCACTCCTGATGCTGTACATGCTGTGCGGAGGAAGTGTTCACTAGTTACTTCACAACTTACAGAGCAGAAACTGTTCTAACTGTGGATTCCGAACCACTAAAGTAAGGTTTGTACATGCAGACAAGAGGCCAATAACCGCACCTAGCCTCATTCCCCAGGCCCCCAGTAGTGTTCAACAACGGTCTCCATACATTCTTTATGGTACAGAAGTTGCCCGTGTGATCTCAACCTCTGACGACTACACAATGCCTTCCTCTTACTGCAGCAACCTTATATAGCAGCACTCCTTATATGTACTGAGCATGTGTGCCATGTGACATACAATGAATATGATACTGGTACCAGCGTACGTTGTACGTTGAGGCTGTCAGCTTGGTGGCAGCTGACAGCTTTGGTGGCAGCTGACAGCTTTGGTGGCAGCTGACAGCCTCAGTATGTACTGATGAACTCCAGGCCTTGTTCCCAGGCCCTCGCACCAGTGCCTGGGCTTGAGGCTAATGACCTCCTGGCACATATGGCTTAGTTAGAATGCAACTTGCCCTACTCCTTTTTCACTGTGTGGTGCTATTGCACTGATCCTCACTGGAAATCAAGTAACTGATAGTGCCTTTCCATGCAGCTGACCCCGTCATGCAGCTGCCTGAACCACTAGTCCGCCATTCTTGACTGTTTACATGTATGTACCTGTGTACGAATGTAGATAAACCCTCAAATGTACATTCCCATCTTGCATCACAGTGTATCAGGCATCTAATATACACAGTTACACACAGTCTACCACTGTTTACATGTACTTCATTGTAGTAATCTCTTCATGCAGAAAGATGACGAGCGATATGCCATGGTGGAGAAGACGTACAGGGACATGCACACCAAGCAGACAATGGCGTCTGTGAAGGAAAGGGTAGGTCCTAGACTCGAGCATGGCTGGTACACCAAGAGTGCATGATGACATCATCGTGATGTCGTCATGTGATCTTGTAATCACTGATTGCATAACAGTTGTACCATAAAGATGCTGCCTGTTGTTTCATCAGAGAGAGAAGTGGTGCAAGCTGTCCCACTGCAAGATGACCATCATGGAAGCTTTGGATCTTCTCGACCAAATTGTGGATGAGTCGGACCCTGACGTGAGTTTCTGCAGCCATTAGGCATATTATAGTAGGAATTTGAGACTCCACAAGCAGCAGCTGTTGGTCGGAGGGAATACATTTGTGCAACTGGAGTCGATTGCGATTGCCCTTGACGATGTGTGTAATCCAGCTGCTGTTTGTTATTTGAGTCCAAGTGTTGTGAAAGCATGTAACTTGTGGGAGGCAGTGTTAATCTCTTGGCCACACCCCTCCACCCTACGGGACTTGAGGGGTAAACCCGGTGGCACAGCCAGTGTTTCTTTTAGAAAATCGTTCGAGGGGGGGCGGAATCGTAGCGCGTGGGGGAGGCATGAATAGCTTTGCATACATAATACTTCTTGGGTATCATTCAAGGGGGGGCAGTACAGATTCAAGGGGGGGGGGGGGGGGGGGGGGGGGGCGCCCCCCCCCCCCCCCCCTCCCCCCTAAAAGAAACCCTGACAGCTCCCAGCCACGACCCAACTGTATCACGTCTAAAACAGACGGAGACAGAAGAGATAACCAACGGAGGGAGGGAATATGGGTGGGGTTTGAAGCTTGGCAGCAGCTGCGGCATGAAAGCATGCAGTGAGGGCCAGTATCATACCACACGTGCAGTACGTGAAAGAGGCTGGCTAGGCTCGTGGTTTACCTTGTTTAGGTTATTATCGAAAAAGTCAGCAAAGTGTTTATTGTGAAAGAAATGTTAAAGCATGATGATGTAAGCTTTGGATGGAGAGAATGTGTCCACTGAACATAGCATGATACAACTAAGCCGAATGTTTGTGAATTATGAACGTAAACAAGTATGCAACACAAGGGTAGTTGACACTATGGGAGTTGCAATCCACACAGGTTACTATGTAGATGTCATATTTGAATGTGGAGACAGCACCCCCTCCTTCCTCCATTACTGTACTGGTGACTTCCACCATGCAATCCTCATATTGTGCACCTAACGGGTTTACTTGTTGCACCATCCGGAGGTCATGTGAGTGGCTTGTATGTGGTGCACCTTTCCTTCACATAACTTCCTACCAGGAAACAAACTCTTAGTTTGATTGCAAAGCTTACATAACTCATAACTGACACCTCTCTCTCTCTCTCTCTCTCTCTCTCTCTCTCTGCAGACCGATAACCCCAACTCCTTCCACTGCTACCAGACAGCGGAGAGGATCCGGCAGGTCCACCCTGACAAGGAGTGGTTTCAGTTGACCGGGCTCGTCCATGACCTTGGCAAGGTGCTCGCGGTGTGGGGGGAGCCCCAGTATGCTGTTGTGGGGGACACCTTTCCTGTTGGCTGTGCCTTCTCCCCAAAGTGTGTGTTCCCTGAAATGTTTGAGGGAAATCCGGACTCAAAGGACTCCCGCTACAAGTGAGACTCATCAAGAGACAAGGGTTGAACTGGCCTTGTTCCCCAGGCCTACACCACCAGCTTGCAGTACTAGAAGCAGGGGGAGAGGGGGAGGGGGAAGGGGAGGGGGAGGGAGGGAAGGGGGAGGGGAAGGAGGGGGGGGGGGGGGGGGGGGGGGGGGGGGGCTTGAAGGTTTTCTCACGTGATGCATGGTGCAACCATCACCAATTCAAGCCCACTAGCTGATTTAGCTCATGTCCTACGGTAGCTACAAAGACAGTTCAACAGAAAGCAGAATGATAGCCATACCAATTTTATAAGCTTCTGTGTAACAGGTGAGAGAAGTTGAATAGGCATCACAGTACGTAACACATGAGAAATTCTTCGCAACAAAAGCTGGGGGGTGAGACCTAGCCTCGTTCTGAGAACGAGAGCTTGGGAACGAGGCTAGGTGAGACCTGGGACTTTCTTATTGGACCACTGTTGTGTGTGGAATAGAATGATGACACCCTGTCATTCTCTCTCTCTAGTACAAAGTGTGGAATATACCAGCCCGACTGTGGCCTCAGTGAGGTTCTGATGTCGTTTGGCCATGATGAGTACTTCTACCATGTGCTGGTAGGCAATGGCTGCAAGCTGCCGGAGGAGGCACTCTACATGGTGCGGTATCACTCCTTCTACCCGTGGCACACGGGCGGGGACTACAACTACCTCTGCAACGACAAGGACCGTGCAATGATGAAGTGGGTCCTGGAGTTCAAGTGAGTTGCGTGGGAGCAGGTACTTACTGGGTGGAGTGTGGGGTTACTGGGTGGAGCGTGTGGTTACTTGGTGGAACATATAGACCCGTTGCAGCTGATGTCATCATTTCTAGAATACAGACGGGTACACCAACACTACGGCTATTTTGCGTTTGTGGATATAGCAGTTTATAATTCTACGGCGATCTCAGCAAACACAGCCATGCACCAACAACGCTTCTAGTATGTGTTTGAAATGTGATTGATATTGTAGGCTTATAAACACGCGTTTCAATCGATACCGCATATGAAGCCAATGTATTTCGGTACTCCAAGGTGGCGGCTTCCGGATAGTATACAGAAATACCACGGATAACGTGACGTAAGTGCAACGGGTCTATACTTACTGGGTGGAGTGTGTGGTTACCAGGGGGAGCATGTGAGCATGTGGGTACTGGGTGGCTACTAGTCTCGTTCCCAGACCCGTTCTGGGAACGAGACTAGGTGGTTACTGGGTGGAGCATGTGGTTACTGGGTGGAGCATGTGAGCCTGTGGGTACTGGGTGGAGCATGTGAGCATGTAGGTACTGGGTGGAGTCTGAGATGACTTTGTCTTCTCGTGCTGTAGCAAATTTGACCTCTACTCAAAAGCGGATACTGTACCGGATGTGGCCAAGCTAAAGCCCTACTACCAGAAGCTGATCGACAAGTTCATCCCGGGGGACCTCAGCTGGTAGCCGCTTGTGGACACTGGCTGATAGCAGAGTACTCTTGTGTCTGTGTATATGTGAACAGAATGTTGTTTCAGAATGAATTGTGTACCCTCCCATTCCTTTGAATTATGAACTGTACTCTATTTATCAGTTTTCTGTACTGCAGATACTGTGATGCCTTATTACTGGTTGGTGCATACAACACAAAATCTCAGCTGTAGTCTGTGAGTACATTGAGTAATTCCTGAAGGAGTCCAGGAGAAAAAAAAATTGGAAATCAAATTCAAACCGTATGTTGGTGTTCCTCATTGAGAAGATCACTGGGTTGCATTTTTCAGTTGCATACCCCCTACGGTTTTCCAGAATAAACATCAAATATTTTTTGGGGTGTATGATCACCTAAGACAAGTGGAACAACGAACCAATTGAAACAGCACTCCTGGTGAGCGACAGCACACCTAATATACACGGTGACGGTAAACCCAGCAAAGATAAGTCTTTTCATCTTTAATGCTACAAGCTGCCACTATAATTATTGCATGTTGTGGTGTCCTGGGGCATGCAAAATTAAATTATACTGTAAGCGTTCAAAACTGGTGCATCCCAAATCTCACGATCAGCTGTAGAGTGAAACTAACTAGTCTTAGGCATGCATACTCAGCCCTAATCAACACGATTGCCTACACTGTATAATACAGCACTGTCACATATGGGTGGGGTTTGGGCACGAGATGTTTTTTGTACCTGATGATCATATCATCTTTCTAGCAATAGCTTGCTACCACATTAGGTACATACAGTACAAATAGTAACACAATTGATTTGAACTGATGTCAGAATCGCATCAGTTTCTCCAGTTTCTTGATTGGTTGAATGAGTCCCCTTTCACTCAGAGATTGGCGCTGGTCGCCCCCACTGGTGGCCACCACCCTAGTCTTGAAGAGCTCTATCAGTGCATGCTGTTCACTGCGCTTTAGCCCCTGTTGGTGGGTGTGTATAGTGGAGAAATTGTGACATCACACTTGAAGTGTACCAACATATCCAAAATTGATTTTGGGCTCAAAAACGTAACACAGCCATTTCTTGTTATGCCCGATTCCTGTCATGCTCAAAACTTTTGCTTTGTCGGACCTCCCATCTAGTTCAGTTGTAGCTTCTGTGTTGCCATGGTACATGTAGCTGTCATTGCAGCCTCGATATCATCGGAAGAACCATCAGAGACAACAGAACCGACAATGCACTTTTGTGTGTGGCTCACCCTTAACCCCAGGATCGAATTACACTCAATTTTTTTTCAAAGACTCAACTAGCGATGTTGTGTGCATACCTTCATTTCCAACACCTTCTGGAAGTTGCTGATGTCCGTATCCCCGTGCATGAGCTTGGTGTAGCTGGCAATGAACTCCTCCGCTTGCTCGTGAGGGGACATAACAATCTGTTAGTAGAGAAGGTACATGTTAGCAGCTAGCAGTCTCGTTGCTTACTAGCCATGATGCTTCACTCTTGGAGCCATGCCATAAAACTATGTTGGTAGACTTGCTGATTGTTCAAGGATTAGTCTTCAGTTGTTCAAAGAAATAAAAAAGGATTAGTGCCACGCCTACTCAAAGGAATAATGTTTCAGTCTATCCTCTGCTACGCCATGCACTCCACTTCATGCAGT
The DNA here is from genome assembly GCA_963931865.1 of Axinella damicornis. Lineage (NCBI taxonomy): Eukaryota > Metazoa > Porifera > Demospongiae > Axinellida > Axinellidae > Axinella > Axinella damicornis. The sequence goes on from OZ007507.1 coordinate 3,433,022, forward strand.
GTAAGAGGTGTTGTTTATCCTCCTCACAGACATGATGGTACCTTAATTATAAGTTCAGCCCTCTCCATTCCCTTGGCAACAAGTTTTGTATACCTGCACAACAGAGAAAAGTTACCATATAAGGTGACTGGCAGAGACACAGTACACCGTATACCAGTCACTCACGATGAGGGGGCCTTTCTCACCACAGCAGCGCCAACAGAGGGCAGCTCTAATAGACAGGTCTTCAATGAGTGTGTGTCCAATAACAACTGGATTAAGAGAAGGAGGAGACGTGGCAAGAGTAATGTTTCTAATTGTAGGAATGGAGTGAATAATCGAAATAGGTGAGATCAACTCACTTGTTCTGCTGCAATGGTGCTAACTGGTTTACACTTGTAGAGGTAAGTGATAAACATAGGGACAAAGGAACTGCAGGAGAAAGAGTGTGTCAGCGGAGGTGAAGGACAGAGGGGAGGTAACTGGTTTACACTTGTAGAGGTAAGTGATAAACATAGGGACAAAGGAACTGCAGGAGAAAGAGTGTGTCAGCGGAGGTGAAGGACAGAGGGGAGGTAACTGGTTTACACTTGTAGAGGTAAGTGATAAACATAGGGACAAAGGAACTGCAGGAGAAAGAGTGTGTCAGCGGAGGTGAAGGACAGAGGGGAGGTAACTGGTTTACACTTGTAGAGGTAAGTGATAAACATAGGGACAAAGGAACTGCAGGAGAAAGAGTGTGTCAGCGGAGGTAAAGGACAGAGGGGAGGTAACTGGTTTACACTTGTAGAGGTAAGTGATAAACATAGGGACAAGGAACTGCAGGAGAAAGTGTGTCAGCGGAGGTGAAGGACAGAGGGGAGGTAACTGGTTTACACTTGTAGAGGTAAGTGATAAACATAGGGACAAAGGAACTGCAGGAGAAAGAGTGTGTCAGCGGAGGTAAAGGACAGAGGGGAGGTAACTGGTTTACACTTGTAGAGGTAAGTGATAAACATAGGGACAAAGGAACTGCAGGAGAAAGAGTGTGTCAGCGGAGGTGAAGGACAGAGGGGAGGTAACTGGTTTACACTTGTAGAGGTAAGTGATAAACATTGGGACAAAGGAACTGCAGGAGAAAGAGCGTGTCAGCGGAGGTGAAGGACAGAGGGGAGGTAACTGGTTTACACTTGTAGAGGTAAGTGATAAACATAGGGACAAAGGAACTGCAGGAGAAAGAGCGTGTCAGCGGAGGTGAAGGGCATAATTATCCTTACTTTGCAAACTTATGACAGAAATTGATGAAATACTTCCTAGCCGATGAAAGATTTTCTCGGAGCAGAGGAACGATGTTCCGGATATGGACTGCAACTGTAGAGACGTAGGGACTCTGATCACCAACTGATTCCACACTCTGCCAGGGGATCTGCACAGTGTGGACAGCAAAAGGTCAAAGGTTGGGTATAGGTCAGAGTTCAAGAGGTCACCTTACTTTGACCATGGCTGTGAAAGCTGATACACAGGTGGTCTCCATGTCCTGCACCAGCAGCTGGATGCAGTTGGAAATGATACTGTAAGATGGGAGAGGAGAGGAGGGAGGGAGGACGGGTGGGAGGGTGGAAGGGAGGGAGGGAGGGAGGGAGGGAGGGAGGGAGGGAGGGAGGGAGGGAGGGAGGGAGGGAGGGAGGGAGGGAGGGAGGGGAGGGGAGGAGGGAGGGAGGGAGAGCGGGAGGGAGGGAATAAGAAAGTGATCACCTACATTCACGTAGGTAGCTCATACCTGTGGAAGTTGTCCTGTTCTAGAGTGAAGTTAACCTTCTCTGTCAGTGGAGGGTCAATCTTCTCCTTCAACTTTGCCTCCAGCTGCACAGAAGTACATTAAAAAATAGGAAGTATTTTTTTGTGCCAAACTTGGCACATTTTGGAAACCATTTTCTACCAATTATGGCTAAATTGCACTCCTGTTCTATAGAGTGACTGATGTGCCATTTCTGCCAAAAATGGACCAACGAAGGTATTGGTTTTTGGGTCAAAATTCAACTGACAGCAAAATGGATATCACTGGAATGCTCCATTCATGCTGATCACAATGGTACAAATCCCAGATTCATATCTCATTCCTAGCCCAAGATACCTAGCATATTTGTCTGCTATAACTGCAAGCATAGCCTCGTTCCCAGGCCTTCTACGCACACCTGCTGTGTGGTTTCCAGGCAGTAGTCGGCAGTACAGAGGATGCTACAGGTTGTGGTGAGCTCCTCTACACTGAGAGAGACATCCGGTGATTCCTTACGAAGAGCACCCAGACTCAGCTTGCTGGAGCTGCCGGTCGATATCCTAGAAAGGGGTGTGATGAAAACAAGGCTCCACGTACAAGATCTAAAGTGGCTGCTGGCTCTCACTCACTTTGGGAGGTAAGGCATGAGGACACGATGGGCGTACTCCGGAGGTACTTCTGGAACAGCTCCATCAGCTCCAGAAGTGGGGGTCCAGTTGAGAGAGAGGCACACTGTACGAGACACTTCTTGTAGAAGACAAACATGTCAGCAGCACTCGGAATCACAATGGCAGCCCCTCCAGCCTTGGCCTTGGCACCACCGCGAGACTTCATGTCTGAGACAAAGTTATCCAGTAGCTCTGCGAGGTTCCTGTGTAAGTGTGTGTATGAGATGTGAGTGTGGTGTTTGTGTGCTTGCATGTATAGCCTCGTTCCCAGGCCTGAGTCTTGCGCCTGGGAATGAGGCTGTGTTGCTGACAAGTGTATGCATGTGTGTGTGTGTGTGTGTGCGTGTGTGGGGTGTGTGTGCGTGTGTGGGTGTGTGTGGGTGTGCATGCATGCCACATGTGTGTGTGTGCACGCCATGTGTCTGCGTGCGTGTGTACAGGTGTGAACACACGTGAGTGTGAGCAACCCACTTGTCCTGTGAGGTGATATAAACTTTGAGGTGTGGCTCAAAGCATCTTGAAATCATTCCAAGGAACGGTGAGTCAGGGATGCGCTTCCTGGAAATTCTCTCATCCTAACAAAAATCAAAATCACTCCAGCCAGTGATTCACAGAGATACTGTAACCCCTCAACAACAATACATGTACAGTTCAAAGAAGTTCTCGGTTTGTTATCAACAGCAGTATAGGAACTATAGTGTATTACTCATCATCCCAGATTTGTCAGCAACACTCAGATGAATCATTAAGGTTGGATTTTGATTAACTCAGTGTTGCTGACAAATCTATCGATGGTTGGGACGATGATTTGTCAGCAACACAGCCTCATTCCCAGGCCCCGCTCAGCTTTTTGTCGCTTGCGGTACTGCAAGCAACAGAAAGCTGGGCGGGGCCTGGGAGCGAGGCTATCAGCAACACTCATTAAGGTCAAACTGTTGGAGTTTGATTGACTGATTCATTTCAGTGTTGCTGACAGATGTATCAATGGTTGGCATGGTAACACACGTGTACATGTGCAACATCGCAGAGTACCTCTTTGCCTCACCTCTTCATCCTCGGACTGCTGCACTGCTGGTGGTTTAGAGGGCATCATCTGCAGCAGAGAGAGATGCAGGGGATACATTCACTCCGCCAGTCATTCGTAATATGACAAATCGGGGGGGGGGGGGGGGGGGGGGGGGGGGTAACTTGAAGAAGCACACACGCTTGTGTCTGTTTGACGTACCGTCTCAAGGTATTTGCTGTTGGAGAACCTCTGTGCGAGCATCTTCTCGAAGGAGGTGGTCTTCTGGATGGCAAACAGGAGCAGTTTCACCTCAAGGTCACCAGCACGCAGCTGCATCAGGCTAGAGAGGCTAGCCCTGTGCAAGGGTGGAGAGTGATGAGGGAGGGAAGGGGGAGGGTGGAGGGGTGGAGTGATGGAGGGAAGAGGTGCACTGTGAAGTCCCCTATAGTGCACTCACTACTGGATGTGATATCAGATATACAATGTGCCAGTATACACAAGGTATGTATCAATATATTAAGATTTTAACGTGTGTGTGTGTGTGTCTGTGAGTGACGGAAGTGGGATGTTCATGGGGCGGGACTAGACTATAGTGACGCGCGACCTTCGTACTTTAATTTATTTACTGAACCTCGAACTCCGCGAAGAATGTTCGAGAACATTGGGCCCGGGCGCCGGGCATGGGCTGGAATCCAGTATGCAATCGGGGAGCAGCAGCCGAAGCGGACGCAATCGGGCGAGCAGCAGCTGAAGCGGGCGCAATCAGGAGCAGCAGCTGGAGGCGGAGGCAAACGAGGAGCAACAGGCCGCAATCGGGCCTGGGAGCAGCAGCTGAAGCGCACGCAAGCGGCGAGCAGCAGTGAAGCGGACGCAATCGGGGAGAAGCAGCTCTTCAGAGAGCTGTCCGGTGCTGGATTACGCACGGTAGGCGAACAAGGGGGAAGTAGCTGAGCGAGCGAAGCGAGCTCAGCTACTTGTATGTATAAAGCATGCGAAACACTGTAAGCGATCAAAACTGGTGGTGCAGAGGAATGAGGGCTAGCATGTTTCCACATGGTATAGTCTCAGTCCCAGACCCAAACCACCTCCCGCACAGATCGCTATCAGTATCGCACGAATTATACTGCAAGCAATGTACGTGCTGGATGAAAGGTCTGGGAATGAGACTATATACACAATCATACTACTGAAGAGAGGGGAGCACAAACACGCACACCTGGTGTTATTGCAGAACTCCACACATATCCTCTCCGGGATGCCCCACTCGGGGGGAAAGATGCTAATGCTCTCCTCCTCGTAGTTGACAAGAGTGCGCCGCAGCCAGGCATAGCGTCGGTCGACCTTGTCTAGCCAGGCAACGTCCAGGCTCTCGTGGAACATCACCTCGTAGTCTGAGAGCTGGAGGCGGACAAACCAGCGGATCAACTCATCCCTGGAAGGGGTGTGTGTGTGTGTGTGTGTGTGTGTGTGTGTGGGGGGGGGGGGGGGGGGGGGGGGGGGGGGGGGGGGGGCAGGGCAGAGAGGGAGATTCGGTTATGACATGAGGTTCAAGCCTCAAGAAAGCTAATGTGCGGAGAGGCTCACTTCATTCTGCCTCCCAGTGTGTCCATCACTAGACAAGCATCGTGCAGCTGCGCCTTGGTTCCCTTCTGCAGGTCAGATCATGATACTCCACTGGTGGTACATTGTCACTATTACTTGACAGTGTTTGCGCATGACAGTCACTTACTGGAGCTCCTTTGACCGAAAAGGCTTTCTCAAAGTCCACTTTAATCTGTTGTCCCAAGTCGTACTGAAGGGAGTGTAACCTACATCCAAACAGAACACACATGATTTGTAGCAACACACTACAGTAGTCAAATGACTATCACATGACTGTCATGTGACTGCTACCTGTCCATCAGCTGTTTGATTTGAGGGATGGAGTGATACTTAGAGAACTCCTCCACCACACTGACGGCACCATGCAGCTGTGTAGAGACCTCTGCATAGTTACGCTGGCGGTAGTTCACCCTGCAAACAAGAAACAAGAGCAACGGCCGCATGGATATTGTACAATCTGGAGTAGCACCTCCCCCTCTCCCGCTCACTGTAGGTCCTCAAGGTTAGCGATGAGGAATCTCAGCCTCTCCAGGGTCCTGATGGAGTCTGTGAGATGCTTCTTGGCATTGTCCATCTGCTTGATGTCACTTGTGATCTTCTTCACCTGATTGTGGGGGGGGGGGGGGGGGGGGGGGGCATGTGATCATTAATATTGGTATAGCCCCCCCCATTATCAAATGCACTATCAGGCACAGCACATCTTGCACATAAATTGAACACACACACACACACACACACACACACACACACACACACACACACACACCATGTGTTCGGACTGCTCTGCCTTCTCCTTGATGTTCCTGATGCGTCCAAACAGCTCCTGGATGGCCTGATGTGCCTCTTCCAAAGCCTGCCTCCCGTCATGGCCTCCGTCTGCCTGTCCACGCACCACTGTCCGGATCTCTCCATCCAGCTGCTGGACCCTAATGCGCATCCGAGTCACCGTGTCATCAATACCTGCCAGTGACTGACGGTACATGTGCAGGAAGCATGCGGATCATGGACAAGGGTATAAATGACGTCTGAGGTAAGGATGGTGCCTCACTTGGACAAGAGTATACAAAACGTCTGAGGTAATGATGGTGCCTCACGCGGACTCTGCAGTGACCATCTTCGAGATCTTGACTGGCTTGGACTACATGCACAGACAATTTTCTTTTACCATTTACCACTGCAGTAGCATGCGGAGATTACTACCCCCCCCCCCCCCCCCCCCCCCGGCCAAGTAGTCTCTGGGCCAGCCCACTTCCGCACATCCATTTCCACCCAGGGCGGAAGTGGGCTGGCCCACGAGACTAGGGGCCAAAATGCAGTTGTAAACACAGTGTGTGTAGAAGGGACCAAATCCTCGCAGTGGGTTTTAGAGAGGATGGTCACTACAACAACAGACACTGTACTCGTGGCTGCTGTGGGGGCCACAATCCGTCACTGTACCACATGATCATAGCATTGGTCCCAGGCTCCCTCCTCTCCTGAGTCTCCTCCCCGTTTTGTGAGGAGAGCCTGGAACCAAGGCTCTCATGACCATGCCCCTAAACCGTTGGTGACCCTGTGACCCTGGAAAGAATCCATGACTGTTACTTTTGTGGCGACCACTCCTGGACGTGGAGCCGTTCAGTGCAGCACATTTTAATGCTGCCATGCAGCTTCTGTGCATGCATAGCAGCTTGCCTGCTCGGTCGGAAAGAGCTGGTTGATGTAGTCAGTATGGTTGAAGTCCTTACTATCCAGTGGATCGGAGCTGGGGCAGACCTGAGGGTAATTAGAGGTGTGTCCCAGGTATATAAATATCACGGGTTAATAGCTCCGCTCTCTGCCGGCGTACCTCTCTGATAGCCTCCTCTACCTCGCGGTCGTAGAGCACTGCCTCGCTGGACCAGTCCGCAAGGAGCTCCTCCGAAGAGCGTTGAGCCATGGCAAGTTTTGGATTTTACACACGTCATTCAATTAGAAACACGTCACAGGGAAACGGGAAATCCCCCATAGCCTCGTTCCCACACCCAGCTCTTGTCGCTTGCAGTATACTAGTACCACAAAAGCTGGGCGCGTGCCTGGGAACGAGGCTAGCTCTTGTTTACTAGCCAGATTTTATCTTGCAGCCATGGCTCTATAGCTACTTCTGCTCTACCTGGCTCTACCTCTGCTCTACCTCTGCGGCTCTACCTTGGCTCTACTTCTGCTCTATCTGGCTCTACCGGACTCTACCTGGCTCTACCTCAGCTCTACCTCTGCTCTACCTGGCTTTACCTCTGCTCTACCTGGCTCAGCTCTACCTCTGCTCTATGATTGAGAGTTGGAAGCCTATTAAGGTCTCCAACTCAAACATTGTCAATTTTAGACATGGTGAGTAATGAAAGTTTCGTATGCGCTCTTGTCCAGACAGTGGTGTTGAGGACAACTTCACAACTCCTGTGACCTTTAGACACAGACTGGCCTGGACATGCAACAGATGGACAGCCACCCCACCAGCTTGCACTCACATTGAAACACTGACACTACATCCAAACAGAACACATGATTTGTAGCAACACACTACAGTAGTCAAATGACACTGCATGGTGAAACTCCTTTCATATAATTTGTATGTATATGTAATAGGATGGTCCACTGTGGTATTTGGGATTAATAGCACGAGCAATGCAGTCAGGAAGTGTAAAATAGCACGAGGCGAAGCCGAGTGCTATTTACTTCCTGACTGCATTGCAAGTGCTATTAATCCAAAATACCACAGTAGACCATCCTATCACAGATTAATCCTACATCTTAGCTAGCTACATCACAGTGGTTTTCTTAGTGTTGCTGTTGGATGCGTTGGTGAAACTTGGAGCGTCCTCGACACGCAGCAGGCACGGTTGGTAGCAAGCACTAGCGAGCGACTCAGGCCACGGTCACGGCATGCGTCGCTTCACGGTTTGGAACCAGAGCGTAGCTATGTACATCTCAACAGCGCGTGCGAGCAGCTCGTCTACGGTGTATCCGCTCGTGAAACTTACTTTGGAGGCAGTCGCTTTCTCCGCTTCAGCCGTGCTCCCTTTGTCAACCCTACAACTGATGGTAAGCTGTATAGGCTGCCTAGCAACCAGGTTCTGCAACAGCGTTACTAAGCGAAGTATTCGCCAATCAGCTTTCTATTACAGCAGTACCTCGAGAAAAACGTGTAATACCAATCTGATTGGTTAACCAAGTGGTATATCAGATTAATGCGTACCGTGTAGTATAGAACTATTATATTGTAGGTTTTATAGATGTAGGATTAATAATTTATGTTTATAATGACAGTACATTTCCCTGAATTTAATTGCAGACAGTAGCTAGCATTTCATACAGTATTTTTAACAACTCTTTCATGCACCTATTCGTATGACTAGTGCATTATGACATTGTATGATTCAAAATCACTGTTAAAGCCGATTGTTAGCTAATAATCGTTGATTAGAAATGAAAAATGATGCATGAGTGATGTATCCCATAGCTCTCATCAACACTTATGCTATTGGGTAATAATTATCAGGAGCCAATAATAACTCAAACCCAGGCTAATAGATCCAACTCTACCCAAATGCTAAGCTACATGACCTATAGGCATAATTCAAATAGTTCCATAATCACTATGCAAAAAAAAAGTCTAGCAGCCTTCCCTCCATGCCAAAGGAAAACAAAAGAACCGGAAAAAAAAGAACAAGAAAAAGAAAACCAAAAAAAAAAACACAAAGGGGGAAAGAGAGAAAAAAAAAAAAAATACAACCTAGCAACAACCCATCCCTCCGTGACAGGTCAGACACCGAAGTGTAAGCCTCAGGAGCGCTGGATAGGCGCCGGTGACTGGAATCACAGGAGGCTAACCTGCTTTCAACCAGAACACCTTTCTTTAGCTTCGGTGGTCAAATGGGAACCGGCGTACTCAAGCTGCTAGGCGGGGAAGTCAGGAACCGGTGTGTACGGAGTGGCCCAGACTCGTACTCGGTTATTGGGGAGACGAACACTCAACCCCCAGGCTGTAAAGCAAGTGCTTAGCGAGTGTGCCATCCCGACTTCCCGCCAAAACCTGCTACAAATTCAATATTTAAAGCCCAAACCGGAAGTAGCCTGTTGCGCATGCGCGCAGGCTGACGGCAGAGTAAAATGGCGGCAGAGTACTACTAAGGTCTTTAGTTTGTAGCAGTTTGCTACGTAGTATTACTGTGATCTTAGCGGCATGGAATCACTAACGAAGTTTGGAGTCAGCATTGAACTGAGTAGGTGAGTAGACTAAGCCGGGCAGACGAAAAGAAGCGTGTGAGGTCTGAAACTTCCCCACATTGGTCTTACTTTGCTTCTGTGACGAGGAAGAATGTGCTGTCACCGAAAGAAACGTTTGTGGAGGATGTCTGGGTTTTGGTGAGTGTCATCAGCAAGAAGAAAGTAGTCCCTAGGTGTCTGCTTTAACAAAGGAAAGCAGTACAGAGGCATGGCTTTATAGTCAGGAGAAGACAGCAGGGAATGTGAAGAGCAGCAGTACACACACACACACACACACACCACTTGGGTTCTACTACCGGATCGCGGACTCGCGTGCCCAAGTTTGGGAGGGACTTGGCCTACCACTTCCCGTCATGTGACCTCTACATAGCAGCTGCCTTCATACACTGCTAGAGAATCTTCTGTATACCACCAAAGACCTTGAATTCCAAATTTGCCAAGCAATTCCCATTATCCCCATCGAATGGGGTGCCTCTGGCTGCAGACCCTGGATTTAAAACGATAACGATCTTTGTAGGTAGTCTATGAGCTGGTGGATGCAATAAGAGTCTCCTGAAGTATCCACAAGGTGAGAATAGAGTAGCCTCATTCCCGGGCCTACCCCGTTTTCTGTTCTTTAGTTTGTATTGACAATGATACACGGATGCGGAAGAGCAGCGAAAAACGGGGAAGGCCTGGTATCATTCGCCACCTGAGTGATGACAGGTAGGATGCGAGGTGGACGTGGGGGGGGGGCGTAGCCATTTCAGCAGGGAAGCTGTGTAGAGCATCTAGAGTCTCGACTAGCCTAGCCAACTTGGCTAGCGAACCTTGGATGATAAACGGCCAGTGTTTAAACTTATTTGCGGTTGCCCCCCTACATCCACCTGACATCACTCACGTGATGAATGATACCTGTATAGGCTACCTTCCCCGTTTTTCGCCGCCCTTCCGCATCCGTGTATTATTGTCAACGCAAACCGAAGAACAGAAAAAAACGGGGTAGGCCTGGGAATGAGGCTATATGTGCAGCACTGTGAAACTACGGTCATCCCCAGAATGGTATATCTACTGCACTGTCAATCTGATTGGTCAGTTGAAAAGTCCATCCCACTTGCATCGATTCATTTTCATCGCATTTGTTCCCACCTCCATTCTTTCAGTAGTACGATACCTGTGTGTGTGTGTGGGGGGGGGGGGGGGGGGGGGGGGGTGCATGTGTGGGTGTTGTGGGGGTTTTTTTGTGTGTGGGTGTGGGTGTGTGTTGTGATGTGTGTGTGTGTGTGTGCATGTGCAAGCGTGGGAGGGGAACAATATACAATGTGTTCAATGGTCCTCCCTGATATACCCTCCTATTATTCAGCGTCTATAGCTGTACATGTACCTGCTAGCAGGAGGCTTCCTGCCAAGGGTCTCCGCCATGGCTCTGGTGTAGTTGCCTGTGTTCCCACAACAGATGCCAATGTACTTCAGACCCATGTCCATGCACCATTTTGTGAATTTCACAATCTCCACCTCACTGACGTAGAAGGCATCCACGCCATGTGGATAAACTGGGTTGTTGTCCGGGCAACACTTGTCAGTGAGCTTGGTCCAGCCTGGTTCTTCTTTCGTTGTGCGATATGCTATAGGCAGTGCACACACCTTCTCTGGGGGGATTTCCTTCACAATCTCCTCCACCACTTCCATCATTGTCTCTGGCCCACGGAAGCAGTTGGTACCCACTAGAGACGCCCCCATATCCAGCAGCTGGCGGCAAGCCTTAGCAATGGGCACTCCATCCACTGTTGACAGCACTCCCTCCTTGTTTCGACCATATACCGCAAACGTGATGACTGCAGGGAGACCAAATGACTTGATCACCTCCAGAGCAATCTTTGCCTCTGCAAGGTGGGAAATGGTTTCGGCAATGATGTAATCCACTCCTTCCTCCTTTGACCAGCGGACCTGCTCTTCAAATAAGGCACGTATCTCCCCTGCAGGGTCCTCCACTGTGGGGTCAAGAAAGAGGTTTGTGTTACTGATGCCACCAGCAAAGAGGGTCCCGGTTTCCTCTGCTATCTCCCTTGCAATCTGCAGAGCAGAGCGGTTGATTCGTTCAAGGTCATCTTCACGACCAATCATACGCATCCATTTGCGATGAGTGTGATACTACAAGGACAATAAAACAAGTAATTCAAATTTCATAGCACACACTCAGCACTAATACCTGGAAGGCCTCAGTGACATCAGTGCCACTGTGGATGAACATGCGGTGGACCATCTTCAGCACCTCTGGCTGTTCCAGAATGAATTCTGGGATCCACACCCCGTGGGCGACATACCCCATGCGAGCAAGTGCAAGCAGGTAGCCCTCTGCACACAGGATAGTCTCTCCAGCTGCCAGCCGCTCCAAAAGGCCTCGCCGAACTGCAGAGATTGGCATGAACAGTGGCCCCTGACTCTACCTGGGCTCTACCTGTCAGTGACTCTACCTGACTCTACCTGACTCTACTGGACTCTACCTGACTCTACTGGACTCTACCTGACTCTACTGGACTCTACCTGACTCTACCCGACTCTACCAGAGGCTCTACCTGACTCTACCTGACTCTACCTGACTCTACCAGAGGCTCTACCTGACTCTACCAGAGGCTCTACCTGACTCTACCTGACTCTACCAGAGGCTCTACCTAACTCTACCTGACTCTACCTGACTCTACCTGACTCTACCAGAGGCTCTACCCGACTCTACCGGACTCTACCCGACTCTACCAGGGGCTCCACCTGACTCTAGCTAACTCTACTTGACTCTACCAGGGGCTCTACCCGACTACCTGACTCTACCAGGGGCTCTAACAGTTACTGACTCTACCAGAGGCTCTACCTGACTCTACCAGGGGCTCTACCTGACTCTACAAGGGGCTCTACCAAACTCTACCTGACTCTACCAGAGGCTCTACCTGACTCTACCAGGGGCTCTACCTGACTCTACGAGGGGCTCTACCAAACTCTACCTGGGCTCCACCTGACTCTAGCTAACTCTACTTGACTCTACCAGGGGCTCTACCTGACTCTACCTGACTCTACCAGCTAGTACATTGTACTAGGGGCTCTACTGGACTCTACCTGACTCTACCTGACTCTACCAGGCTCTACCAGGGGCTCTACCTGACTCTAACGGGCTCTACCAGGGGCTCTACATGTACCTGACTCTCTTCATGCGAAAGAATGTGTAGCAACTCCCCCCCTTCTTAGTGTACAGGGTCAAGATGCCGGTCACAGCTGTTCAGCAACAAAATTAATTGGGCGAGCCTGAGCGAGTCCCACACAGGTGACTACAAGTGTAATTTGGTCATCCAGTAGTAGTTCAGCAACAAAATTAATTGGGCGAGCCTGAGCGAGTCCCACACAGGTGACTACAAGTGTAATTTGGTCATCCAGTAGCAGTTCAGCAACAAAATTAATTGGGCGAGCCTGAGCGAGTCCCACACAGGTGACTACAAGTGTAATTTGGTCATCCAGTAGCAGTTCAGCAACAAAATTAATTGGGCGAGCCTGAGCGAGTCCCACACAGGTTTGCTGTGATTTCTCTGTATTGTACGTCGTGCAGTATAATGTAATGCAGCTCTTATTTTGCGATCAACTTTCCCTGCGCGTCTTGATGTGTACATGCATGCCATGCAATTTTCGTGTGACCTGTAAATCATGATGGAGTCTTCTAGCATCTCTGAACAAAGAAGCGGCTTCGATGTAGGAGGGAACGAGAAAGGGCCCGCCACTGCCGAAACGGCGGAAGAAAAGGGACAGCGGCTGAAGCAGTAACAAGACAGAGACAGAGTTAACGAGCTGCTCAAAGCGTCGATGAGAGGGAGGCCAGACAGGAGAGAATGAGAGCAGCTCAACAAAGACCTCGTCTGCAGCATGAGGCCGTGCACCTCCTAGACTGCTTCAGCTAACCAGACTCACAGTTCCTGTGTTGCCATGCAGTGTACAAGCCAGTGTACTGCAAAAGTTTGTCAGTTTGAGTGACGGCCTGATGTTGTGCTATTCTCTGTCGCATTCTGATGACACCTGCAAATGCTAGCCACGTTCCCAGGCTCACGCGGCCTGGGAATGAGGCTACATATAGCTACATTCGCTCAGGCTCAGCCCACAATGTCATGCATCCTTCTAGAATTGAAAGCGATACCCTATATACATGTACCTGGCTTGGTTGTTCCTCCAGAAGCCATTATCAACTCCGTTAGGAGCAGAGTGGCAAAGGTCACCTCGTGTGCAGACGGTGCCAGCTAGGCCTTCGTAGTCAAGTCTGGGATGCTATAGGTGTGTGTGTGTGTGTACATAATTAAAAGTGCATGTGCATGTTTGGAGTGGGAATAGCACATTTGCATAAGTCTCACCAAACATTTCTGGGGGGAGGGGCAATGGCAATCTGGATTTCGGGATGCACGTAGGCCTTACAGTAGCGAGTGAAGCCTCCAGGGTTGAAGTCTAAAGGTTGTTTAGTTTTGGCAGTTAGAGATACCAAAAACTGCACTTTTCTCATATGTTAAGTCATGGATAATTAAGACTTAATTATCCATGGTTAAGTACGGTTGGGGGGTGACCTAATTAGCCCTCCAACCATAATTATAGGAAAAGTGCAATCTTTGGTGCCCTCTAACCGCAAAACTAAACATCCTTTAGGCTTCAAACCTGGAGACTTTACTAACTACCCTAAGACCTACATGCACCCAAAAAATCAGATTGCCAGCACCTTCAGAAAGTTCTTGGTGGGCTCTATTAAGACTTATGCAAATGTGCCATAATTTGTGCAAAAGTAATACTTACCCTCGAGTCGGCCTCTCAGCTCAGACGTAGGCTACGTACAGTCGATCGATCGATTGTCTGATCTGGCGAAGCCTAGCCAGACCCTCGAGCGCGGAGAGAGAGCGCCATGCGCCAGCCTATTACGTCATCGTTCGTTACGTAACGTAATTGCGTAATCGGGAAATCCCCTGCTGTTTACAACGGTCCACCATAATCGTAGTGAAAAGCACACACTATATAGCCACGCGAAACTAGGACGAAGGATGGCTTCATCTGGCATCACAGGGCGTGTCTTTTGTCTGCTCCTCCTTGCATTAGTGAGGAAGGGGGCAACGCAAGGTAGGTGGAAGCAGACTCTGAGTAGCAACCTTCATTCACTCATCTATACTATTCATGTGTCCTCAGGCTCAGGAGAAGGCGGATTAGACCTCGGGTGCACAAGACTCTCTGACACGAGCTACACTCGACTCCACCAAACTGGGCGGGATATCACCCTGAGGTGCCCTAGGCAGTGTTCTAATGATACCCCCATCTGGTATCATACACTACAGCCTAACAGTAACTCTGCAGTGACGGAAACACACTATGGCCCAGAGCTGGTTCTCTCCTTCACCAAGCCCCCCACACGGAACAGCGTGGGATACTTCTGCTGTGCGTGTGCTGGCGAGCACCCAAAATATAACTCGTGCTGCTTTGGAGTGGGCTGTAAGTGATCTATATATACAGTTAAGTTAACCTGAATTCTATCCCCAACACTACTATGTACTACTGCCTGTGTTTGATTAATAACCCTTTCAACGCTATGGACTTAGGATTGGTTTCCTTGCTCACATTCACATGTTCACAATTGCCTGGGAACAAGACATGAACCATGCTAGCCCCAGGTTTGTGAATTCTCAAGGCCTCCTTCTAACCCCCTAGACAGCCTGGTTGTACTCTCTACAGTAGCAAACAAAACAGGCCCTTCCTGCCACGTACCATTGAGCCAAATTCCCACTTCTCACCAGACACCATGCAGCACACAACACTATTTAGTATATTGTGTGTTCTTCTATACTTGGCACAAGCTCTGCCATTGCTGGCGTTGCTACGTTGCTAGACTCACCCTCCCCTGCAAACAGTGTTGCTATGCCAAGCACAGCGTGCGCAGTATGGGGGGTGATCAGTGTCAAAATGGGGGTAGCGATCTAGAGGGGGGTGATTTCAAGTTGACGGGTATACTTTGCAATAGGGGGTGCACTTCAGAATCTGATCGGCTTGCACAATTTACTGAGTGGCTCTCCACAGGAGCTTATGAGCGCCGCGAAGCGCTGTGAAGGGGCGTCAAACTACCATACTTGTTAGGGTTCCATCTTTCTTGAATTAACAAACGATCGAGATGGCTAGCGTTCGTCTTTTGACGATGCGCCCTTGGTGGGACTGCATGCCATTGGTACCTGTGAAGCCTATAATTTGGGCTCTAAGCTTATACTTGATGGCTATCTCAAGCCTCGTGAGTATCATTGAATAGCTCTATTTTACGTCACTCCATTAACTGGGCCCACGGAGCACCTATGTACTGTAGGGATAATAATCGGGATATTAAAAACCCATCATAATTTTATCGTGGTGGTTTTGCAAGTATCGTCATATCGAAATAATTATTGTAATATCAAAAGCCCATCATAGTTGTATCGTGGTGGTTTTACAATATTCTTTTCCCATTATTAAACAGCAGTGCTTTATTTGGCATACTGTAGCTGAAATTTCATTGTAATAGAACCATTGTTATGCTCTGTTACTATGGTTCTACTGAAATACTTCGTGTAATGACTATCGTGATGATCGTGGCAGCAAAGGCAATGACAATCATCTTATTACATTGTACATATCATAATGTACTGGACTAGTATAAGGCCCAAGGTTCATGCCATAATACAAAGCTTGCTCTATTATTATCGAGTACATTAACTATCTCTTCTATCCTCTTCCTAACTCTTCACAGTAAGACCATGCACTGGTTTAAGATTTAATATTCGAACCATCATTAAAGCTTCATCAATGTTCATGCATATGCATACAACTGTAGATAGCCCTGAAGTATTTAGCTTCCGAACTACGCACGAGAAAACAGAAGTCAAAGGACTGTATGTGGGACAAAGTGTTCAGATGAAGTGTGCTGTCTACGGATACCCTGGAAAAGATACAGTTGCCGAGATTGTAGGCCCACCAGGAATCATTGCAACATGCGAGCCTGTCAACAGCTTGTACGAGGCTGTGTGTACGGTTGACATCCCCCAAGTGACTGTGGATCACTCGGGACTCTACACCTGCCAGGGAGTGTTGACCATCACCCAGGCAGGAGAGACCGGTCAGGAGAGATCGGATGATGTACTTCGGAAGGAACTGGTTGTTTATGGTAAGTGAGACTGATTCATCATTGGCCTAAGCATGTATGTATGGTTAAACTCCACAGATACCCCCTCCACACACACACACACACACACACACACACACACACACATACACGCACACACACATGCACACACACACGTACACACACACACACACACACACACACACACACACACACACACACACACACACACACACACACACACACACAACACACACACACACAACACACACACACACAGAGCCACCAACCATCACTAACTTGGGCCAAGAAGACAGTGCTGACGATGACAGTGTTACATTTGTATGCACGGTCGAATGCAGCATTGACTTCCAAATCACGTGGCTGCACAATCGCACTCGGCTGAACATCACTGAAGATGGAAAGTACCAGACATTCAACAGTGGGTCTAACCAGCACAAGCTGAGAGTGCTACTGACCTCAACCAGTGATGTGGGAGGGTACACGTGTGTGATCAACACAGCATTCAAGTTGAACGAATCCGCAAGGAGCATTGGATTCTGGATTACTGGTAAGTCCAGTCTGTGTCAGTTATAAACTGCTATGTTCATGACTAACATGTATTTCCTCGCTCCATGGTGATGCGATCTCTGTCTCCTCACTGCAGCAAAAGGTGAGTTACTCTATCGGTACAACCAACCAGTCGATGTGATATTATGTCACATGCTGTACTCTTCATTCTTCTATAGAATATAAACAACTCCCAGACCTTCCAGGTCCTCAGGAGGAACAGGAATTGTCTTCTAAGGTCATCTCTGTCATTATAGTTCTGTCTGTGACCTTTGTTGTCATCATCACAGCCTTGATAAGCATCAGTGTGCGGATGCTTAAAGGTGAGAACATGCGATCTAGCTCTCACAGTGCATGAAGGGCCCACTTTTGAAATGAGTTTGTTTCTCCTGTAGTTTACCGAGCCAACCGTGCAAAGATAGAAAGCGAGAGGAGAAGTGATGAGGTACATGTACCACTTCAGCCAAGACAAGAAGAAGCTGGGGATCCGGAGATTGACAGCTTGTCAGATACAGACTCGGATGGACCATCCCACTTGAGGGAGGAGGACAGGGAGATATTCAGGAGTGTAGAGGTCATTAAGGGTCCAACTGCACTGCGCCTCAGAAGACAACCACTTCAGTCCTCTTAGGTATCAGACAACTGCAGCAACTACAGTTTTCTTTTCTCCTGTATACATGATTGTATACTACCCCATCCAACCTCCACCTCTATATGCTGTGTAGTTCCATACATTTCCATCAACTTCTGAGAGACAAACCAATTTAATGATACAGTGCAGAAGGTGGTGGGTTAGAAAAATATATCATTAGTAACTGATCTGCAATTTCTAATGACAGTATGATTGTCACATTATGAAATTCCTGTGCGTCTCCTGAGGTCCTGCTGGCCTGGCTCTTCAGAGGAAGGGCGCTCCTCATCTGCTGGGCTCCGCTTCTTGTCCGCTTCCGAGTCTGTCTGTTCATTTGGCTCCAGTGGCGATCTGATGGAGGTGCCTAGCTCCCGAGGCCAATTAATCAGTTTTCTTCCTGCCAACAACAATAAATGGGCAGGGCAAGAGAGCCTCGTATCCCAGCCTTGACATAATGTATCCCTTTCACTATTGCCAATTTTAGGTGCAGTAAGGGCTATTGTGTCGTGGAAGGTAATTGGCAATGACTCAATCCAACAGATAGAGTTACGCACTAATGAAACCCTTGTCTTGGAACCAGACCCCAGTTTGAGTTGGAACCGATAATGTCTTGCATGCATGGCCATGCAGACGTAACATTCCAAGGGCTAAAAAATCATCTGGGACGAGACTAGTTGCAACCTGCATTAGGGTACACAAGCATCACCAAATATTTGGTGTGCTATGTAGCTAAGGCAACTCACTCATGTTCCTGCACACCAAAACCACAATAGATCCGACAACAAGGAGGCCAAAAAGGAGGAAAATGGCCACACCAAGTGATGAGAATGAACTCCAAGATGATGGGTTGTTGTGTCCGGGAAGACCAGTGTCCGACTGACCTGAAGAAGCTGCAAGATCAATTCAAACATCCGGTATAAGTGCAGTGTATATGTGTACACGAGGGCATTCCAACAGGAAACATACAGCAGTGGAAGCGTCTTGCAGTCTGCCTGAAGGCAGTGGTAACCATGCAGGTGTAGTCTTTCCTCAGGTCATGCTTTGAGGCACCTGTGACGACAAGGAAATGTCCTGACTCATTGCGGAAAGCGTGGTACACACTCTTAGTGTTATTCTGTGCTGTGATGTTCGTCCCACCACACAACCATGACAGTGAGTAGGGTGCAGAGGAGTCCACGGTACACACAAGGGTTAGATTCCCCTTGGTTGGTCCCTGGCAGTGGGCCACGACTCTGGGTTCAGCTACACAGAGAAAGGAATATTAATATTCAGTGTATAGCTGTACAGTATACACAAGTGAAAGGTGGGGTTTAAAAAATTACTGGCCTAGCTCCAATCCAGCCCCCCTCTCACTCTGTCCCCCACCCCCATAACACACACACGCACGATAACAAACAGCCAGGAATCAATAAGGAGACACTCTTACATGGGCAGGGGGATGTGGTCAAGATGCAGGTGGGGTGTTGCTCCTGCACTCAAACATGGGCACCCACATACATGTATATGAATCTATTAATGAACCTATACACACTGTGACATCAGGGGCGGATCCAGGAAAAAATAAGGGGGAGCTATATCATCCAGCCACAGGCGAAGGTATCCAGTGCAGTGGTGAACAGAGGCGCGAAGTGCTGATACAATCCGCGCGAAGCGTGGAAAACTTTTTTCACTGTCATTTTCCAGTTGTCTAGATGGGCTCTCGTAGCACGTTTGTGCTTTTGTACTGCACTCACTGCTTTCTGGTTTCTGTGTCGTCCGTGAATGTCTCACTCTTGACGTGGAAAGGTAAGTGTGACTAGTCGTGAAAGTCAGAGTCCAATGAAGATTCGCCATATACGTGCACGTGAACGTCTCACTCTTGACGTGGAAAGGTAAGTGTGACTAGTCGTGAAAGTCAGAGTCCAATGAAGATTCGCCATATACGTGCACGTGGTCTGAAGTGGGAACCGTTTTCGTCCCCAGCATGAGTTGACTCTGAATCTGATTCATTCTGACTGTCACAAGCTGTTTACCATTTCAACTTGCTGCTGCTGTTTCCAACACTGTAAGTCAGGTCCACATGTAAACAAGGGGCGTGGTCAGAAGTAGAAAGGGGGAGGGCTACAGCCCCCTGTAGCCCCCCCCCCCCCCCTGGATCCGCCCCTGGGTCACATCCACACAAGCGCACACATCTATACTAATAAGCAGGACCTTAACATGAATATGGGTATATAGTCTTGTTCCCAGACTGTTTATCCAGCACGTGTATCGCTTACAGCATACTAAAAGCGATCCGTGCTGGGGTTGGTTGGGTCTGGGACCGAGACTAGAATATGGGTGCCCCAATATTAATTACATAATCACAAACATAATTATGTTCCTGGAAGTCCCATAATGATTGACCAGCAAACATCCTCATGCAATCACACACCAAAGTGTCAAACACAGCTGTTTGGAGGCTACACAATGCGCTACGTACAGGTTGTAATATGGCAGTACTGTCACCTCACCATAAGTTGTCACGTCCAAAGATACTGTGGAATCCTCAGACATTTTAACCCCATTCTGACGAAAGTTCACCTCTCCTGTACAGCTGTAATTCCCACTGAGATTGTGAGTCACCCTCTCCGGAGGAATTTCAACCCTGTAAACTGCAGACCATGACAGCCGACCTTCATAGGGATTGGTGTCGTTAAACTTCATCTCAAATACGATGCCATTCTCAGGTCCATGTGTCCTCAAGACTGGGAAGGGATACCCAGTCACATTGCACTCAACTAGCACCGACACATTTGTGCAAATGGTAGTGGTTTGTTCCCCAAACTGCACGATTTTGAACTCCACCTTGGGTCGTACTGTTGACAGATTGGGAGAAATATCCATGGGCAAGTGAGCTACATTAGCATTTCCAAACTCGTGTCACTAGAGGTTGGATAGAAGTTGCTAGTATCTGACTCTTCCAGTAAGGTCACCGGTGAAAAGGAACAAAACGACGGGGGGGGGGGAGGAGATTAGGTTACATGGGATTCAAATCCAAGACATGATGAATAAGTAGACAGACGCTCTTATCACTATAAGCCACTGACACCCAAGGGCCAAGGAGATGTAAATGTGAGACCTCTTAGAGGTAGTCTCAGGATCAGTATCTTAGAGGTGTGTCATTTATATAGTGGAACGTCAACCTCTATACTCTACATATGTGTCAGTCCTTAGTCTCGGTCCCAGACCCAACCAACCCCAGCACGGATCGCTTTTAGTATCGCGCGCGGGGAAGGAAGCGCGTTATACTGTAAGCGATACACGCGCTGGATAAACGGTCTGGGAACGAGACTAGTCAGTCCTATAAGGGGTCCCAACACAATACTACAGTCATGTACAGCCGCCCCTATGGCAGCCAAGAAAACATAACCACAGCATAGAGCTGGAAGTTCTACTGTATGCTGACCTGCTACACCGTAGCAGCACTGGCTTTGATGTGGGTGCTCCCAACACTTGCAACAGTAAGAGCCACCCGTCTCTGCTGTAATCGTTAGTTGTAGCTCACGGTTACCATGGGGTTGGTGTACAATTGGCCGAGTTTTCTTCGCCCATACGTAGTCTTCACAGGAGTGGGGACAGGGTCCGAGGTTGATCACTTCTCCAGAGTTGTACAGCCTATACTGGACGTCCCCAAGTTTCCTGCATTCTGGAAGGCATGAACAGCTCCATCACAATCAAGAGTTACACAATTATTACACGTGTGTAAACTGTACATTCATATTTGTGTCCACAGTGATGTTTCCCTTCTCATAGCCAAACCATCATGAACGAACGAATGCTGCCTGCCAAGACGCTCTGGTTTTTGCTACACACGCACACAATAGAATGGGCGGGGCTCACAGCCCTATTATACCAGGGCGTCGGTTATAATTAAACTTGTTAACCAACCTCCGTGTTCGCTCCCGCTCTCTGCAAGGGCAAAGACGAGGAAGGCGCTGAGAGGCAGAACCACTGAGTGCCCAACTACCCATAGCTGCTCCAAGGTTTGCTTCTTCATCTCTCGTGACTCTCTGGAAGCAGCTGCGGTTCTAGAGCCACAAATGAGTGGGAGTTTGGTATGTGATGATTGGCAAGGGATTCACCCGAAATAAGAGTTACATTCATGATTGTTCATGTTGTAGTATAGCCCAAAAAGCAACATTACTGTGGTTAATCCAACTACAGTATGAGATGGAGGATGAATCTTCTGCTCTACATAATTCAGCTGTGACAACTGCAAACACGATCGTACTTTTGCCTCACTATATTCCAGTCTATTGTGTCTTGCTCCACCTGGTTTTGCTGTCCAGCAAACATGGTGCTGTAAAGTTTACATTGGTCAAGTAGCTAGTCTATGTACATCTTTGTCGAGAAGCAGCTATCACATTGTGATAGCTGCTTCTCGACAAATTAGATTCCACCATCTTCACCTCACCCCCTCCAAATAAAAAATACACGCACATACGTAGCTACATGGCAGCCTCGTTCCCAGGCCTCGCCCAGCTTCCTGTCACTTTCAGTACTGCAAGCTGGGTGTGGGCCTGCATGGCAACAAGGCTAGCTACATGGGTGCATTTTCTCTACTGATTCAGATATATTATGCATCCTGTTTTCTGCTCATGCACCTGAAGGAGGTCCATCCCAATTGGACTGAATTGTTTATTCGGTCAGTGTATAAGTGATCCAACTAGTGGCCTTCATAAGGAAGTGGCTGCCACATGGAGTGACCCAAGAGTGCATGATGTCATCGGTGCAGAGATAACCATGCGCCCTTGAGTGACCCTATCGTATAGGGGTTCCACTGTACATCTTCCTTGTGATTGAGCCAGGCACTCCCTGTCTCACATCAGACAGAAATATCATGGCTTAGAGACAAGGACTGTATCGTAGTGTGTTTGGTCATCATTGATCATGACCTTCCCCTCCCTCCCCATGCACAGAAATGGTGCAGAGGCAAAAGAGACCTCAGCACCTACTCCAGCAGTCATTATTGAGGGTGACTGCAAAGCACAGACATTCAAGAACACGTACATAATACTAGAATGTATAGACTCTGCTGTATACACACAATTTGGTGTTGACAATTAGGGTTAAAAAATGAGGGGCAAAAAAATTTATACAGATTGAGGAGTCACAGCGGATGGTTTGCTGCATGAGAAGTGTCAATGTCGAGTATGTCTTTGAATGCTCTGTTTCCGTATCAGGCTCTGCATGTGATTGAGAAAATGTACTAGCTAACTGATCAACTGTGTGTGTGTGAAAGGTTGGAGTCAAAACATTACTGACCTGTGCCAGGAATGAGGTTGATTATGTACCTGCTAGGAATGGGGTTGTGTCTCTTCTATCGGCAAATTGACATAGATGATCCTCGGTGGTCTCAGGTGTTGATTCGCATGCCCTGTTGCATAACATTGTCCAATGGTCAACAGCTATAGCTACATACTATAATTCATGGGTCCCATTAGCCTCGAGGCTAGGGTCCCATGCACAAAATATTGCGACAGCTTACTATGTTTCTTGATCTTCATATAGGCCACAATAACAGCTATAAGTGCCAAGACAGGAAGCACCATAAGGACAAAGCTCGCGAACATACTTTTATCTTTCGCTGGATGGTGACCTTGGATTCCTTCATCGTTGGAAGCTGAACAGAAATTAATATCATGATGAACAAGCTTCAGTGCTGCTGAAGAGCTCAACTTACAAAAGGAGAACACTTTCATAGCATCTCCTCTCCTATAGCTTGTGTCAACAACACAGGTGTAGTTCTTCTTAGTGTCAGCATTTGATGCATTCCTCACAAGAAGAAAGCTCTCAGAATCGTTGCAAGATGTGAAATACTTCTCAGTTCGATTCAGGACCGCAATGTTCTCTCCTCCATAGAGCCATGTTATGTTGTAGGGTAGGTAGCACTCAACCTCGCAGACAAGAACTATGATGTCGTCGGTCCTGTTACTGCACTCGAAGTTTGTGATCGTTGGGCGATCTGAGGAAAGAGAACAAAACATTTCAAACACTGCAGAAATATTAATGGAGGCAGTAACCTATTCTCACCATAAGTCACCACGATCAATACTGTTGAAAGTTCATTGTGCACACCCACTTCAGTGTCATGTAAAAACACCCCAAAGTTTGCCTTTCCGGTACAGGTATATGTACCGTTGAAGTTTCGTCTCACCATTTTTGCAGGTGCTCTAATCCTATATGACATTGAATGGTCTGACCGAGTGATGTAAGGGTTCAATTTGCTAAAGTAATGTTGTCTATCAAAGATGTCCGCTGGTCCATGTATCTTTGAGACAGGGAAGGGATACCCAGTCACGTTGCACTCAAACAGCATGGACACATTTGTGCGAATGGTGGTGATCTGTTTCCCATGCTGCACTATGCTGAAGTAGACCCTCAGCTGAACTTTTGGGGTGAAGAAAAACTGTGCATGAGTAGCTATTGATGCTGCCAATTTGAAATGATAAAGAACGGACCTGCTACACCATAGCAACATCCTTGCTGCATGTGCTCCCTGCATTTGCAGCAGTATGGACCACCCACTTCTGGTGCAATCATCAGCTGCAGCATGTGGTTGCTGTGGAGTTTGGGTGGGATCGTAGTTCCCCTCTTCTCCCATACATAGTCGTCACAGGATTGGGGGCAGGGGCCAAGGATGATCACTTCTCCAGGAGA
Organism: Axinella damicornis; assembly: GCA_963931865.1. Lineage (NCBI taxonomy): Eukaryota > Metazoa > Porifera > Demospongiae > Axinellida > Axinellidae > Axinella > Axinella damicornis. Next base: position 3,457,280 of record OZ007507.1, read on the forward strand.
GTATTGCTTGTATATAACATCCCCTAGTGGCCTGCATTCTGGAGAGATGATTGCGTACAAATGTTGATCACTGTGGGTGGAAATCATGGTCTGGAGTTACATTAGCCTCGTTCCCAGGCCATCGCCCAGCTTTTCGCCGCTTGCAGTACGTGCAAGCGACGAAAAGCCGGGCATGGGACTGGGAACGAGGCTAGGCATGTTTAACTTGCAGGCTTCCTAAACAAAGCTTGGAAACATGAATAGTGAAACACTATAAAAACATGCCCACAATGATAAGAATCCTAAACGAAGAAAAGGAGGGTGCAGAGGTACATTTGTAGCTAACAGTGTTTTAGGCAATGCATTCCATATAATTATGGCAGTTACATGTAGGGGGAAAGGACAATTATGACGTTCATGTTATGGCAAAGAAACATTATAGTGGCTAACGAGGTATAACCAGCAACTGAATGCTAATACTAACCAGTACCCCGGAAACGACGGCTTTACATCCCCTCCGAAGGATGTGGTGTGAACTAATTCAGGTGAAAACACCTTCAAGAACACATACGTAACTACTCATTTTTTACGGTAGAGCTGAGTCAACTCCTAGGAGAGAAAGAATCTCCTACATATGGCATTGTGATGGGACTCGAACCTGCAACCAGTCGATTAGCAGCCGAATGCTTTAACCACTCAGCCACCAGCCATCCCTAAATTCAATAGCGCGTGACTCTCCACAGTAGCAAGAGTGACCATCCCTACCCAGACTCATGAAGCTCGAAGTCTAGCCTCGTACCCAGGCCCCGCCCCGCCAGGGTACGAAGCGACTCGGAGTCTTGCCGGGTAGGGAATGATTCTGTGCGCATAACACATGCATGTAACAGCTTGCAGCTACTCTAAGCTGTAGCTACTACAGTACAAGGTGTTTACATATGGCATGCATGTTTACTACAGGGGGTGGGACATACCCCAAATCCCTTCCGCTATATATAGATACTGAATGCGTCTATACTGTGTAGACAAATATTCAGGTCATATACGCCTCAGGCTATGAATTATGGTTTTGGGACATAATCCTCGACTCTACATAGCCCTAGACTTTTCATTTTCAGGCTAATGTAGCTAGTATTTTCGTGATCTTGAGCCTGTATGCAGCTGTTTCCCCCACCTTTCGTGTTAGGCATATCAAACTAGCTTTAGTAGCCACATAGCTGCACGTATACACACGCGCAAAGACGGGACTGAGGAGCTATACTAATACTAGATCTACGTAGTTGTAGCCGTTCGTTAAGCGTTGATCACACAATTATGACATAGCTACAATTATTTATAACCCGCGCCGCTTTTGTAAACTAACCATGCACTTCCGGTAACCCACTGCCACTTCTGCTCTCTGCAAGACTGAGGAAGATGCTGACAGAGAGGGCCAGTGGTGGTCCAATCACCCAGGGCTGCCTCATAATCTTATCTTCTCTCCAGTTTACAGTGTAGCTAGCTAGATCACGATACTGCATGCCACAGCATGAGTGGGAGTGTTGTTTACAATAGTGGTACAACTAGCATGCATGATTATTGGTGGGATTCACCCTATCAGAATGATATTCATAACCGAAACTGAAACTAATGGAGTGCATACAAATGACTACTGCATGGTGGATGAAAATTAATACAGTGTGAGAGATTGGATAAAAGACTGAGACATTAAATATTCGTCTCTTGCTCAGATGAAAAGTGGAGTATGAGTGGGGTGGAGTGACAGGTGTTTTTCTCTAAATGATGTGCTCTTCTGCGCCCTGCTCTTCCGAGAGTACTAGCGAGTCAATATCACTGTCACCTGTACTTCTGCTCCGCTTTCTCATAGGTACCCTCTGCTGCTCAGAAAGATGCATTTGAAAACTGACCCTCCTTTGGGACTTACTTGCAGCCTTCTGACCACGGCTTTGCTCTACACCTTCAGCTTGCAGATTCTCTTGCGGCCTGACTGCATTCTGCTGAAATTGTGCACTGCTAATACTACTGTTCAGCAACGAACTGGATTCCGGATTATCTTCTTCAGATTCAGAGTCACCTCCAGGGTTCTCTGTCTGTCTCTGATCATGATCCTGGTTCAGACCATTAGTTCTGTCTTCTAAGACACTTGTAGTATTGTTATGGACTACATTGTCTGATTGACTGCGCGCGCGGTGTGAAGCACCTGAGGAACAACAACAAGCAAACAGCAGATCCACTACTAAAATCAACATACATGAACAAGTAAAACAACAAAGTTTCTAATGGTGATTAATTTTCATACCTCTCGTGCATTGATCTCTGTGAGTGCAGCCAAAATATGTGAGAGCTGCAACAGCAGCAAGAAGGAACAACAGTGCCACCACGCCTACCGCAGCTGCAATGTACAAACTGTTGCTGCAATCACACTCCTCGCGATCATCGATACCTGCACATTTTCAATTGATAACAGGAAAATGCAGCACTAAAGTACTGTAGCTACATGCATGGTAGGGTTTCATATTGTACACACAGTGTTGAGACTAAGTATTATATTTACCTTGTGTAGTAGGCTCAGATGTAGTGCACGGTCCACCTGTGGCAGAGATCAGATTTTGTCATACTGGTAAATCTCACTCATCATACTCGGGCTCATCACCTGCACCTCAACTTGGAGTAACTAAGGGGTCAAAGTTGGAGGGAGTGTGTACATGGAGGGGTCAAAGTTGGAGGGAGTGTGTACATGGCTAGCCCATATGCTGAGGGGCTACATTACATTGGGGTGCTGGGCACTATGCTCTCCTGGTTATTAAAGACAACCTTTCATCTTTTCTAGTAACCGGGAGAGCATAGTGCCCCAGGGTGCATGTTACGTAGCACCCCATTATTAATAGTGTAGGGCAGGTGTTATATTACATGAGCCTCCTGCATGAACAGATGCAATCCAGGGCTACCTGTCACTGCAAGAGCGCATAAGTAGATCGCCCGCCCGGAGTACACTGCCACCACATCACTCGGTTACTGGGATGTACCGGTAGAATACACACACAAGTAATGACATCAGCTGATTGCACTGTACCTGATTCCAGAATCCACACCTGTACCACAATCTCTGGTCTGCTCTGCAGGAAGGAGTAGTTGGAGTACAGCCAACACTCATAGGCCCCGATGTCACTGTCAGCTAGCTCTCGAACCACTAGCATGTACACCAGCCGATTTGAGTTGTCTGCCAAGAGTGGTGCTGGGAGGACATACTTTGGACTGTTTAGAAGGAGAGTTCCATTCCTCCTCCACTCTAACACTGCACTGGCTGTCAGTGTTTGCTCTATCGTGCACTCCAAGACGGCTGACTGTTCTGTGTCTTCTGAAACAGTGTTGAATGTTGTGAAGTTCCTGATGCCCGTCAGCTTGGGAGGGTCTGCAAATGATAGTGAATGGGACTTACGATGTTCAAGAAGCATGATGCAAGCACGACTGATCCTAATTGTCCAAATGTTTGCATATGATTTAAGGCACATGCAGTACCATAACCTGCATGCATGGGGTCTTTTTACTACTTTACTTTAATACATTGCAGTGCAGTTCCTTACCGTAGACAGTGATCTCTGCGCTGCTGTTGCTTGTGTGCAGGTTGATGAATCTTCCATCGTTCAAGTATTCCGTGTTCACCACACATGTGTAGTTGCCCGAGTACTCTACTGAAACATTGTGAAAGGTTGCTGAAACTCCTGACTGCACAGGAACTGTTGCTATGATTATAGAGGGCACGCTGAGATATTTTGCGAGGTGAAAGTCTGCTTTTTCAGGACGTGGGTATCCACCAGCCCTACAGGTCAGGTTGAACCTCTGACCTGCAGCAACAACTATGGGCTCCACAGCAAAATCAAAGATGTATGGATTCACTGGGTATGTGTGTGTGCAGAGGAGAGGAAACAATTATACAGGAACCATTCCAACCATTCCTCCTGAGCCGCTTCCTGCAGAAAGCAGCCATTTCAGTGAATAGAAAGTGATCCCACACACACACACACACACACACACGTATGGTGGTACGCGCATGGAGATGTGCAAATTGCACACAAAGAAACTGGTTCACTAACACTGTGACCACCATCACAATTTCTGGGTTTGATCCTGGGAACAAACTGGGCTGAATAACCGGTCTGTAATGAAAGTTTTGGAATGCCAAATTAACAGGAAATATGGTTGGTATGCCCAGACCATATTTATTACCAAAATGGAATGTTTGTTTTTTACCTGGCTTCCACAACAGAGATAGCCAAAACTGGGTAAAACAAACCGAAGCTGGGTTGAAACAAAAGCTTTTAGGCCTACAGTGAGTTGCATGGAATAATGCATAGGATATTTTAGACCCATTTATGGGTAACAGGATATTGTCCAAACTGAAAGCATAAGAGGACAATGCAGACTACACAGCTAGTAGCAACAGATACTATATCTAGCCAACTAACTTGCTTGCTCTGAAGTAAACCATGCAGTGGTGTTCTCCATAGGAGCCTCGTTCCTAGGCTCCTCCCGAACAAAAGCATACTATACAGCCTAGTATGCGACAAACGCTGGGGAGGAGCCTGTAGGGATGAGGCTACTCCATAGCTCAAACTGCGGGGCATCACTGTATTGTCGCTAACATACAACCTTAGTCAGCTGGTGATCTTTGAATCTCTGACTCAACAGTTTCACTGCCCAGGGAGGTCAAAGTTTTTAGACCTTCCTGTCTCCAGGGGAGGTCATGGTCCATAGGATCGACATTCCTGTCACCAAATTTGAGCCATGCATGCAAGAAGGACACTGGGCATTTGGTTCCAAGACAAAAGCAATAACAGCTAGGTCACTGGACCATTATACAACTGGTCCAGGCACACCTGGAGGCAAATATATAGCAACTTGCTTGGAATGAGTAGGGCCTACGCATGAGAGGGTCGATTGGACCATGCAGACATTCAATCTGTCCAAAGTGATGTGTTTGCTGCATCTTACCTACCTAAAACCAGGTGGCACTCTCGATCACCGTCACTGCACTGACACCAGTAAACCCTCCCACCAATGCTGTCATTCAGAATGTTTGGTCCAATAAAGTTCCTGCCATTGCTGTTGACCGGCTCATCACTGTTCAATTGGCCCCATTCCACGTCGTCACGCTGCCCACTGCATCCAGCCCCGCAATGGATTTGAAGCTGCTCGCCTACTGTCACCCTCTCAGCTATTGTTGTTGCACAACTGTCATCCTGACAGACTGTCACACCTGTGATGTTCATCATTGGGGCACGGTATAGCTAGTTGTCAACATTAAATATTATCACGTTCCTGATCAACTTGAAAATTATCCTAGCTGATCCAGTATGTGAATATAAGCTGGGAAGAGCCTATAGACATAGCTAGTCTCGAAGAGTCAAGGTACGAGACTATAAGGCGAAGCTAATTCCCTAACACCCCTCACTGACAAGTAATCTATTGAGCCACTAAGCTACGTAGCCCTCCCGCCCTGGCTTGCCTTGTAAGGTGAGCACCAGCAACACAGAGCAATAGAAACGCGAGAAAGGCCTTGCTGCACTCATAATCTTTAATCTTTACTGTAGTACTTGACCTCTGTAACCCAGGAGCCAAGCACATACTTGCGTTACTACGGGCTCAAGATAATAAATATTCATAGCTATAAAAGTTCAAGGCATCACTTCCTCTGCAATTAAACAATAATGTGTTGACTCTATACACGTCATGCTGGACTTGGCAGCTTTCTTTTTACAATGCTGCCACCTGAGATCATAGTTGGGGTGTTGTCCAATTCAAGTTTATGTCTCGGGCTACCATTCGTTCGTTTCTCTGTGTACCCCAGCAGGGGACTGCCTTTCTCTTTCTGCTTGACAATCATCTTCCACGCACCCACAGCAGCAAAGGTAATGGCCAATCCGCAGCATGCAAACAACACGATGTTGGATTTTCCCTTTGGTGCCTCTATCTCAGTCAAATCTATTGTTGTAAAGAGGTAAAATGCTGTAAAGTGACAATACATTGTCTGGTATTGATAGAAATTATTACTGACCGATATCACTATCCATTTCTTCGTAATCAGCTGGATTCCCTGCAGAAAGATACAACATAGTGCTAAATTGCAGTTAGCAGCCTGGACAAGGACTTATTCTTATTGTGCTAAATGTATACACAGCAAAATGCCTTGTGCCCTTCTGCACCACTAGCTATAATAGTTTGATTGCAAACACTTGAGGTGTAGAAGGCCTGGGAATGAGGCTAAGGTTGAGGATGTAGACATTATTGATATCAATGTGAGTTCCATGTACTAGGCATGTAATATGTAACGTCCGGATGTCAATGCACTTTCATGGGCATAACTACTTGTACTAGCAATGAATAGCTAGCGCTCACACTTGTGCACCATGCATGTCTGGGAAGCCGCAAGGCCTCAATTAGCATTAAACTCCTTTTTTTACAAACGCGGACTAATCTTCAATTTCTACATGGGACAGTCACTTATTAAACATTGACCTGTCACGTTAAATTTGGCGATACAATACATTTAAGATACGTTCCCCCCGGAACAAATTCTTCAAAACAACCGTGAAATGTTTGAAAAATTAGGTGTACGTATAATGTGCGCACTTGCAACTTGACCGAAGCTGTTAATTAGCCTATTGTTTGTCTGTACAAGTAGTTAACGGCTGCAGGGCCATTAAGGACTGGGGCATTCACACTACTACAGCATACAGTATAAGCAACAATGATGTGTTTGGACGCTACTGCACAGCGAAATTATTTCAGTTGCGTTCGAACCTCTGTAGGTGAACGTGCACTGCATGATGGTAGCTTGGATGGATCAACAGCCACCCATTTCACATTACTTGTTGCGAAGGCCCTCAAGTACAATCATCAATTCACCTGTAGCTATTCTTATTGTGCATGACAACACTCATTTGCATGTATAAGCAAATTATACATGGGCATTCTGTATATGTTTAGCTATGCATGCAAAGCATGTGTATGCATGCATGCAGTGGCGTAGGAAGCGCAGCGGCCGGAGCGGCCATGGCCGCTGCACTTTTTCGGCCCCCCAAAATAAAATTAAGGCTTTTAACCCTTTAAGCCCCATTGACGTCTATAGGCGTCATTTTGACCCTATGCACTCATAGGGCTTCTCGTCAGTTCAAAAAGAGACCAAAAAGTCTTCAGAGGGCCTAGGGGCAATTTTGAGGGACGAACCCAAAAATTTGGTCAGATTTCTGCGCGCCCTCCCCACTAAACAAAAGGCAGGGGGGTTTCGAAAGGGGGGGCGGGGGCCCCCCCTTCGACTGTCGTGGGCGTTTTTCGATTTTAATGAGATTCATTGGCCCCAGGATATTTGATTCTAATGATATTCATAGACCCCACCCAGGGCCTCAAGAAAACATGCAAATTGGTGGTGTAAGGTGTGCCATCAGTCAGATCTGGCCCAAGTTTAGGGAAATGCTGGGCGAAAATCCGGCTGACATCCACATTTGACCTCCGATTGCTGGCCTTGTGGGGGGTCATGAATATCATTAACGGTATTGCCAGAGGGGTCTCTCCATGTGTGCGGGCCTCACCAAGTTTGGCCGCTGAGGAGCGTATGCTGTGGGAGAGGAGTACCTACGAAAGTGGTGTGCGCTGAATGCATGAAAATGTGTTGTCTTGGTGGGAAGAATTCGGTGGTTAAAGGGTTAATATGTGCATGGAGGATCAATGAATCTCATTAAAAATCGGCAAACCATCCCAAACTGGCACACAGTGCAAGTCTAGGCCGTTTTGAGGGCGAATTCTCACCAACTATGAATCTCATTAACCCTTTAAGCCCCATTGACGTCTATAGGCGTCATTTTGACCCTATGCACTCATAGGGCTTCTCGTCAGTTCAAAAAGAGACCAAAAAGTCTTCAGAGGGCCTAGGGGCAATTTTGAGGGACGAACCCAAAAATTTGGTCAGATTTCGGCGCGCCCTCCCCACTAAACAAAAGGCAGGGGGGTTTCGAAAGGGGGGGCGGGGGCCCCCCCTTCGACTGTCGTGGGCGTTTTTCGATTTTAATGAGATTCATTGGCCCCAGGATATTTGATTCTAATGATATTCATAGACCCCACCCAGGGCCTCAAGAAAACATGCAAATTGGTGGTGTAAGGTGTGCCATCAGTCGGATCTGGCCCAAGTTTAGGGAAATGCTGGGCGAAAATCCGGCTGACATCCACATTTGACCTCCGATTGCTGGCCTTGTGGGGGGTCATGAATATCATTAACGGTATTGCCAGAGGGGTCTCTCCATGTGTGCGGGCCCCACCAAGTTTGGCCGCTGAGGAGCGTATGCTGTGGGAGAGGAGTACCTACGAAAGTGGTGTGCGCTGAATGCATGAAAATGTGTTGTCTTGGTGGGAAGAATTCGGTGGTTAAAGGGTTAATATGTGCATGGAGGATCAATGAATCTCATTAAAAATCGGCAAACCATCCCAAACTGGCACACAGTGCAAGTCTAGGCCGTTTTGAGGGCGAATTCTCACCAACTATGAATCTCATTAACCCTTTAAGCCCCATTGACGTCTATAGGCGTCATTTTGACCCTATGCACTCATAGGGCTTCTCGTCAGTTCAAAAAGAGACCAAAAAGTCTTCAGAGGGCCTAGGGGCAATTTTGAGGGACGAACCCAAAAATTTGGTCAGATTTCGGCGCGCCCTCCCCACTAAACAAAAGGCAGGGGGGTTTCGAAAGGGGGGGCGGGGGCCCCCCCTTCGACTGTCGTGGGCGTTTTTCGATTTTAATGAGATTCATTGGCCCCAGGATATTTGATTCTAATGATATTCATAGACCCCACCCAGGGCCTCAAGAAAACATGCAAATTGGTGGTGTAAGGTGTGCCATCAGTCGGATCTGGCCCAAGTTTAGGGAAATGCTGGGCGAAAATCCGGCTGACATCCACATTTGACCTCCGATTGCTGGCCTTGTGGGGGGTCATGAATATCATTAACGGTATTGCCAGAGGGGTCTCTCCATGTGTGCGGGCCCCACCAAGTTTGGCCGCTGAGGAGCGTATGCTGTGGGAGAGGAGTACCTACGAAAGTGGTGTGCGCTGAATGCATGAAAATGTGTTGTCTTGGTGGGAAGAATTCGGTGGTTAAAGGGTTAATACAACACAACGGCAGAAACCGCACCTACTTCAATAATATGCACGGATTACGCATGCACTCTTAGACTAGATGCGTGCGCACGTGTATCTTGTTGCAATTGTATCGGCCTTCGAGGTGTTTCTCAGCTGCTGTCACTGTCAGGATCCTCAAGTAAGCCATGGCAGTTCTGTGTACAGTTGTAACGTAATAACCAGCTGCAATGAGCGGCCCTACATGTAGTTCAGCTTACCTGCTGAAGCCAATCAGCCTCGAACGTTTGAGTTCCCGTTTGAGCTAGCTATATTGCCTATATTTTGCTAAAAATGGCTAAAAAAACCACCTCAAAAGAGCAAAATTTTCTGGGGGGGGGGGGGGGGGGGGGGGGCATGCCTCCAGACCCCCTAGTAGCTAAGTGTGTGCTTCTTTGCTACTTCCATGCATATGCTGCTAATAGCTTCTCGACTTTCTATTTGCTGGCTGAGGTGCAATACACAGCTTCCTGGCCGCTTAAAAGAAAAAGAGAAAAAAATTTGCGCGCTTCGCGCGGGAATGGCCTCTCCACCTTGGATTTGCTTCCTACGCCACTGGCATGGAGTGCCGGCACTATGACTACAAACATATACTTACTTTTCCTGAAGTCAACCTGTACCCATGCAGGCTGAGATGTCTCTATGGAAAAGTCAGAGCTCAGCTGGCAGAGGTAGGATCCGATATCTGAGTGCTGAAGATTTCTCACTGTCAACCGATGTTGAATAACATCCTCCTCTCCATTTGCAACCGAATCCACAATATACTTCTCGCTGTTCTTCAGCTGTGTGCCATTCGTCCACCATGTCACATGGCTACTGGTGTCAGGGGAAATTTGGACCATACAAGTCAACTGACCAGACTGGCCAAACTCCCTCTCACTGTGGACTATGAACTCAGTGGTGTAGATAATAGTGGGGGGAGCTGTGAGAATAGTGTGTGGATGGATAGTTGCAGTCACATTCACTGTGCATGGAAATGTTATTCACAGTAGCCATGCAAATATTAACTTACTGTACAGTTGTACGAAGACTCTTTTCTCTACTTGATCCACAAATTGTCCATTGTACTGTGTCTCCACAGAGCAAACAAATTCTCCCTCCATTGCATTGTCCACCACTACTGATGTCCTGGTGCCATAATACCCCATCCTCTGCCTGACCTGCCCTTGCACCTCGTGACCATGCCTGTCTCTTATGGTGGAGAAGTTGAAGGGATAGCTCTCCACTGTGCATGTGAGGTCAATCGTGTCACCAAAGTGGGTGGCCACCGCACTAGCAGAGAAATTAAGCTCTGGGAGAACTGCAGAGAGAGTGCCAGTTTGTGTAAAAAAAAAAAAGTAGACTAACCAAGATCAAGAGCACTCAGCATACCGGAGACATTGTACAGGCACTCTGGTCCCTCTGTCCCACACTTGCATGCATACTGTCCTCCATCCAGGACCTGCATTGGACCCTTAGTGAGGGTGGATCCAGCAAACTCCATCAGCACTCTCTCTCCACCGTCGCCCTTCTTATCAGGAACCCTCCACCAGGTGTAGGTAGGATCCCTGGAGCAGCGGCTCTGACAGAATAGGTTCATGGTCTCCCCTGGTTTGATCCGCAGCAGCTCAGAGGCACAGACATGCTGAGACATGGGGATACAGTAACCTGGGAAAAGGTGTCAACTGAATTATTATTAGAGGTAGGATACGTTACTAGCTTACTATAACATGCTACAACTTACCCTTAGAAATTATTAACAACACTATGGAAGTGACTGATGTGTAATATTCTAGCCTACCTCCTTGCAGTCCCAGAAAGAATATCAGCAACAGCGAGCAGTAGCTTGGAGCAATCATCTTGGCCGTGTACTCAGAACTGAAATATGCAGCGGTGTTAGCGTGTCGCGGTGTTAGTGTGTAAAACTGTAAATGATCTGTGGTATGCGGTAGGTGTAGCGAGCAGCCGCCAAGCACAAGGTATTATAAGAGCAACGCTGGGACGTCACCGGTGCACCGGCGACATTCCAAAGTAGTCTCGCACGTTCGGTTGATATGACGTCACGTTTTCGAATTCCTCCTACTAGCCCCACCCATCCTATACTAGCCCCACCCTTTTAGGTTGAACGTCATAGTCATGAAAACGATGGCGAAGCTATTCCCGATTCTGGTAATGGGCGCTTTACTGAGCTGCTGCGGGTCTCAACGGCAAGGTGATTTTAGCGTGGAATTAAAGATAAGCGCTGTGCCGTATTGTAAGTTTGTGTACAAAATCTGGTTTGGGCCAGACGGCGCTTTTACTCGTTCACCCCCCAGAGCGAGAAGAAGCGTCTGGCCCGCGAGACTATCACTATCAGCAAGGGCCAAACATGAAACCATGTAACTGAATGGATCTAATCTGACAGTCAAATCACTGGCGTATGAAACACCATGGATGACCCTAAACTGTTTGTGAATACCCACTTAGGCTCGATCAGCATCCGTGACGGTCCTACTGTATCAATTGACAAGAAACAATCCTTCATTAAAAGTGTCTTAACTTTCTGGTAGGACTCATAATTTATACTTAATTCACCACACTTGTTTTTTACTGGCTCGTGAGACTAGCTGTAGATAATGGGTAACCGATTCCAACTCTAGAGTTTGATATCTTCTCCGATGTCACCACCTGCTCAGGTGACTGTTCGGATCCTGCCAGCCGATGGGGCAGGATAGGTGGCAGGAGCGTGAGACTCCGGTGCCCATGCAGACCTCCTCCAGAGGCAGCCGGCAGTCAATCCAACTTCAGAGTCCAGTGGTACAGACTGATTGGGGGGAGACGGCAGCTTGTGCATACTGAGATGGGTGTGGATCAACTCATCATCCCGGTCCACAACGACTCGGTGGGAGGGATCTACCTGTGTGAATGCAGTCACTGCCACGACCGAGTCTGTGGAAAGTGTTTTAGGGTTGGAGGTGAGTCTGGAATAGAGTGTCAACCTCAGGGGAATCCCCTGGGGAATCCCCTATATGACTTCATAAATAATTACATTTTTGTGGTTATGAATATATTTCACAGTTGAACCAGCTATCAGTGCATTCACAATACAACCTGCTATTGCAAGAGTGGGTGAATCTCTGACTCTGAACTGCTCCGCCATGGGTCACCCTACCCCACTGAGATACGAGATCACCAAGGTGGGCAGCAATCCCAACGTTGCAGTTGGATCCGACTACGAGGAGGCTGGGATATTGACTATTTCTAATGCGACTCTCTCAACTGGGGGCAGTTATACCTGCTTGGCGCAATGTGGGTTCGACGATGTCTCTTCACGCATTGATACCAGAAATGCAAATGTCATCATTTATGGTACGTGAGACTACATTTCATGTTGATTGCACTAGTCTCGTTCCCAGAACTTTCATCAAGCACGTATATCACTTCACTATAATCAATACGGAAAAGTGATCCACACTGAGATTGGTTTGCGTCTGGGACTGAGACTAGATTCAACAATAGATTGCACTGTATTGTTCTGCCAAGGATTTGGGTTGCTGTGCAGGATTGCTATAGGTGGTTAGTGGAAATTGGTGAACATTTTCAATTGGAAGCATTATACCACATTATCATCATTTTTCAGATCCTCCTGAGGTAGTACAGGTGATGAACGATACGGCTGAGACTGGACGGGACTCTACAGCGAGTTTGCAGTGCTTTGTAAAGAACACCACGCTCACCCACGTGGCCTGGTTCAGGGGAAGCAACCAATTACATCAAAGTTTTAGCTACAGCTTCTCGGTTGTTGTTCTCCAAAGCCTGTCTACGGTCAGGTTTCTGCTGACAGTGCACAATGTGTCAGAGAGTGACTTTGGGGAGTACCGCTGTCGAGTTGGATCGCCGTACAATAGTTCTGAGGATGAGGCATCAGTTTGGATTCAACGCTTCCTCCCTCCTTCCCCCACCCTCCATCCTACAAGACCACCTGATGGTAGCTCAATACTTGTACTGTTCCAGTATTGTGTTATGTTTGATATGAAGTGTTTCCTTTCCACTCAGCGGCAAATGGTGGAGTGTTCGGTGGAGTTTGCGTTGTTGTGGGTGTGTTTATGCTGGCTATAGTTGTTACGATAGTTGGTGTCTGTGTCATCAACAAGAAGATGGATCAAAGGAGACAGTGCAAAGGCACGTGACATCTTGCTCATCTCGACTGCTTGCCCATGTTAGTATGAGTCTAGCCTGGTACGTGCATATCACCGTTATGCCCACTCTCCTCCCATGCAGCTGTATCTAGTGACCAGCAGAGCAGCAGGAATGGTGCAGCAGCTGCTAGTCAGAGTGAAAATGGTGACGTGACCACCCACGAGACAAGCAGCGTTATCAGTGATTCACATGAAGGGGAGAACATGAGCTTTGATAACAGTTCAACATTGCCCAGTAATGGTAATTCCAGCGCAGATCTGTTAGCATCACATGCACCAGATAGCGCTAGCCCTGAGAATGGACATATTATGACAGGTGAAGATAGCGATGGTGGTACCAGTGGACAATCCGAAGGAGTAATGGACCCAGCTAACAATAGGGGTTTGTTGCTTTCCAAACCGGTGTCCAAAGGCCTAGGCCTTCGCAGGAGACCCATGTCTCGCGACACAATTGACACAGATCAAGGAGAGTGTGAGCTCTCAGATTAGACTATATAGCACAGCAGCAGTGGCACCAGACTCATTCTCACACTCGTGAGAACGTAATTTCTGTTGTACCGTTTCATGCATGGTTGGTACATGTATAAGTGCATGAATGTTACCAGTCATGATTGCACTTCACTGGTTGATGTACGTTATCTAGCTTGCAATCCTAAACTGAAGGTCTACATAATCTCTGTAACTACATCTTCTAGTCTGACATGACAGGATATATACCTCAATGACTGAGTCCCAGTCTCTCATGGAGGCGGTTCTGGTGCACTTGAAAATTTAAAAGGTGACCAATCAGAATTGGGGTGATGTCATTTGTGATGATTCCGATTGGTCAGCGTTATATTAGAACCAAGGTAAAATAGGCTCAGGCAATTGACAAATCTGATTGGTCAATTCGAAAGTTCATCGAGTAGGCATTTTAGTCTCGTTCCCAGACCCAGAACGTGTGCGCGTTCGGGGTCTGGGAACGAGAGTATAGGCATTTCAGTAATAAGTGGGCGTGTCCAACCGGACGTGACACATGATATGCACGGTAGTATACGTGACGTACGCGGGAAAGTACCGGTTGAAATTCTGCAGCTAGCAGCCAGCCATCATGGGCATCATTTTGTGGTTGACACTCGTGCTTGCGAGCTGCCTCTCTCCAGGAAGCCAGCTTCATACTCGTGGTCAGTAATTGCACTCTACAATTCACAGAAGCAAAGCTATTTGCATTCTGTGATTTATGACCCTCTTGTGTTTTTGCTTGCTGTTCTATTTATACAAACAGAGCAACCCCATGTTGCAGTAGTGCAAGGGCGTGTGGGGGAGGGGGTTCGTATCTCCTGTGATGTGGAGGAGTGTGAGGGAGGGCAGGAGGCCTTCCATTGGAGAAAAGCAACCACCCTCGAGTCTCCTAGCTACTCAAAATTATACTCTATCCAGAGGACACTGGAGTTTACTGTCACCAGTGCAGAGGAGGGCGGGTATTACAAGTGTTTTGCCTACTGCAGGACAGGGGAGACTGCAGTAACAGAGCTCAGAGGTGTGTTGTCAACTTGTCAGGTACTGAGATGATTTTCAGGCGGTCTACAGAACCCCCAGAGTAACGTAGTCTCAAATGTGATAGGGATATTGTATCTCATGATCAGTCGTATGGCCTAAACATGAGTGTGTGTCTGTACTTTCGTTGCTTGCAGTTGCTCCACGTGTGCAGATCGACCCCCGTAAGGGAGTGGGGGTGCATACTGGTGGTACCGTTGCACTCACATGCAATGGTTCAGGATTTCCTAGGCCCCTTCTCCGTTGGGTGGTGGAGGATGTTCATATTCCAAGGCGACTCCCACAACAGATGGTCTCAGTGAGTGACTACAACGTGACTAACCAACTGAGGATCGATGGCGCTCTCCCTGACGTGAGTGGGACCTACACTTGCAGAGCGTGCTATGAGTTTGGTGACAGCAGTGGAGAGTGTGATACAGTGGAGGCAGAGACCTACGTGGCTGTGAGGGTGTATGGTAAGCTTCTTGTGCCAATTTCTTGTCATAACGTGACTGATTGGTGATTTGATAGTTGAATGCAAATCTTGTCACTCAGAGCAAGTTCAGCTGATTGTTAGTGAGGACATGCCGGTGAAGAGAGGAGGAGATGCATGCCTGGAGTGTAAGGTCATCAGTGATCCCCACGTCAAGTGCAGAGTGTGGTGGGAGCATAATGGGTCTCCCATCAAACCCTCGGACTCCCCTCGATACCACCTGGCTGAGTCTCCACCCATCTATTCCCTTGAGATCTCGGGGGTGCAGGAGGGGGACACAGGTGTGTATAGGTGTGTTGCCAGCAGTGTTTTCCACAAAGAGGAGGCGCAAGGGGAGGTGGAGCTTACACTGCAAGGTACGTTAGTAGGTACCAATTATACAACAAAGAGGAAATCCTTGTGTGTACTAGTCTCTGTCCAGACCCAGCTCCTAAACCAAACTGACCAAACCGACTGTTGTTTAGGAGCAGGTGGGAGATTCTGGTTTCAGTCTGGGACATGCATTAGCCTCCTCTATTCCTTAACTCAGATGATTGGTGGTGGAACTGCAGCGGAATGATAGTAGTCGTTACCGTCGTTGTTCCATTACTGGTTGGTGGAGCAGTTTGGGTGTACAGCAAGCAAGGTTGGTGCAAGGTTGAACGTTAGAGTGCTGCTACTGTAAATTCAGTGTGACTGGTCTCCTGTTGACTCCCATTTTAGAACCCAAGAGGAAGGAAGGTGGAGTTGGAGGAAGCAGTGGGCAAGACAGAATAGGAGGGAGTGAAGGAGACAGCAAAGAAGGAGGAGATGGCAGGAGAGATAGCAGGGAAAGAGACGGCAGAGGAGATGGCAAGGAAATTTCTAATTGTCAGGTGGACAGCCGTTTCTGTGAACCAGACTCTAGTAATGATGTTAGCAGAACTCCTCCCAAAGAATTGATTGACTTCGAGACTTTTGCTACCAGACATGGCTTTCAGTTTCAGTCACCAAAAATGATGTAAGCATTCCCACTTCATATCACTGTGTCTCTTGCAAAGATTATAGCCCTGCCCACTTAGCTCACATGACCAATCACCAGTCTCGCGTGCGCGGGCCAGATCGACTCTCCACGTCACATGCATGTGCGTGAGACATGGTGAGAGTCTGGCCTAGGAGACTAACCAACCACTGACGGTCGCTCGAGCAGTGCAGATAGTCTGGCAAGCCAGCATAACCCCGGTGATTATGACGTCATTATGCGCTCCTGATTTTATACACGCAGCATAATTATAGTGCCGCTTTAGCAGGCGCGCGCTTTAGGGTCTGGGCTATGGATCCAGAGAAGGGCGAAAAGTACGAGAGGTCGTTGCTACTCCCGCAAGGGGGTTCGCGGCGGCGCACAAGCGGGTGGAAAGTGGTCTTCGTGACACTGGTTTTGCTGGTGATCGTGGTTGCCATCGGGCTCGGCGTGGGGCTGGGCTTGGGGCTGCACCTAAACAGCCAGTCCTCGCCGAGCTTCAGCGGGACGTACCAGAGAGCGGCAGTCGCAACAGACGCTGCGAAGTGCTCCCAAGTTGGTGCGGACATACTGAAGAGGAATGGCAGCGCAGTAGATGCTGCCATAGCCAGCTTGCTGTGCGTCGGCATCGTCAACTTGCACTCCACGGGCATCGGAGGCGGTGGTTTCATGGTTTACTACAACGCGAGTAGTGGAGAGGCTACCGCGTTCGACTACAGAGAGTTTGCACCCGCTGCTGCGACCATTGAGCTGTTTGAGAACAGCACAGAGGACGCAACCTTGAGAGGTATGTACAGCAAGGTCATACGAGTAAGGTCATCAGTAGGCCTGCGCACTGATATAGTTTGTGGTTTGGGTGCACAGATACTTTTCAGTGAGGACCTGCATGGACTACAGCTCAGTACACAATTCACTGCACAGTACTTCTGTCACTTGTAAGACCTCAATTAAGGTAGGGGGGAGGGGACAGGAGGGTAGTTCTGGACACAGCACTTCAGGCTCTTTATTTTGCAATTCTATGGTAAGTGCCCCCTCTCTGAACTTTCTGATGCTGTGCTGTTGTTTGCAAAAACTGCTGCTCGAGAACAAAATTTGGTCCGCGCCCGAAAATCCACTACTGTTTGGAAATCCCCTCCCAGGCTTACCTTATAATGCATGCTACCAGCCTGCACGTTACACATACTCTGGTATGCCAGCTATAGTAAGAGTAAGTAGCTGCACAGTGTCATTAATTTGCAGGTGTAGCAGAGCTAGATAGCTCCATTAACCCTTTACCTACCAATGATGCATATAGCTGTCATGAGACTCAGCTTCATCGTGCGACTTGCAGCAATGTCCTCTGGAGATAGGTTCTGCATGAGCAGAAAGGGTGGGACGGGGAGGTGGGTGGGTGCACCCGAAGGGTGTGAACAGCATGGCCGCGTCTGACTTAGCCATGAACTGGGCCTAGAAAATAGTGCTCTTACCTTGTATACTGATTTTTCTTCTAGAGTGAGTTACCATTGGCCGAGCATCTTGATCACATACTCGTTAACGAGTGGGTGTGGTTAGAGTCACGAATGTAGAAAGCATCGCTGTGTGCATTTCTGAAACCGATAGGCTTATCTAGGGTATGTTAAGTAAATCACAAGCTATAAAGCTGACCTCCAATGTCTACAGTTGGTAAAGAGTTTCTCTTTTGTGATGATGTGATGATGAAGGGTGCAGGTGCTGGCTAGTGCTCCCCGGGGATCCGAGGATGGACCATACGATGGGAATGTCACTTCCCATTATTGCAAACTTGATAATCTTCCCGGCCCTCCATGCAAAACAGTGACACTACCAGCATGAATAATCCATCTTGCCATCAACGAGCAAAATCTTGTACAAAAGTTCTCACTCTGAATTTCAAGTACTCAAGCATGTGTGTACTTAGTCTCGTTCCCAGATGCTATTCTCCCCGTACCAAGCACCTGGGAATGAGGCTGTTGTGTACTTGCTTCATGCGTGTATTTTGGCATTGGCAGGTGGTCTAGCAGTGGCCGTGCCAGGGGAGGTCAGGGGGTTTGAGCTGGCCCACCAGAGGCATGGATTCCTGCCATGGAGGGAACTGTTTGAGACAGCTGCCCAGGTGGCAGACGAAGGCTTTGAAATTTCTCACTCAATCGCTGCTGCCATCAATGTCAGTCGAAATTACATCCTGTCTGGCAACTATTCTGGACTGCAGTGAGTTGATTATCAGTGTGTTTCCGGAGCTGCTAAAAATTGCAAACTTCGCCACTCTGGTTAATATCCTCATCCTCCTCCCATTCCTCTCTTTCTCTTTCCTCTTCTCTCTTTCTCTTTCCTCTTCTCTCTTTCTCTTTCCTCTTCTCTCTCTCTCCTCCTCCTCCCTTCATAGGGAACTCCTTGCCCCAAACAATGTACTCCTGAAAAAAGGGGACCCAATCAGGCGGCCATCATATGCTCAAACCCTGAGAGCTATCGGAGAGTTTGGCGCTGATTACTTCTACAACAGTAACTTCACAGAGAGCATGGTTTCTGAACTACAGCGTGATTACAACAGTGTTGTGACGGTAGAGGACTTTCAAAATTATACCGCAATTGAGAGAGAGGTCGTGACCTCACACTTTGATGATCTTGAAGTGATTGGTGTTCCTCCCCCTGCCAGTGGGGCTGTGCTGGGGCTCATCCTCAACATTCTGGACGGTAGGCACCAGGAACTTAGCTTGCCAAGCAGCTGTGATCATAGCCTCGTTCCCAGACCACTTTCTCTCCTCCCACGTGGCCTGGGAACAAGGCTACTGTGATCGCAGTGTTTTGTGTTGTGACAATCATACCTTTCTCTTGTCCGTTCCACAGGCTACAATTTCTCAAGAAATAGTTTTGGGAACCTCTCCTACCACCGCATTGTGGAATCGTTCAAGTTTGCCTATGGCCAGAGGCTCAGACTTGGAGACCCAGCGTTCAATGCAACGGTTAATGAGGTGAGGATGCGGTGTGCATGTGTGATGGAAAAGAAACACAATGGACCCAACTTGAACTTGAACCATTACTTTTGATTTAGGGTGATATTTTAGTTTACTGCCTACGAACCCAGTTGCCATAGGCGCTCTAATTATGCGTCCTTTCTAATTCTGCGTCAAAATTCCAAGTCTCAAGCTGATAATTTCCAGTAATGTGTTGCACTCCGGAGACACCATTCCTGTTGTTGCACCACCCTATTATAACGACAATGCCATGGGCATATGGCTGGCTCGCTCGAAAGCGCACACAGCTAGACTTCCTTCATGGTATGCCTGGTTTGATGGAAATTGAAACTGTAAATCAACAACCAGCAATGTGCTAGCACTTCACTGTAATCTGTGAAAAATATTTACAGCAAACTTTCCAGTCAGTGAGTGGTATACCAATGAACCACAGTTCCTCTGTTACGAAACCAACAGGCAATATGACCAGTGGCCCACTCTGGTTCTGGCCGACCTATAGGTCAGAGAGTTACATCCATAATTATCCTAGAGTTAATTCTGTGTCCTACAGGTCAGAGAGTTAATTCTGCATCCTACAGGTCAGAGAGTTCATGCTGCGTCAGAGCACAGCTGACGACATGCGATCCAGGATCACAGACAACACTACTCATGACCCCAGCTACTACCTGGAGCCGCTCGTCTACTCCCCTCCCTACCTCCATGGTACCTCTCATCTCTGTGTGATCGCCCCTAATGGAGACGCTGTGGCTGCCACAAGCACCATCAATAACTAGTGAGACTACTGAACCTAGTGACCGTGTTTGTATGTGTAGATGCATGGACACCTCCGCACTCCACCCTCCCCACCTCCCACATCCCAACTCTGTCCACCCTCCTTACCCTCCACATCCCCATGGGATGATATCATCCCCACCCTCCACATCCCTCCTCCCCCTCCCCATCCCACTCCCCTCTCCTCCCCACCCTCTGCATCCCACCCCCCTCCCTCCCCATCCCACTCACCTATTCTCCCCACCCTCCACATCCCATCTTTCCCACCCTCCACATCCCACCCTCCCACCCTCCACATCCCACCCTCCCCACCCTCCACATCCCACCCTCCACATCCCATCCTCCCCACCCTCCACATCCCACCCACCCCACCTTCCACATCCCACCCTCCCCACCCTCCACATCCCACCCTCCTTCCACTTCCATACTCCTCCCTCCCCGTCATCCATATCCCACCTTCCCTCTCTCCAGTTCCACAACCCTCCCCTATCCACACTCTCCCTCCACGTTTCACCCTCCGACCTCCATATCCCCACTCTCCACCCTCCACTCCACAGTTTCGGCAGCCTGATTCGCTCACCATCAAGTGGCATCATCTTCAATGATGAAATGGATGACTTCAGCTTGCCATTCAGGAACAACTCAGATGACCTTCCTCCCTCACAGCCAAACTTCCTTCACCCGCGCAAGAGACCCCAGTCGTCCATTTCACCCACCATCATCCTTAATGGGACAGAGGTCAAGATGATCGTGGGGGCATCTGGGGGGTCCAAGATCACCACAGCTGTGGCACAGGTATGGTGTACATTGCATTGCGGGGGCATCTGGGGGGTCCAAGATCACCACAGCTGTGGCACAGGTATGGTGTACATTGCATCGTGGGGGCATCTGGGGGGTCCAAGATCACCACAGCTGTGGCACAGGTATGGTGTACATTGCATCGTGGGGGCATCTGGGGGGTCCAAGATCACCACAGCTGTGGCACAGGTATGGTGTACATTGCATCGTGGGGGCATCTGGGGGGTCCAAGATCACCACAGCTGTGGCACAGGTATGGTGTACATTGCATCGTGGGGGCATCTGGGGGGTCCAAGATCACCACAGCTGTGGCACAGGTATGGTGTACATTGCATCGCAGGGGCATCTGGGGGGTCCAAGATCACCACAGCTATGGCACATGTATGGTGTACATTGTATCGCGGGGGCATCTGGGGGGTCCAAGATCACCATGCACAGCTGTGGCACAGGCATGGTGTACATATTGCAGAAACTAATGATTACCCCGTGCGCATGTGCACAGCAGGGGTTAAGTGATCGGTTTGTGTCCCGTCTGTCTGTCTGTCTGTCTGTGGACACAAAAATCAGCAGTTTGAGCAGTGAAGGCCTTGTTGAAGGCTTAGTGTCAGAATTCAGAAAACACTAGCACCTACAGAACTCACAGACCAGAGATCCACTCGAGAGGCTGAGAAAAGTGCTGCATAAAAGTTGTGTTTCTAATTTATACAACTTCACACCCTGTTTCTAACATTACTGCTACAACTTACGGTATCACATTCTGCATGCTGACATCGCCTAGGTACATGCCGTATTAATAACAGTGGTAGGCCTGCAAGTCTAAGTAGCGCACGGGGTACCACTGAGCACCTCTAGTTTGGTGTGAAGCCAATAACCAAGGCCTGTACTGTTTGATTTGTGGCAATAGAGTTTCCATATTAAGTTTATGAACTGAGAATCGTATGTGGATGTTGCAGTATACGTGATATATCCCCCCCCCCCCGACATGGTACACCCATGGTAGTGGCTACATTATGCTGTTACCCTCATCCTTCACCGGCATCACGCACACCACCCCAACATGCCCACCCAGGTAATACTAGATGTGTTGGACTTTGGCAAGCCCCTGAGTGACTCTATCCCGTACCCACGTCTCCATCATCAGCTCTACCCTAATGAAGTCCACATAGAGAAAGACTTTCCACGAGATTTGGTTGCCGGGCTGGAGGAAAGGGGCCACCGTGTTAAAGTGTCAACTAGCTCTGCTGTAGTGCAGGGGATCTATGTAGATGGCCAAGGGATACATGCGACCTCTGACCCCCGAAAGGGAGGAGCACCTGATGGGTTCTAAACTCAGATCACTTGTATTATTGTTGGAGTTTGTGAGCTTTGGCCTTTCAATCTGCACAGATTTGTTCATTTTTGTAAGAGAAAGATTTTTGAATGATGGAGAAAAATTCATCACCAATTAATCAACGTCCATATTGCCAGACAGATGTTCAGTCCCAAAAGAATGCTACCACATATGAGAATGCAGTTGCAAATCTGTCTCCGGTGTTTCGGATTTGGGATCAACCCCTCAAAACACAATTCAATCAGGACGGTAAGGGCCCATTGGCCATCCAGGAAGTACGCTGGGACCATGTTCAGGAGAGCTAGAGCACTAGAGAGGGAGGCAATGTACATGCAGAGGGTCTGTAGTAGGTCCGGGAGCCACAGTGGACAGTAGGGGCTATTTGGGAGGTAGCCGGTGATGCTGACAGCATACGGCAGGCCCCGTGGGTCACCCAAAAATAAAACATCTTTGCCTTCAGTGTGAGATATCCTAACAAGCCTAGTTGTGGATGAAATTGCCGGATATACACAGGCATAGTCAGCGACTCCCTTGCAATCCCTTGGATTGAAGCATGTCTCTCGAGAAGTAACAGCACGAGCGGTCAGGCACTTGAAAGCACTCGGTCTTCCTTTGCCATACATAACATGGAAACAGATATCAGACTGTGAGTCTCTGTCGCAGCACTCTCTTATCCCGTCCTCCGCCAGAGTAGTCTGGTTGAGGGAGAAACTCAGGTGTCTCTCCAGCAGGTCCAGAGACACACAGTAACCAGGTTGTGGGGACGACCCAACCTTCTCAATACAGCTGTACCACTCCCCACTGCTGTAGACAGGACAGGAGTTCATTGAGGTTATGACTCCCCCCGGGTTGAGCTTGCCGACGAGTACACTGTCCCTTGGCACAGAAGTGACCACGGTCCCAATTCCGGTGGTGTAGAACGGGGCCAGGGAGAGGGGAAGGCTCCATACAAGCAGAAGGGCACACAAAACCAGTATGACATTGTGCCACACTCCGGCACAGTAAATTCTTAACTGTCTCCTAGGAGATATCACACTCAGGTGATCCGAATGCAGGTCAACAAAGGCTCCAGGATAGAGAAACAACATGAAGACACCAAAACCATTAACTCTGACTTGCTCAGTTGATGCCGCCAGTGCATGCCCAACCTCGTGAAAAACCGTACAGATCACCAGTGTCAATAAATAGTAGGCAATGTCGTTCCAGGGGAGGTTAACGCCAGGCATGACCGGGGTCAAAACTGGTTGGGAGGAGTCTGAGACGGTGGCAAACAGTGTCTGGTACAAGGTGAAGGAGAGGACCACCACCGAAGCGAGCATCAGAGCCACACCAATGAATGCCCCCAGGCCAAACCAGAACCTGCAAGCCGGCTTGTTGTAGTTTCCGATGGAATGAAAGAATCTGTTGAATCTGGTTGTGTAGAACCGCACGTGCGCAAAGGACACCGACACTCCCCATTCATCCAAGTTCTGTTGGTAATTTGACTTGCAGGGACGGTGCTTCCGCATGGTCCTGTCAACCACAAACAGGACAAACCAGAAACTCACCACCACTCCAAGTGTTTCCAGCAGGGGCATGGTGGCTTGTTAAGCAGGTCTTTTCACAAATCCTGTGGAGGGGACACTTTGCAGATCCACAGTTCAATCTCTTGGGACAGTTCCATATTCGATCACGGATCAGCAAGGCATGCAACTGCACTGCTCCACGTCAGTTCGTGCATAGCACATTACGTAATTTTTTTATTGTCCACAAAAGGGGCGGGGTGCGTGAGATGTACACAAACCGATCTACATGTATGGGTACAACTTTCTAAAGCATGTTCATCACGATCAGACACGGAGGTAAGTAGTATGGTGTGCATGAATCCATAGATAGCTGCATTTCTGTGCAGTTACTGAAGTCTGCACAAACACTAGCTGACGACCAGAAGCTGTTCAACCCTGACTGTGCCCTGAGGCTACTGGCAGACAACATCAGAAAGAGATGTCACTGCCCTGCACACGGTAAGTATGATGATTCCTCTTCTCCTGTGATGATTGGTTAGCATCCTCCTCCCCCTCCTCGGAGGTCCCCCCCCCCCCCCCCCCCCCCCCCCCCCCCCCCCCCCCCCCACACACACACACACACACACAGCTGCAATTGCATTGGCAGATGACAGTCTGGCCATCATCCTACTCCAAGAACACTCCATGGAGAATGCTTCCTCCCTCTTCACCGATAGAGGAACATACATCCTGCTGGCAGTGGAGAGTATGTCACCACACCAGTCTCATTCCCAGGCTCACACGGCCTGGGAACTAGGCTACACCACACCCATCCTGATTTGATAACTCATTGCAGAGGAGGTTTTAATGCAGGTCCTTGGTGCAAAGGGGGATGGTGATAACAACATCACTTGAATTATCATAAATGGCATTGGAAGGGCAAAGGTGCGTGCGCCTTCCTTGGTCATGGTCCCAGACCCAACCAACCCAGCACAGATCGCATTTAGTATCCCACGTTATACTGGAAGCTATAGACGTGCTGGATGAAAGGTCTGGGAATGAGACTACACCACCCTTTAGCAGAATACCTAGATTCAAACCCAGGTCTGAGCCTGAGCTGAGCACTAGAGATCTCATTCTACCAGTTCACCACCGTCACCCCTACTCCCTCCCTTCTCCAATATAGTTTTACTCCAGTAGCTGAGCACCTAGTTCCTTGATTGTACGATATGAACTCTTTATCTCAACTGCAGGGAGAGAGGGAGGTCCTCCAAAGTACACGGCACTGCTGGATGATATTGAACCAGAACTAGCAGGTGGGTAGCCTTGTTCTAGCAACTGTATTATGTGGTAGTACTAGTGCGTGATGTCCAAGCATCTTCCAGAAACGTTTCTGGAAACATACACTTAATGTAGCATCGTTCCCTGGCTCAGCCTTCCACACCTCCAGCTTTCCGTTTTTGCATACTGGAAGCGATCAAAAGCTGGAGGTGTGGAAGGCCTGGGAATGAGGCTACACTTAAGGTAGTAAACATGGGTACCGCGATCTCCGAAACCAAGTTGATGGATAAATGGGCAGCATCAAAGCGTACACAAGTTTCAGCAATACTTTGCATCAAACTGCTCCCTCTGCTTGAAAATGCCCTAAAACTCAATTTTAAGGCCCTCTACGAAACTGAAAATTTGGACCCTCTCCAAGGCCCCACCCACACTCTGACCCCATCATCAATACACACACAAAACAGGCCCCAAAACTACGGATGGATTTACCACCTGCTCTCCTCACTTGCAGGCTACAGCCCAAAACTCACTGCCACCCTCAAAAACAGAGGTTTGGCTACCCTAGGCTTTCAAAAAAAATTCCACGCACACCAACTAAAACCGACTCAAGCCAAGGCCAGTTTCCAAAAGGTCAACCTACCCCCTGCAAAACTAGGGATGCTTTTCCACGTTCACCTCTCGGTTACCGAGTTTTGGCCACACATCTACTCCCTCTCACCAGCCCAGTCCAGCTACCAAACCAGCCAAATTCGCCCTAACACGAAAATGGGCGGGGCCTGTAATGCCGAAAGGTCAACTCTCTAGAGTACCTTGGCCAGGGAGCTGTCGGAGGCTGTTCACTTTCCAGGCTGTTCTTCGGCCACTTCAGCAGACCCACAAACATTCCTGCTCACTCCACCTAGCTATTCACACACAGATAGCCCATCGCCACATTCAATCAGCTAGAATAGCTTCTTACTTAAAAAAAAAAAAAAAGAAAAAAAAAAGAGTGTTCAAACAAATCTTCAAAGTACCGCACGGCCACATCAGAGTACCGATTTGAAACTCGAAAGGGCCGCTAGCCGCATCAAAGAGAGAAGCCCCCCTTGTTTATTCCGGTTGCCGCCATGGGAAAACGTAAACAGATGAATAACTCTAAATAACCGTATGCAAGTGACGTCATCTCATTAATTATTCATGAGCAAAATTGCGCGATTTCGCCGATGCCGTGCTTCCTACCTTAATGCCTGCACTGGACTAATATGCCTTAACTCGCTTGACCACACCCTTAATGATATCTTTGTACCTCCAGTTATTGTTCACTTGCCGAATGCAAAATGGCGGGGGGGGGGGGGGGGGGGTTGACATTGGTTGTCTACAGTTTTAACAGAGTAATTGTGTCAAAATGGATAAATGTACGGAATATTTTACGCAACCTTGTCACTACTGCAGCCACCTGCTTAGACCAAGAGAGGTCTTCACTGATGATGACAGCGAAATATTTGAATTCTTCAACTGGATGCCCGTATTTCTCAGAACCGCAGGGTGAGGCTGATTTGGCAGCGCAGTGGATGCTTCACGCCTGCATGTGCACATCTGCTTGTACATTCATGGGCAGTGTAAGCGGAGTAGCCGATTACCTGCGCAAAGTGCGGAAAGGTTTTGTCGGTGGTAGACTAGCTGGCATATGGGACCCTCCACTGCTAAAGGATCAACAGGCTTCACAGTTCTAAGGATATGCTACAAACGCTGGAGTGTGTCCGGTGGGCTGTTGATGAACAGAATGATAGAAGTGTATTACACTAACTCAGACCCAAAGCGTGTTTGCCTGTAGTCTCAGCCCCAGACCCAAACCAACCCCAGCGTGGATCGCTTCCAGTACTATCGTTCCAGTATCACGCGTGTGATACTGGAAGCGATCCGCACTGGGGTTGGTTTGGGTCTGGGGCTAGCTGAGCAAGTTTGCCTGTTACTAGCTCTTGCTATGTAAACAGTACAAGTGTATGTCCACAGGAATCACACAGCCAGCTAGTATTGGAGACTACTATAGTTTATCACAATCACGTTTTGTTTGACTCAGTATGTAGTCTCGTTCCCAGTCCCACACCCAGCTTTTCGTCGCTTGCAGTACGATAAAGCGTACTGCAAGCTGGGCGTGGGACTGGGAACGAGGCTACTCCGTATGTGTGCCTACATGTACTGGGCTCGTTCCCAGTCGGTCTCGGGATGAGACTATACATGTACAGCAGTATACATCCCACAACCATGCACACATAACCATACACAGCCAAGCTGGAGGCTCTCTCCAACCCGAAGGCGAGTGACCCCAGAGTGAAGTGCCTGTCCAAGAGCAGCAAGAGGGTGCCCAAGCCCTCCATCCCAGCTTCCTCAAAGAACAAGAGGACAAACAGTAGCACAAAACACAGAGCAAAGTAGAAATAATTGTCAGAAATGTAACCATTTTTAAACTTCAATCTGGCAAGCTAGTGACATGATTATTGCATGTGTCAGGGACACATCCAATCAACTGTGCTTCTGGTCGTTCCGAGCTCTTCATGTAAGCGTGCATGGAACTCAAGTTTGGTGCTCTGAAGTACCTTATTTTGATCCAATATAAAGCACAATCATCATCTCAATCGCTGGTGCTGTTATATGACATTTCCTGTATCCTGGGAATGAATGTTGCACCATATTCCACTGATTGTAGGAGTCACAAACTTTTAATTCTCTAGATACACAATAAATAATCCTACGGCTAATACACTCATAGTCAATACACGGCTAAAGGTGATACATTTATTCACACACAAACTATAATATATTGCTATTATGCAAACGTATGGAATCACTGGAAACGGAAAAAAATCACAATAAAAACGTCAAACAAGCAGACGGAAAAATAAGTGTTGGTACGTTACGTTTTAGCTGTTGATACGTTAATTGACAACGGTTTTCTTATTACATCTGGTATACATTAGTCACAGAGAGAGACACAAAGGTGCTCAGTGAACAGGACTACATCACTGAAATGTGATACTACTGACTCGACGTCACTGTGCAGAAGTCAACAGTAACGTACATATTGCAAATTATATTACATCGTCATAGCGAGGCAGTTCCCATGGAGATGTTTGTTTGGCTACTGCTCCGACTTTGCTCTGAAGTGACAGACACTCGCTCAGCACTTTGTCTGTCTGCTGAACCAAGGGAGACTTTGTCGTTACTGAATAATTCGGCAAACTCTCTAAGCTCCCTCAGCTGTCTCTTTTGGAGAGATTGCTGCCTTTCCAACCTTAGGTTCTGAAGTTTTGTGCTTTCCTCGAAGATCTGGGGAGGGAAAGAGGAGGTGGAGGAGAGGGGAAGAGGAGGGGAGGGGAAGAGAATGAGGAAGCAAGGGGAAGAGGAGGGGAAGAGAATGAGGAAGCAAGGGGAAGAGATGGAAGAGGGGAGGGAGGGAAGAGAGAGTACAGAGGCTAAGTTGTGTTTCTAGCCGGTTAAGACTCATCTAGAGGACTAGACTATTGACCCCACTCACCTGCTTCTCCAGTTCCCTCTTGCTGCTTTCAACCTTATTGTCCAGAGCACGCTTCTCTCGCTCGTGCTGAGTAAGTAACTTCTGCTCCTGGCTCTCTTGGAACCGCTGCAGAAGGTCCTGCTCTTGAACCAGCTGTTTCCTGAGGGCCTCGTGCTCAAGCAGCTGTGCCTCATCTAGCTTCACCTGAGAGGATGTGTGTGTGTGTGTGCATGTGTGCATGTGTGTGTGTGTGTGTGTGTGTGCGTGTGTGCAATGGTACATGTAGTCTTCAATTCCACAACCTTCAGTGTTTCGTCACTTGCAATACAGAGAAACGGAAGGGTAGTGATACCACTTTTAATCCTTCCTGTTTTTCGCCAACTGTAACATAACAACTGGAATCAAGGCTACTGCTAAGTTGTGTAGTCACCATACATTTATGTATGCAGTGGTTGCCATAGCCACAACCAAGTACATCCACCACACACCACTCACCGTTTGCTGCTGTGCCATATCCGCAATGGTCCTCTCGTACTGCATGGCGAGCATGGCAATCTTCCTCATTTGTTCCTCCTTGGTCTGTTTGATGACGTCCCGCTGGCGCTCCTTGGGGATGGTGGCTATCATTTGTTTCTGCAAGGCCTTGTACTGCCGCTGCTGGATCCGAACTGTGTCGTGGTACTGCTTCTTGATTGCTACTTCCTTTACCTGGAGGGGGCGTGGTTATGGTGTGTGTTTGATACTCGTTTTCTCTCACCCAAACATGTCCCCTCCACGCACCTCAAATACACAACACACACAAAAACAAACACACACCAAACAGACACACACACATACAACACAACACACAATCACACATACAACTAGCCTCATTCCCATGCGGCCTGGGAACAAGGCTAACATACAACACAACACACACACACAACACAACACAACACACACACACACACAACAACACACACACACCACAACACACAACACAACACACACATCCTACACTCATACTTTCAAGCTTTTGGGGTGTTCTTTGAGTTCAAGGACATGTTTTTTCCTCATCTCTCTCTCGGCCTTCTTGCTGTATGCAAGTTGGTTGTCCCACTCGGAGGCATGCGCCTTTCCCAGGTGTTCATTACGCATCTCGTGCAGTGCCCGTAGCTGCTGGTACTGCAGGTCAATGGTGGAAGAAAGATGGCGGCGCCGCATCTCCTGGACATGGTCTTTGTGCACTTGCATCAAGTTCAATTCCTGGAGGAGGGAAGGGAAGGGAGAGTAGGAAGAGGAGGAAGGGAAGGGAGAGGAGGAAGGGGAGGAGAGGAGAGAGGAGGAAGGGAAGGGAGAGGAGAAAGGGGAGGAGAGGGGGAAAGAAAGGAAGAGGAGGAATGGGATGTGAGGAAGGAAAGGAGGAAGGTAAGGAGGAAGGAAAGAAAGAAGGGGAGGAGGAAGGTAAGGAGGAAGGAAGGAAGGGGAGGAGGAAGGAAAGGAGGAAGGAAAGAAAGAAGGGGAGGAGAGAAGGGAGAGGGGGGAGGAATGGAGAGGATGGAGAGAAAGGGAGAGACAGCAGTGAGGGAAGGAGGGAAGCGAGAGAAGGGAGGGGAGGAGGGAAAGAAGGGAGAAGAAGGGAGAAGAGAAGAAGGAGGGGAGGAGGGAAGGAGAAAGGGAAGGGAGGAGAGGAGTATTATTCAATTTCAGCAACTGTGAATACACAAACACGGGTCTTGCACACCTCCTGCAGGAGTGCCTTCTGAAAGGCATGCCTATCTTGGAGAATGGATTGCCGGAAGTCTACTGTGTCGTGTTCTGCCATGGTCCTCAGGATCTGCAGGTGTTCAGACTCATTTCCTCTCTGCTGCTGCTGGAGCTCCCTCTTCCGCTCCTCCAGCATCTGTTTCCGCTGCGCATTTGAGAGTGATGAATTATCGTCCAATTGCTGTGTGTGTGTGTGTGTGTGTGTGTGTGTGTGTGTGTGTGTGTGTGTGTGTGTGTGTGTGTGTGTGTGTGTGTGTGTGTGTGTGTGTGTATGGGGTAATACAGATACACTGCATCTAGTGAGCACCATCAAACATCTGTCAATTAATCAACGCTTTCCCAATTTAACACCCAACCTCCATTCTTCTAGCCCCACCGCCAGTATTTGAAGTATGCAAGTACATGTACAGCGGGGGAAGGCCTGGGAGATCTGGTCACGTGCGATGACGTCAGGCAGAGAGAGGGTAGACACACGGGAGGTGGTGCCCAACTGTTATAATACCTGTCGTCAATCTGTCCCCGGCATTGTGAACAAGCAACAGTGCCTTGAGAACACTCTGACATGCAGCCATTGGACGGACAGTACAAGAAATGTCATTGAGATTCTTCATTGGGCAACACCCTCCGTGTGTCTACCATCTGGCTTGGGAACGAGGTAACCATTCTTCCACCACCTAGTTACGCATGCACATTCACCGTCACAATTGAACAGTGTATTGACGACTGGACGTACCCTCTTGTACATGGCCTTGGTACCCTTGTAGTCTGCCTTCTGCTGGGCCAGGAACTGCTTCATGTCTGAATCATGTCTCTCCTTAACTCCCTTCTGGAATTTCCGCTCCTCACCCGTCTCTTGCTTCACCTGGAAGCGGACAAATCATTCGGAATAAAGCCCACCTCATGCCCCCTTTCTCTCTCTTCTTCTCCCTCCCCATTTACCCACCCTCTGGTCCATGTCCCCCCTGTGTTTGGACCGCAGCTTCTCTAGCTCCCTCTCGTAAGTGGATCGGAGTTGTTCCAGTTCCTTCTCCTGCGTCCTGAAGTGTGCTGAGAGCTCGGCCTTGTGCCTTGACTCCAGTTGTTGCATCTGGGGCAAGGATGTACACACACACAATTGGTAAATAGCATACATGTATCTCAGAATTACTCGTACCTAGGCCAGCGCAAAAATCAGTAAGGGTGTGGTCACACTTCCCTGTATTCCCATATGTGCTGAGCCAGCTATTATGCACATCCCTCAGTGGATTCAACGCAGTAGGTAGCTAGCTGCTCATGATGGCCATGTGCTGGCCAAGGAGCAACCAGAGGTTGCTGCTCGTGCTGGCCAAGGAGCGACCAGAGGCAAGTCTTAGGAGGCCAGAGCAGCTGATTTATCAAGCGGCTCTAGTCTTTCATACTAAGAATGTTGGTTATTGACAAACAACCTTCATCCAAATCAAGACTCCTGACTCAGCACATACAGAAACGTTGCTAAGTGTGACCAACCCGATTTTCATTTCTAAATTTTGGGGGCCCACCTTGAGTTTGACTATGAAGATACATTTTCACATACGTTAATGATTCCAATTAGTGTCCACCTGTGCTTTGTGCTGCTGCCTCATTCTCTTGTAGCCTTGCATCTGCTCCCTCAACTCCGACTGCAGCTGCCACTCTTCTGCCTGCCTTGAGACCATCGCATGAGAGCGCAGTGTCGAGAAACCATCGTGATTGCCCGACTGTCGGTGAACAAAAATAATAAAGTGTCACGCCAGAACATACAGTTTAGTCGTCAATGCAACATGACCATGAGTCTCATTCCCAGAATACTTTGGAGTCTAGGCTAGAAGAGCCTGGGTACGATGCTGGGAGAGCCTGGGTGTGAGGCTAGGAGAGCCTGGGAGAGCCTGGGTGTGAGGCTAGGAGAGCCTGGGAGAGCCTGGGTGCGAGGCTAGGAGAGCCTTGGTACAAGGCTAGGAGCATGGGTACAAGGCTGGAGAGCATGGGTACGAGGCTAGGAGCCTGGGTACGAGGCTGGAGAGCCTTGGTACGAGGCTAGGAGAGCCTGGGTATGAGGCCTGGGTAGGAGGCTAGGAGAGCCTGGGTACGAAGCTAGGGAGAGCCTAGGTACAAGGCTAGGAGAGCCAGGGTAGGAGGCTAGGAGAGCCTGGGTACGAAGCCTGGGTATGAGGCTAGGGAGAGCATGGGTACGAAGCTAGGAGCATGGGTACAAGGCTAGGAGAGCCTTGGTACGAGGTTAGGAGAGCCTGGGTATGAGGCTAGGAGAACCTGGGTATGAGGCCAGGGAGAGCCTGGGTACGAAGCTAGTGGATATAAGGCTAGGAGAGCCTGGGTACAAAGCTAGGTACGAAGCTAGGAGAGCATGGGTATGAGGCTAGGAGAGCCTGGGTATGAGCCTAGGAGAGCCTGGGTACGAGGCCAGGGAGAGCCTGGGTATGAGCCTAGGAGAGCCTGGGTACGAGGCCAGGGAGAGCCTGGGTACGAAGCTAGGGAGAGCCTGGATATAAGGCTAGGAGAGCCTGGGTATGAGGCTAGGAGAGCCTGGGTATGAGGCTAGGGAGAGCCTGGGTATGAGGCTAGGAGAGCCTGGGTACGAGGCCAGGGAGAGCCTGGGTACAAAGCTAGGGAGAGCCTGGGTACGAAGCTAGGAGAGCATGGGTATGAGGCTAGGAGAGCCTGGGTATGAGGCTAGGAGAGCCTGGGTACAAAGCTAGGGAGAGCCTGGGTACGAAGCTAGGAGAGCATGGGTATGAGGCTAGGAGAGCCTGGGTACGAGGCTAGGAGAGCCTGGGTAGGAGGCTAGGAGAGCCTGGGTAGGAGGCTAGGAGAGCCTGGGTACGAGGCTAGGAGAGCCTGGGTATGAGGCTAGGAGAGCCTGGGTACGAGGCTAGGAGAGCCTGGGTAGGAGGCTAGGAGAGCCTGGGTAGGAGGCTAGGAGAGCCTGGGTACGAGGCTAGGAGAGCACGGGAATGAGGCTAGGAGAGTCTGGGTATGAGGCTAGGAGAGCCTGGGTATGAGGCTAGGAGAGCCTGGGTATGAGGTTAGGAGAGCCTGGGTATGAGGCTAGGAGAGCCTGGGTATGAGGCTAGGAGAGCCTGGGTATGAGGCTAGGAGAGCCTGGGTATGAGGTTAGGAGAGCATGGGTATGAGGTTAGGAGAGCCGGGATATGAGGCTAGGAGAGCCTGGGTATGAGGCTAGGAGAGCACGGGAATGAGGCTAGGAGAGCCTGGGTATGAGGTTAGGAGAGCATGGGTATGAGGTTAGGAGAGCCGGGGTATGAGGCTAGGAGAGCCTGGGAATGAGGCTACCCATGAGCTTAGCTGAATTGAATTGACCCAATCCCTTCCTAAAATTCCATACCACTTTTCTTGCGACCTCCTCTGCCTTCTCCTTGGAGCTCTCACTGTTCATGACCACAGATGCTGAGGCACTCTGGGTCCGGGTGAGAGGGTTCTTGTTCACAGCCAGGCCCCTCTGCACATCTGCTATGTGATTTGCTTGTGTGGCTACCCGCGAAAACCCAGTCTGGGGACAAGGGAAGAGGAGAAAGAAACGATACATGTGTTTTCTGCGGTGATAAAGAGATACCTGTTAGTCTACTTAACTCACTATCTGTCTGTCTCTCTGTCTCTCTCTTTATCTATCTGTCTAGTTATCCATCCATCTGTCTGTCCGCCTATCTATCTATCTATCTATCTATCTATCTATCTATCTACCTATCTATCTATCCATCCATCTGCCTGTCCACCTATCCATCTATCTACATGTATCTATCTATCTATCTACCTATCTATCTATCTACCTACCTACCTACCTATCTATCCATCCATCCATCTGTCTGTCCACCTATCCATCTATCTATCTATCTATCTATCTATCTATCTACCTATCTATCCATCCATCTGTCCACCTATCTACATGTATCTGTCTATCTATCTATCTATCCATAAATCCATCCATCCATCTGTCTGTTCACCTACCTATCTAAATATCTGTATACAACAAATTGTCTTCGTTTTTGGGATGTTGATCTTTGGACTCACCTCACTGGTCCTCTTCTTCCGGGGTGGGGTGCTCTGTGTTCGTGGGAGCAGCTGCTTTGCCCTTGGTTTTTCATCATGGTCGTCATCATGTGTGGGGGAGGGAGAGGAGGACGAGAGGGGGGGAGAGGTGCCCACACATTCCTCTATCCCTGCATCACTGTGAAGGAGGGGGAGGGGACGGAAGGAAGGGTAAAAGGTAAAAGATAAGGTGTATAATTTTACCTCCTGGCCAAAGGGGTGGAGGGGTAGAGAAAGCACTTCACCAGTGAAGCAACAGGTGGGATTCAAACCAGGGACTTTAGGTCCACAGTCAGAGGAGGTAGGACACGCTTACGGAGGTACGCGAAACTCCGTATCACGTTGAGTTTCAAGAGATCGTGAACGGAGTAATGTGACGGACGCTACCCACGTGGAAACCATTAAAGATCACCTTCAAGTCGGCAAGTTGGCTTCGTCTGTTCTCTCGTTGTGAATTCGCTGTCGGATGGAGGTAACCACAGTTCAAAGCGGCGATGGATGCCTTGAAGAAAATCTACCTCTCCCCTCCCATGGCCCCAGACTTTATGTGCTATAAACCTCTGAAGTAGGGGCGGGCTAAGCGGGTTAATTATTGGTGATGTTTGAGCGAAGATATCCGGAGAACGGGAGCAGCTAAAAATACCGGACCTGCATCACAGGATTGCCCGTTCTCTGTGGATTCTTGTGATACCTACATGTGGGGGTGACATCCCCATCAAGTTTGGAGCTACAGGCCTCTGAATCCAACCACGTTTTGAGGATTTTGATGCATATGGTGCGTTTGTGCAGTCGTTGCTCACAGACCGTACATGCTATGGACATGGATATTATGCCACTGGATAGAGCAAAGATCAATGTTGCCAATGTGGTCCCTGTATTGGGTGACAACCCTGTTGTGCTTGGAGCTATGGATGCCTCAAATGAACAATTTTTCAAGATTTGATGTCTATACTGTGACTTCGTCCAACTCACAAACCCTATTCACCAGTACCCTCGTTCCCGTGCAAAAGCTGGGCGATAGCCTGGGAACGAGGCTAATTCACCAGTAAACCTGGGATTTGCAAATGCTGCAAAAAAAATTGATCTTTCATTTATGTTGGGCAAGAGCGCATGATGACATCATTGTTTTTTCATCATGCACTCGTGTTGGGTGATAATCCTGAAGCTGCAGCCGTCTGAAGCTTCAGTTTTGAAGTGTACGAACCATTAACGTTCCACCTGGAGTATGGACACCAGATTTAGCATGGTATACCAATCATGGATAATAAGCCATGACATGTTTGCACATTGTGCTAAAAATAATAGGTAAACATTGACCACATATTGATCCATACTTCCCGACCACAGGGTTCACGACAACAGCCATACAAAGGACTTCTTGTAGCTATGTCCAAGCACTTTAGTTACCCCTCTGGCATGCATGCAAGACAGTGAGAAAGTGACGGAACTGGATCCGCATGTGTTCCAGCATGTGACTCATGAGATAATTAACGGTGGGGGTAGGACATCAGATTATCACAAGGGTGAATTCCTAAATTCTTGCTTCAGAAATTGCTAGGCGATGAAAAGCTGGGCGATGGCCTGGCAACGATGCATTACATTGTAAGGATAACTGCATGTGGATAAATTTGACACTCCAGTGGAAGGGCATCTGGTATGGCATCAACTGGCAGGCAGTCCCAGCTCTAATCCCCAAGTCGAGCAGTCCACTACATTTTAGTTCATCATCTCCAAACTACAGGTAATCCCAACAAATATGCAGAAAGTCTCTGCTGTTAAGTTCATCGTCTGATGATCAATCATAAGCTCATCGTCGGATGATCAATCACAGTTTATGAACGTGTGTGCATTTGAAGCACAGAGCAAGAGAACGTCATGAACAAATCCATGAATATGGTCGGCTTCAGACACTTGGTGCTTCAAATTATAGTGGGGTTATCACCCAACATAAAAGGACCACTTGAAAGGTCAATCCTTGCTCTAGCAGCTGCTGCAAATCTCGTGTCCATAGGTGTTAGGTTTCGTGATGGACGAAGTCACAGTATAGACATCAAATCTTGAAACATTGTTCATTTGAGGCATCCATAGCTCCAAGCACAACAGGGTTGTCACCCAATACAGGGACCACATTGGCAACATTGATCTTTGCTCTATCCAGTGGCATAATATCCATGTCCATAGCATGTACGGTCTGTGAGCAACGACTGCACAAACGCACCATATGCATCAAAATCCTCAAAACATGGTTGGATTCAGAGGCCTGTAGCTCCAAACCTGATGGGGATGTCACCCCCACATGTAGGTATCACAAGAATCCACAGAGAACGGGCAATCCTGTGATGCAGGTCCGGTATTTTTAGCTGCTCCCGTTCTCCGGATATCTTCGCTCAAACATCACCAATAATTAACCCGCTTAGCCCGCCCCTACTTCAGAGGTTTATAGCACATAAAGTCTGGGGCCATGGAAGGGGAGAGGTAGATTTTCTTCAAGGCATCCATCGCCGCTTTGAACTGTGGTTACCTCCATCCGACAGCGAATTCACAACGAGAGAACAGACGAAGCCAACTTGCCGACTTGAAGGTGATCTTTAATGGTTTCACGTGGGTAGCGTCCGTCACATTACTCCGTTCACGATCTCTTGAAACTCAATGTGATACGGAGTTTCGCGTACCTCCGTAAGCGTGTCCTACCTCCTCTGGTCCACAGTCAAATGCTTTAACCACTTGGCCACAAGTCACTCACAAGGGGGAGGGGTAACTAGCCTCATACTTAAGTGGGCCTTTGAATTCCAGTATCTGAAACTAGACATACATATCCAATCAGAGTGCAGAACAAAACATGCGGTTGCATGCCATGAAAAGGCCGGTGAAAACTTCTCCATCAATGAGGTGGAAATTTGGACTGTATGCAGGTATAGGACATCGGCCAAAGAAATTGTCAAGACTACCCACCCAGACCTCACACATGTAGTCGTCCCTGCATGTTCCTAATTTCAACATGAACACGAGAAGCCTTAGCCTCGTTCCCAGGCCACCCAGGAACGAGGCGGCTAAAGAAGTCATTACAAGAGCAGCACAAGATACGAGGATGCTGGGTAAAGCTTGAACAGTCCAAATGTTTAACTTCTTTATGCGCTATGTCAAGACCGTCTGCGTGCACTGCTTGACTCTCAACCTTGAGGCTCACAATCTCAGCCAAGAGTAACTTGTATGTCTTTCCCGCGTTTTGAAATAATTATGCCAACGGCTAGCTTACTGCGTTGCCAGAGTGAGAGCTAGTTTGCTGTATTGCCAAGCATGGGTTAGAGTGGCCTAGTCATGAGAGTAGAGACTCCATCACGAGCCATAACTCCATTATATTCAGCGCTATCAACGGACTTGCAACCAGTGGGAGATTTCAATTCAGAAAACGACGTTTCGACCGAGTTTTGTCGGTCTTCGAGTTTTGTCGGTCTGATGAAGACCGACAAAACTCGGTTGAAACGTCGTTTTCTGAATTGAAATCTCCCACTGGTTGCAAGTCCGTTGATAGCGCTGAATATCTGATCACAACGCCAGTACCATGACCTTCTCGCAACATAACTCCATTGCAAGCTACGAGCAAAGGAACTCCATTGTGAGCCATCAGCAAATATAGCAATACACAAACACACACACAGAGAGCTACATGCCCCACCCACCTTGGTGGCTCAGACTCAGAAGAGCTACATGCCCCACCCACCTTGGTGGCTCAGACTCAGAAGAGCTACATGCCCCACCCACCTTGGTGGCTCAGACTCAGAAGAGCTACATGCCCCACCCACCTTGGTGGCTCAGACTCAGTAGAGCTACATGCCCCACCCACCTTGGTGGCTCAGACTCAGAAGAGCTACATGCCCCACCCACCTTGGTGGCTCAGACTCAGAAGAGCTACATGCCCCACCCACCTTGGTGGCTCAGACTCAGAAGAGCTACATGCCCCACCCACCTTGGTGGCTCAGACTCAGAAGAGCTACATGCCCCACCCACCTTGGTGGCTCAGACTCAGTATATAGAGCTACATGCCCCACCCACCTTGGTGGCTCAGACTCAGTAGAACTACATGCCCCACCCACCTTGGTGGCTCAGACTCAGAAGAGCTACATGCCCCACCCACCTTGGTGGCTCAGACTCAGAAGAGCTACATGCCCCACCCACCTTGGTGGCTCAGACTCAGTATATAGAGCTACATGCCCCACCCACCTTGGTGGCTCAGACTCAGTAGAACTACATGCCCCACCCACCTTGGTGGCTCAGACTCAGAAGAGCTACATGCCCCACCCACCTTGGTGGCTCAGACTCAGAAGAGCTACATGCCCCACCCACCTTGGTGGCTCAGACTCAGTAGAACTACATGCCCCACCCACCTTGGTGGCTCAGATTCAGAAGAGCTACAAGCTACATGCCCCACCCACCTTGGTGGCTCAGATTCAATCTCACTCTCCTCGACCGTAGTGTCATTCTTCTCCGACTCCCGCATCAGAATCTTCTGCAGCCGCCGGTAGTTCTGGTGGTCAAGCATGTGCACCGCGTCCATAGTGCGTTGGACCAGCTGGTAGAGGATGTCCCCGTGATGGTCTGCCACGACATGTGCATGCTGGAGGGGACAAGAAGGACAGTGATACGGTAAGGTCAGAGAACTGTTTGAAGGAACTGAAAACAAAGTTTGCATTTGGTGGGTTGATGCACCAACTGAGGTGTGCGGAGCGGGCAGACAACAGTGAATCAATGTGTGTTAATTATGGGATGTCTTGCATATGAACAACTTTAGGTAGGAAGGAGGGGGAGGGAGGGGAGGAAGGAGAGGGGAGGGAGGGGAGGAAGGAAGGGGGAGGGGGAGGGAGGGGAGGACGGAGGGGGGAGGGAGGGGAGGAAGGAGGGGGGAGGGAGGGGAGGAAGGAGGGGGGAGGGAGGGGAGGAAGGAGGGGGGAGGGGGAGGAAGGAGGGGGAGGGAGGGAGGAAGGAGGGGAGGAAGGAGTGGGGAGGGAGATGAGGGCAGGGGTGCCTCCTACCTCCAACAGCTCTGCAGCAGTTGGTCTGTCCGTGGGCTCCTTCTTGAGGCAGGTAGAGATGAAGTGTTGGAAGGTTTCTGACCATCTGTCCGGCTGTTGCAGCTTGGGAGGGTCATTCTGTGCTATGTGGTATAGTGCACTCATCGCGTTCATGTGGAAGAGGGGGGGTTTTCTCTCAGCTGGAGCAGGGGAGGAGGGAGGGAGTGAAGAGGGGGCGGGAGGGGAGAGTATTCTAGGCACATCATGTGTATCTCAAAGACTTACCCATTTCAATGCATGTGATTCCTAATGACCAGATGTCCACCTGTGTGTGTGTGTGTGTGTGTGTGTGTGTGTGTGTGTGTGTGTACGTACGTGTGTGTATGTATGTGTGTTTATGTGTGTGTGTACAATGTATGTGGAAGGCCATACAACACCATTGTTACTACTCCATCCTTTAGTTCCAAATTCACTGTAGCAAGACGGTGATTACATTAGGTGACCACTAATTGGACAAGTTATGCAGTACAGTAAATTATAACTCCAGTCATAGAGAGTCCAGCAAGGCAAGGCTACAACCAGTTTGAAGAGGACTCACCTTGCCATCGTACACCCCCTCGTCCATTGCTAAAATTACTTCTGGAGCCATCCTGCACAGAGAGAGATGTTAGTGATACACCAGTTTGCCATAAGTGTGATTGAGTGTGTGTGTGTGTGACTGTGAGAGTGTGTGTGATGTGTGTGTGAGTGCGTGTGAATGCGTGCGTGCGTGTGCGTGTGAGTGCGTGTGCGTGTGAGTGTGTGTGTGTGTGTGTTAAGGGAAGAGGGAGGTGTACCAGAAGGGAGTTCCAACAAAAGAGTTTGCAGGACTTCTTGAGGACGCCGAGCCAAAGTCAGCTGGAGAGAAAAACAATTGTGAAAATTGAAGGTCTCCTGACTTCGCTCTTTCAACCAATACATACAGAAGGGTAGATATCAAGAGCAATCTCTCATTGCTATGGACCACATCACTGTGGATTCGTACAAGGTGGCAGAGCAGGATACTAACCTAGTTTGACACAGCCCTTCTCTGTCAGGAGAATGTTCCCCGCCTTGATGTCTCTGTGGATTCGGTTGTGTGAGTGTAGGTAGGACAAACCCTGTAGGGGATGGCAGGATGAGGTGAGGTGGTCTGCCAAACCAACTGAGGGAGGGGGGGCTTTGGGAAATCCCCTCCCAGATTGGGATTCTGGCATGAGGGGTAGGTAGGGGGACCTCTGGGGAATCCCACTCAGACTGTGACTCCTGAATGAGGGGTTGGGGGGGGGGGGGGGGGGGGGGGGGGGGAGAGAGAGGACTTTGGGAAAATCCCTCCCAGACTGGGATTCCGGAACAAGGGGAGAGGACTTTAGGAAACCACTGAGATTCCACAAAGACTTCCCAATTACATGTATATGCACAAAAGAAGTACGGCTGCAAACGTGGATTTTCCCAATGGAGGTGGAATTGGCTGACAGTAGCTTAACTAGCAGAAGGCGAAGCCAAGTGTCATTCGGACACATCAGGGTGGCATGTTAGGGTGCCACAACCACCCAAACTGCACGAGCAGCCATGCAACAATCGCACAGGAAGCACAGAGAAACCAACAAAGAGTGTTACAGAAGGTTGTTGCACAACTCTCCCTGCACACTGTGACACTGCTCTGTGTCCAGAAGGTTGTTGCGCAACTCTCCCTGCACACTGTGACACTGCTCTGTGTCCACCATGTTCCTTGATAGCCCCTGACAGGTCAGGGAGTAAGCTGTTTCTGATTACCCTGTCCAGATTATGCAATGAATCTGGGGAATAGTCAGTGTCATAATTATGGTGCCACAAAAGGTTTCTTGGCGGGTGTTCCAAGATCAAATCCTGTCAGAAACCATGGAAACCCTGGAACTACATGTTTACTTACATGTACACAGGGGAAGTGGTCAGACATGCATTTCCAGTTTGAAAGACAATTTTGAAGTGACAAATTTTGAAAAGGAATACAAACTGCCATGAACTTACCAGTAGTGTTCCGTGGCAGATGGCCTTGATCTCATCTTCTTGTAGAGGTGCCTTATGAACTGCGAGTGAGCACAGAGTCATGAACCAGTCATAAAACTCATGCGATTGCCAAGGTGGACTCCCCAAACCTTTTTTTCTTCATAACCCTACCTAAAATTACCGCAGTGAATCAGAAGTGAATACTCTTGTAGGCTAATAAGCAATGGGGCACATGACTACCATGTGACTACAATGCAAAGAGGCTATGTGCCTACCATGTGACTATCATGTGACTACGATGCAATGAGGCTATGTGCATATCATGTGACCCCCATGTGACTACTATGCAACGGGCCACATGACAACCATGTGACTATCACATGTATAGCTGTCGCCTTGGGAGTGACACACCACTCCATTGTTGGGGGTGCAGTGTGTGTAAGTACAAGGCTGGCTGGCTTGCTCTCGCACAATGTTTATTGCCACTAGTCCCATTCAGAGCAGGACCACTGGAAGCAGACTGTGCACCAAAGATCAGCCCATAACAATAGCCAGTCACAGTTGGTTGGTATACAGTAGCATGGACGCAGCTCGGATCTCATTCCCAGGCTCCACCAAGGATTGCAAGCCCACTACATGTACGTGAGTGAGTAATGTTGGGATGGGCGGAGATCCGGGAGTGAGGCTACAGGCTACAGGGGTGGCCACTCCTAGAGCTGCAACTGGGGTCACATCCTGTGACCGCCCAAAAGCTGGCTGTGACTGCGTGACCATGCTGCAGTGACCATGCTGCAGTGACCATGGTGCTTTGGTGATAAGCCACACCCATGCTATACCTGTATCCACTGCATACGGGACTGTGACCCGGTCGCAGCTCTAAGTATGATGCTTATTGGAGTGACAGTATGATGCTTATTGGAGTGACAGTATGATGCTTATTGGAGTGACCACCCCTTCAGGCTGATTCTAGTTTATCAGGAGGACATATATGTTACATGCAGCTGTTTCTGCCCAGCCATACCTTCAATAATGTCCGATGCTGATCCCAGACAGTACTCCATCACCAGCTGCAGAGGACGAAGAGCTACAAATGTGCATGGTGGGCATTATTTAGAGTACTTGTACTAACACTGTAGCAATGTACTAATTGTTGCATAGCATGTACTGTGTGGTTGGTTGTCATAGCTACGAGGGTTGTGGGCTGAGGGAACAGGTGTCACAGTAATATGCCAATCCAGGCAGCCACTATAGGGAGTTCAAGGGTGTAGGAACTCAAGTTCAACTACACTTCCCTCTTCATCAGGGAAACGAGACTCACTACATATACATACACTGCGTGATCTAAAATACAAAATGTTCTTATTTGGTATGGATTTACATAGCTCTAAACGAAAGTTTCAGAGGTCAGTTTATTCAAAGTTAAACTAGGGTCATATTTCCTACACGGCAGGCTCACATAAGCAAAAAGGATAGCGAGTGAACACGGAGTACATGTAGTTTTGAATTGAGATACGCACTGCATTGGTGGGTTCGAATGTTGCATGACGGTGTGTGTTCTTTAATAAAACCTTAAGGTCAGGCAGGTACTAATTTTAGCGAATTCAGTATATAATATTATAGTGTTGTTCCAAATTAGTTTTGTAGACGGCTAGAATAGGGTTCGCCCCAATTAACACACAGGTATGCGATGTCACACAAAATCAATTTGCTAACATTTGCATTGACCTAGCACAGACTGATCGAAACATTGTCATCAAAGTTCTCCTGCCGTGTGAAGTCCAACAATTGACAATCACAACATTTAAAATTAGTAACCGCAAAATCTGGTCCATAGCAGTATATGAACGAAGGTGACAGCTCGCTCGGTGAGGAGAACATGCCGATTAAAGTTGTCTTGGCTGGCGTAGTATACCTATGTACCTGCCCATCAAAGTCGCATTTCCCTGGGCATAGACATTCTAGTCCCAATTGTAAAGTTGTCTGTGGATGAGGGCCTAGCTGGAACTGATATCCCCAGTGGCCCGGTGGGCTGCTGGGGCCAGGCAGCACTTTGCTGGATGGGCTAGTGGAAGTGCAGGAAATCCCAGCTACAGACACAATGACGGTCCTGGATGACAACGTCCTTGACGACCACTGCTTTGATCCACCATTTCCTCTTAGCCACACCTCGAGGGGAGTGGTACACGGACATGCTGCTGCACTGAACCTCCAAAACCGAGCAAACTACACCTTCCTTCCTTCACTACAGGCATTAGCTACCTTGTTCTGTGTTTGATTTCCTGATACAAATGGTACAGCGTGCCATCGCGGGATTTCAAAGACTCAATGGAGAAATACTCCAAAACATCAGGGGATGTTACTGGATGCGACGTCATATGTAATCAAAAAACAATTGCATACCTTGTGTCTTGAAATAACAGTTGCTTATTCAAATGCCACATGTACAACCTGGCATGGTTCCCAGGCTCTTCTGTGCACATACGGTACACAAAGG
This sequence comes from Axinella damicornis, assembly GCA_963931865.1. Classification (NCBI taxonomy): domain Eukaryota; kingdom Metazoa; phylum Porifera; class Demospongiae; order Axinellida; family Axinellidae; genus Axinella; species Axinella damicornis. The sequence goes on from OZ007507.1 coordinate 3,501,003, forward strand.
ACAGGGAGGAACTAGCCTCGTTCCCAGGGCATTCAGAGTAGCCTGGGAACGAGGCTAGGTAGGTAGCTGCACCTCTTGAACTCACATACACACACACTCACCTAGGCAACTCCTCTCCATTCCGCAGTGCCGATTGGTTCGGTATTGGCACATGGAAGGAATGGTCTGGAAACTTGGAACTCGGCCCCATGCCCAAACAAACCCCAGCATGGGTCGCTTCCAGTATCATGCATGGGACAAGCAGATTGGAGTTGACCTGGCTTGCATAGTATACCTACGTACCCGCCTCTTGAAGTCACATTTCCAAGCGTAATACTGGAAGCAATCGAGCTGGGGTTGGTTTGGGCCTGGGGTCGAGACTAAGTGGGCCTTTAACTAGAGCCACTGAAATCACAGAATGCATGATCGGGTCATGAGAGAGCAACTGTTATGGCATGGCAGAGTAGGCAGCTATGGCCGAGCGTTCAGAGAGCACAGTTCGTGCCACTGTACATGTACATCATGGAGGCTGGCAGTATGAGCTAAGAGTGCAACAAGAGGCAGTTGTGAACTCATAAAAGGCTGATGGTTTCTATCCACTGGAAGCGTTAGGGCTGTGCTGTACATTGTACATTTCATCGCCTGTGGAGCTTGTAGTACAGCATTCCGACAAACAACACACACTCGAGCTAGACGTGGGTGTCACCGACACAGCAATTACACGCTCCTATTCATCTCCTATTCATCGCTCTCCAATGATCACATTCCAGAATTTCCTGTGAAGTCTTCAGACCCTCCTTCCCTATACCGATACTGAAAGTGATTGGCACTGCAGAATGGAAGGTGTGGCTTGCAAGACGGAGTACTCACCCAGCAGGTCTGATCCTTCAGGTAGCCGCCCTTATAGTGGATACAGCTGTCGTTGTCACAGTCCTTCATGAACTTCACTTCCTTCAAAATATCCTGCCATTTCTGCAAATGGGAAGTTGGGAATACTTTGGTATAAGGTTGCCAGTTGCATCAAAGCTGGACTACATTAGGCTGCCATTGTAATTATGTCTTCAGAACAGCTGATTTGCAGCACTTTTCTTACTCAGTCTGCAATGCATCATGGGTTGTACCAAGGGTACATCGAGCCGTTGTGCTAGAAGCGCTGTGGGCACAATAGTATCGTGCCCTTCAAATGCACGACCAGTCTAACCTAACCACGCCCACCCAGGCACCACTAAACTGCACACTAAACGATCTCAACTTTTGATTGGATTTGGGGAACTTGGCAGTACCACCTACATGTATATGAGAGTGTGTGTTACTTGGAAACGCATAGAGATTGGACTTAAACATACTTACAGCTTTGTGAGTAATGGGCCATTAGGCAAAAATTACCCTGGTCTTTGAAGTGGCAGCATGGTGGCCACCTGCAAAAATGAGTGCAAGCTGGTCGACTTACCTCTGCAGCCTGCTTTCCTGTGAACTGCATCTTTTTGATTGCCACTACTTCATTGGTGACACAATTTCTGGCCTGTGATGTTTGTGTGTGGGGGAGTGGGAGGAGGGGGGCTAGTTAGGGTTCGTCCGTGTGTTGGGAGATGTTATGCACATGTGGGGACAAGGGGAAGACTGCAGTGTTTCAATCACACAATGTATTGGCATGCCATATATGGACATATACAAGATGACCTCATGACTTGAATGTATTACTTGGTTGCTGAAGGGACATAGGGAACTATGAATATCATTAAACCCAGCATTCCAGTCATGCTTTACTTTGGATCACAGCAAACCGTGGTATTAGCGCTAAAAGCAGCCACTAATGAACCGGTATTCAAGAAGGAGTACCAGCAATACCACTGCCAAACTTGTCCAGACATGTCCCTACATGTCCACTGACCGCAGCCCCTCCCCACGACACAAAAACTAGATGTTCTAACACTTGTAGCATATGCTGACAATACCACCACACAAGAATGTACACTAAACTATAGAGTTTTGTATTCCACAACCATGCTCTAATGACCTATATATTCACTTTGGAGGGTACTGGTACTGTCTTTAGCCTCGCTCCCAGACCTTCTACACCTCCAGTTTTTGATCGCTTGCAAGCGATCCAATACTGGAGGTGTGGAAGGCCTGGGAACGAGGCTACACTGTCTTAGAGCCTACAAATTTACTGTGGGAGGAGATATCTTGCAACACAACACAAAAAACGAGCAATTCCCATCCTTAAACATGGAGAGAATGTAGCATTTCAATGCTATCCACACATGAATAGCCATTGACCCCAATGGAATGAACTTCCAATGCTTCCACTGACGCTGCATAGTTGAGGTCCAGTGGGCCAGAAACACACACAATGGGATGTGTTTGCTCCATGGCCCAGTCAGCAAACAAGAAAATGGAAGTAGGAAGTAGCCATTACAACTAGCTGAACCAGCACTATCTAGGGTGCTAGATAAGCAAGATGGATAGTCGGGAGGTTAATACACTCCCATCTAAAGTTGTGATGGTTCTAGTCGGGAGGTTACTGCAGTCCCGTGCAAAGTTATCTATTTAGTCATACAAAACTCCTCCACATTTCCACACATACTGTATAGCGGGTCTGTGTCACGGGAGAAAACTCCGACAAATTTTCTCTGTGAAATTTAGCCCAGAATAGATCCCAGACACCGCAATATCCAAACGATTTTCCACCAAAAACTTATTGCAAAGCATTTTGCGAAACAGTTTCTCCAATGAAATAACCCACTACAGAGTAATACAAGTGTGGGTGGTCCTAGGCATAGTCTTCTGGCACAGGTAAAACAGGCACGAGTTCATAGCACTGCACCACCAGTGATTCACCACAACCCCACAGATAGCACCAGGGCATGTTTTCCTGCCCTATTTGAGGATGTGTGTTCCATTCCAGCATGCATACCTGAAGTCCAGGAATGCATGTGGATGACAACTTGATGAACAGAGTAAAAAATGAGGATACAGACGTCCAGGAATCTCATTACAATTACTCTCAGGTTTTGAAGTAATGGAGAGCAGTTAGGGGGAGTGGAAGAAAATGCTTAAGAGCATGCACCGACATAGCCACCACACTGAGAAGGGGGAGGCTATGATTTAATAGTACGATTGTGGTGTTCACTGACTCCTGGACACAGTTAGCATAGCAGAAACAGTTAACATAATTTAGACAGTGTGGTAGCTCGTAATTTTGACGATATTCAGCTTATGTCATAACTCATTAATGTAAGAACTTGCACAACTGGTCTTCTGGTTGATTAAACCTCAACCGTGGTCTCGCTTGAGAACACGACCAGTTGACATCTACGAGTACTTTATAACTTACATAGTACACAGCTCCGAAACTGCCATGGCCTATCTCACGCTGGTCAGTGAAGATGGCTTCTGGGTCTTCATCGGCTGAAAAATACTGAGCTAGCTCAGAGTTCTTGCTGATGTTGATTTTTAGAATCTTGTTCAAAGGCATATTTTCAGCACATCTCCACCTCCAAAATATGCAGTGATTTTCAGGTATGGTAAGTTACAAACAGCTCCCAGTAGACTCTATTAGCTCCTCGAATTATAGGTGAGCTACACGTCACAAGGAGGGAAACCAAATATTGTCTTGTATATCTACTTGTACGGTCTTCGGACTCTTCCACGCTCCTGTTTGCTACGTGCAGGTACACCTCACATCATACACCCTTCCCTGCCGCTCTCTGGCCGTTCGAGTTAAACACCAAACAGTCGATGAACTTTCTTTATTCGCACATTCATTCAATAGTGAATAGAGATCGTCTAGGTGCCGACATTGCATCCGCCATTTATTTTTTATTCTCACGTGCCTTTCTCCGCCCACACAGGAAACTAAGTTATTCATGGTTATTACCTATAGCAAGAAGAGCAGCAATTTAATTACAGGGATATCCTCTGTTTGCCAACGAGCTACGCCTTTTTCTTCTGCATGGCATGTGTCCAGATGGTAAAAGATGGCCAAGACGGGGTGCATCTGCAGAGGGAGGACTAAACCCTTTCCCGAGCTGCCTCAGTACCCAACTCTCGCCCCAGGTGGTGACCCTGTGAAATTGTTACACGAGAATGGCTATTTCGTGGTCCGCGGGCTATTCTCACAACAGGAAGTTGAGCAAAACAAGGCCGAGATCTCGTCCATCGTACAAGAGTGGTATGCAGAGTTCCAGAAAAGCGGGGAGGACGGGAAAGACTGGGAAACGACAGTCAACCGCCTCCCTGCGTGGAAGGAGGGGCGGATTGAGCCCGAGAACCCCGAGATGGGAATCCGGAAACTCTACCGCATGACAGTCCGGAACCATCTGTTTGCACGCATGTGCAGACATGACAAGGTGCGTTGCACTCCTGTTTTTGTGGAGAGGGCCCGGCACCAAGGCTGTGCAACCTCACGGATGCATATTTCTATCCTAGTCTACTGCATGTATACAGTCTTGCTGGCCACACTCCATTGGACATGGGTAGTCACTTATATATCACCTGTTGAAGTGTTTGCGACTGGGATCTAGAATATTGATTGGTGAAAATCGTCCTTGATCGCTTGATTGGTCTCTTCCGAGGCTCTTGATCGCTTGATTTACGGGGGTCAAAAGACAAAAATGTTGCCATGGCTCCTTTATCTGGTTGATCCATTGACCTTAGTCGCTCAGATTGATCTGCATTGATCACTTGATCCCGGTTACAAACACTTCTACAGGCACCACGTAAGTAACTACCTCTTGCCAGTGAGACTACGAGTGGTCTTAGTCTCTGGATCATCTAGCACAGCTCCTTCCTATCTTCCCATAGATTCTCTCTATCATCACCAAGCTGCTGGGACCAGATATAAAGCTTGTGCAGTCCATGGCGCTTCTCAAACCTCCAGGTATGATCCATGGCGCTTCTCAAACCTCCAGGTATATGTGTCATCACATGATAACGCATGACTCAGCCTGGCATAATTATATCATAATGTCTTAGCCTCCTGAAGCCTACCCTGGTTTTTCATTGACCGGAACCGTAGGATTATTATTTTGGTTGAGCGTGAGTGCTGTGCATAAGTAGACTATAATGGCTGCATATCCATTGGCATACCTAAATGTATTTCAGCAGCATGTGCATGGTGGTGCAGGTTTTGTGCATTTGCAACAACATAACAAAATTTAATGTAGGGAGAGGCGTGCCAGTATTCAAGCATGTGAGAACAAAGCCTGGGCAGGCAAGGGAGTCAACACTCGAGCACTAACACTTGTGCATGCGATAGAGCATTGCTGGAGCATCTGACAGGCATGTCTTCTTGTTCATTCCTTGGTCAGGTTCTGGCGAGAAGGTATGGCACCAGGACAATGGATACTTCCGCCTCACCCCCTGCAAGGTTCTGGTGAGTAGTGGTACCCACATTGGTCGCTTGCTCTTGTGTGAGTTGCAGTGGTCTTCCTCACAGGGAGTCTGGATTGCATTGGATCCAACTGACTGCTCAAATGGATGGTAGGTACATTGTACTTCTGCTCCCAATATAGTGTTTCCCCCCGAAGCTGACAGGAATGGGGCCTAAAATATGACCAGATCAAAGAACTTAATGCTTTCCAGTGACCACATCAAAGGACAATAGGCCAGGAAAGGGGGAAAGCCACCCCAGTACCTCCCTTTGGTGGAAACACTGCGATAAAACCTCTCTTCCTATTATACTCGTAGATACATACACCAAGCTATCAGTTCACTCTTCACCCACTGTCTGTAACGCTGTATACAGCATGCATATCCTGCCACGTTCACACGGGAGAGGGTTCTACAAACACGATGCTTCAGTTGACCGGTATATGGACTATGGAATGGTGGACCTACCCAATGCCGACGATGTGAGTGTGATTCTACAAGTGAAAGTGAGTGTGGTGTGATGGTTGTCCTGTACTGTTTATCACAGGTGATGCCCATCATCCTGAAGCCAGGAGATGCCCTTATCTTCCACGGTGAGATGGCCCACTACACTCCCCCCAACGTCACCAACATGAGGTCAGCTCAACCGCTCTGGTTAGGGTTTCTGTCCCATTGCCCAACACCTCAACTATGAGGCAGGAAGGGAAAAACCAGTTTCTCTGGGTGATAGCTGTATAGCTTTGCTTTGTGTCATCATGTACCTTTGGTAGTTATATGCCCGTCTGGTTTTTGTTAAAGGATAGCATTGTATAGGCACAAAATACACACAAAAAAAAGTCGTTTTTCACTGTATCTCAATCTGTTTACTATTGTTTAATGCCCCAGATGTCTGACATGATTTATCAATTTGTAGGCGGAGGTCTGTCCAGTTTCATTACGCCTCCAGTCAGTGTAAATGCATCAAATGTCCCAAGAAGGAGGAGGGGGAGAAGGAGGAGGAGAAGATGGAGAGGCCTAGCACTCAGGAGGACGGCAAGCCCCACTACTTTGACTGTGATCCTTCTTGTGAGGAGGCCAAGTACTTCTACTACAGCAAAGGGGAACTGTTGGTGACCGGTCGGGACTACGGTGAAGGCTACATCTGAATCAGCCAACACTGAGGAGCTTATTCCATGCATGTTTGTTTTGTACAAATTCATATTTGTGTGTATGTATATAGCCTCCTCCCCCCCCCCCCCCCCCCCCCCCCCTTCCTAAATATTGCAAGTAACTATATATATCTCTGTTTTATACCTCGGTCCGTAATTATTTTTATGCTGTATCAAAGCTGCTATAATACAAAAACCGATTTGTACATTAATTAGCCTAGCTAGGCTCATCCCAGGCTGTCCTCCATCTACAAGCCTGCATGGGAATGAGGCTAATTTGTACATGTACCTAGCCTCATTCCCTGGCCTGTCTCGGGCTGGGAACAACGCTAACATGTACCATAATTATATAATGCAGCTGCTACGTACATGTTCTTGTCTCAGAGTCAGAAATGATTGTGGATGCACTGACTTGGTAGTATATACGTAGTGTTGGCCTCAACAAATGTTTTGGAACCTGTTCCCTAAGCTGATCATGTTCTGCACCTTTGTCTGGGGATCTGCTTCTAAGGGGGATGGTATAGTCTCAATCTCGTTCCCAGAGGGTCTGGGAATGAGACTAGGAGGATGGATAGCCCTTTCTCTAGTGCTTCCCCAAAACATGACACATCAATGCATTCTACAGTAATAACCACAGCAAAGGAGAGAGCAGCATACTTTATACGGTGGCAGTTTAATTACAGGGATATCCCCATGGCACGCCTACGCCTCCTTTTGGGTCATGTGTCAGAACTAGCTATAGAAAAGCTGTAGCGATGGCCAAGACGGGGTGCATCTGCAGAGGGAGAACTAAACCCTTTCCCGAGCTGCCTCAGTACCCAACTCTCGCCCCAGGTGGTGACCCTGTGAAATTGTTGCACGATAATGGCTATTTCGTGGTCCGCGGGCTATTCTCACAAGAGGAAGTTGAGCAGAGCAAGGCCGAAATCTCGTCCATCGTTCGAGAGTGGTATGCAGAGTTCCAGAAAAAAGGGGAGGACGGGAAGGACTGGGAAGTGATAGCCAACCGTCTCCCTGCGTGGAAGGAGGGGCGGATTGAGCCGCCCGAGAACCCCGAGATGGGAATCCGGCGACTCTATCGCATGTCAGTCCGGAATAAGCTGTTTGAACATGTGTGCAAGCATGACAAGGTTTGTTGCACGCGTGATATGCACGCATATGAGAGTAGGCAACCTCTTCTAGCCTACTGCTAGTCTCGTTCGCAGACCACCCTCGGATTTTTCCGAGGTGGGTCTAGGAACGAGACTAGCCTACTGCTAGACTGGTGAAGCCAGACCGATCGAGTTACACGCTCGATCTGGCTTCTGAGTTCACCAAACTAGTCTACTGCATACATACATGGTCTAGTCTTGCTGACCAGTGGCCACACCCCCATAATTTCTGTGTATGGTAGTCTCACGAACCAGACCCATTCCGTTCCATCAGTGTTGGCACACAAGGGGAGGGTTGGAGACTTAGGCCAATTTATGTGAATCTCTGTGGGAATTTCACCGCAGACAATGAAATCGTAGAACGTAAACTTGTTAGACGGAGGCTGGGGTACACCCTAAGACCCCAACAGCAATAGGTAGGGGTGAACTTTGTGAAAACTCGTTTCATTACTTAGTAGAAACAGGAAGCCTATTGTTAGGGTTAGGTCTGTGCAGGCCCCATATAGTTTTTGGCATCCAGTCCATGAGTCCGCAGTACAGCACTCACACAGAGTAGCCAGCACCACATGTAGCTAGCACCGGATCATTGGGTGGGTGTGAAGTATGCAATCTTGTTCATAAATATTGCGTTCCAGAGGTTCACATTAAGCAGTCCTAAGTCTCCAGACCGTCCCTCCGCGTGCCGATAGTGAAAGTGATCGGCATTGTGGAATGGATGGGACTGGCCACGAGACTAGGTGTGCTATCAGGGGCGGAGACAGCTACCAAAAAGTGGGGGGGCTAATAGCACAATTGCAAGCTGCTGAAGGTAGTGCATAGAGGTGCGTAGCGCCGATCAGTCTGCGCGAAGGTCCGCGCAAAGCGCGGAAAAACTTTTCGCCATCATTTTTCAGTTATCAGGATGGGCTCTCGTGGCACCTTCGTGCTTTGCACTGCAAGATATAGAGACGCCAGCCCCCAAGAAACGAGGTGACATAGCTATAAGTTAGTGCTAGATTTCGTGGGATAGTAGCATCCAGTCTGTTGTTTTGGGGGGCTCAGCCCCCCTGCTTTTGAAAGTGGGGGGGCTCAAGCCCCCCCTGCCCCCCTATATCTCCGCCCCTGTATGAGCCCTTCCCTTGTGTGCAGAACAGGGTATGGCCAGTGATACTGCAAGTGGTCATAGCCTCTAGCACAGCTCCTTCCTATCTTCCCGTAGATTCTCTCTATCATCACCAAGCTGCTGGGACCAGATATAAAGCTTTTGCAGTCCATGGCGCTTCTCAAACCTCCAGGTATGTAAAATTCCATGTAGGCAAAGGAGACCTTTACTTCAAGTATGATCCATAGTTTGTTGAGTAATTAAGTTACGCTGCAGAGTTCCAAATTGGATGCGACAGGCGTGGCTATGATGCCTATCGTTGTTCATTCCCTTGGTCAGGTTCTGGCGAGAAGATATGGCACCAGGACAATGGATACTTCCGCCTCACCCCCTGCAAGATTCTGGTGAGTGGTACTCACATTGGTCGGTTGGTCCTGTGTGAGTTGCAGTGGTCTTCCTCACAGGGAGTCTGGATTGCATTGGATCCAACTGACTGTGCAAATGGATGGTAGGTTATTTCTCCTCCAATCAAGCCTCTCTTCCATACATCACACACACCAAGTCATTGTTTTCTCCCCCCCCCCCCCCCCCCCCCCCCCCCCCCCCCCCCACTGCACAGCATGCATATCCTGCCGCGTTCACACGGGAGAGGGTTCTACAAACATGCAGCTTCAGTTGACCACCACATAGACTATGGAATGGTGGACCTACCCAATGCCGATGATGTGAGTGTACATGATTGCACATGTGACAGTGAGTGAGGTGTGATGGTTGTCCTGTACTGTGCATCGCAGGTGATGCCCATCATCCTGGAGCCAGGAGATACCCTTATCTTCCACGGTGAGACGGCCCACTACACTCCCCCCAACGTCTCCAACACAAGGTCAGCTCAACCGTTCTGTCCTGTTGTCCCCACACCTTACAATGAGCCAGGGAGGGAAAACTAGTTGCCATGACAATGGACCACTCTGTCAATTGTCCCCACACCTCACAATGAGCGAGGGAGGGAAAACCAGTTGCCGTGACAATGGGCACTATAGATATCCCACCATAGCGTTTATACTTTTCACTTGGAGTGTAATTTGATATTGGTACAAGACTTCCTAAGTCCTCTCATGTCCGGACGCTTAATTACTTGGCTCAGTTGTCTGTGATCCTGATTTGCAGGCGGAGGTCCCTCCAGTTTCATTACGCCTCCAGTCAGTGTCAACACATCAAATGTCCCAAGAAGGAGGTGGGGGAGGAGGAGAATATGGAGAGGCCTAGTGCTCACGAGGACGGCAAGCCCCACTACTTTGACTGTGATCCTTCTTGTGAGGAGGCCAAGTACTTCTACTACAGCAAAGGGGAACTGTTGGTGACTGGCCGGGACTACGGTGAAGACTACATCTGATTGGAGCCAACACTGTGTATTATTCCATGCATGTTTGTTTTTGTATACAAATTTTTATGTGTGTATACTGTATAGCCGTCCCTTCCTCCTCCAATATCACAGGTACCAGTACTGTTGGTAACTATCTTCTGTTTTATATCCTTCCTACTTTTTGCTACTAGATTGTAATGTGTCAATAGCTGCATTACTAATGCAGCTGTCCCTACATGTATCTCCAGTGTATATATGTGTGGAAAACGATGGATATATAAAAGCTCAATTTTGCTGAACTGAATGCATGGTGTGTACACATCCTGAGGAGTTAGTACGTATACCCAGTATACGTCCCAGTCCATGCATTCCAGAATTTACATATAGTGATATACAATCGGCGTCCTATAGTTCTTTTATTAGTTGCCATGGCAATTGCCTCTCATGCAGTTCAGTATCACTGGTATGTCTGAGGAAAATCATTGCAACTCAAAAAGTGTTGATGAAATTCAGTTCAAACAAACTACATGTATATATAATACCTAGTAGAAAAACCTATACAAGTATATACATGTCTAGAGAGCTAGTCCTACACACCCCCACACAAGACCAATGGAGTCCTAAGTAGAGCTGGCCATCTCATGGCTAGTTGTGGAGGATGCAAGAGAACGCTTCCTGCACTCCAGGCACCACGTCCATGGCTGCTGTCTTCAGAGCAAGCTAGAGGTATGGGATAAGGAGATATGTCAGGGAGAGCGCCACGAGGTGCTAGTACCCCATGGAGTATTTCATGGGGAGGGGTCTGGTGAGTATTTAGAGAGATGGCCTCAGAGGGGCCTGGGGAGTACCCCATGGAGAGGGGCCCAGGGACTCGGAGTAAGGGAGAGGGGCCCAGGGAGTAACTCAGGGAGAGGGGGAGTAACTCAGGGAGAGGGGCCCAGGGAGTAACTCAGGGAGAGGGCCCAGGGAGTAACTCAGGGAGAGGGGCCCAGGGAGTAACTCAGGGAGAGGGGCCCAGGGAATAACTCAGGGAGAGGGGCCCAGGGAGTAAATCAGGGAGAGGGGTCCAGTAACTCGGGGAGAGGGGCCCAGGGAGTAACTCAGGGAGAGGGCCCAGGGAGTAACTCAGGGAGAGGGCCCAGGGAGTAACTCAGGGAGAGGGGCCCAGGGAGTAACTCAGGGAGAGGGCCCAGGGAGTAACTCAGGGAGAGGGGCCCAGGGAGTAACTCAGGGAGAGGGCCCAGGGAGTAACTCAGGGAGAGGGGCCCAGGGAGTAACTCAGGAAGAGGGCCCAGGGAGTAACTCAGGGAGAGGGGTCCAGGGAGTAACTCAGGGAGAGGGGTCCAGTAACTCAGGGAGAGGGGCCCAGGGAGTAGAGGGGTCCAGTAACTCAGGGAGAGGGGCCCAGGGAGTAACTCAGGGAGAGGGGTCGAGTAACTCGGGGAGAGGGGTCCAGTAACTCAGGGAGAGGGGCCCAGGGAGTAACTCAGGGAGAGGGGTCCAGTAACTCAGGGAGAGGGGCCCAGGGAGTAACTCAGGGAGAGGGGTCCAGTAACTCGGGGAGAGGGGCCCAGGGAGTAACTCAGGGAGAGGGGTCCAGTAACTCGGGGAGAGGGGCCCAGGGAGTAACTCAGGGAGAGGGGCCCAGGGAGTAACTCAGGGAGAGGGGTCCAGTAACTCAGGGAGAGGGGCCCAGGGAGTAACTCAGGGAGAGGGGCCCAGGGAGTAACTCAGGGAGAGGGGTCCAGTAACTCGGGGAGAGGGGCCCAGGGAGTAACTCAGGGAGAGGGGTCCAGTAACTCGGGGAGAGGGCCCAGGGAGTAACTCAGGGAGAGGGGCCCAGGGAGTAACTCAGGGAGAGGGGCCCAGGGAGTAACTCAGGGAGAGGGCCTAGGGAGTAACTCAGGGAGAGGGGTCCAGTAACTCGGGGAGAGGGCCCAGGGAGTAACTCAGGGAGAGGGGTCCAGTAACTCGGTGAGAGGGGCCCAGGGAGTAACTCGGGGAGAGGGGCCCAGGGAGTAACTACATAGTGTACATGTACCAACTCACAGAGACATTGGAGTCATTGGGTGTGACCTTGAGCTCAGCAAGCACCATTATGTTGTTGATGAGCCGAATGGAGGTGTACAGGAGCACCTGGTTTTGCACATCCCGTTTGGCAATGGTGAAGACATTGCTTGCATGAAGCTTCTGCTGTATCCCGTCTGAGGAAGAGATTACAACATCATAGTGACATCATCATACATGTGACATCATTACATTGCACTGGCGTCTCATAGCCATGTATCCAAACCCTCTCAAAATGGACCATGTCATTCCATGTCTACATGCACATGACGGAATCCATTATCCTACCTGCATCGAGCTGGACATTGTCGATCATGCTCTGCACCTCATTGCTCTGGGGGATCTCCTTCCATGTTGCCAGGAACACCTTGCGGTCTGTGTGTGTGTGTGTGTGTGTGTGTGTGTGTGGGGGGGGGGGGGGGGGGGGTCCTTTCATACCATTGCCTTACACTAGTGAAAAGAGCCAAATATTATCGCATCAAAGATAGCGAGAAAAGGAGGGGAGTCCCCCTGGTTACCTCCTTGGGGGAACATTGCACCACCCTTCCACATAGCCTCGTCCCCCGGCCATGCCAACATACACACATACATTGTACCCACCCATTTGTCCATTCTCGCTAAACAGCATGTGCATGGGGACACAGATACTGAAGTAGAGCACATCGATGTTGTTTTTCACGGCAACCTGCAGCAGAGTTAGGGGGTCCATCTTCTGCACAGGACCACTGGGGGAGATCACGAGGGACGTGTTGACCGTCTGGTTGGGAAAGAGAGGGGATGTCACCTGCAGGGGGTGTCCTGGAACCAGACCAAAGCTGTGTGTGTGTGTGTGTGCACATGCGTGCATTGTGGTGTGTGTTTGTGAGTGTGTGAGAGTGTGTGTGTATAGACGTGTACATGTACGTGTGCAAGAGTGCATGATGACATCACTGTCATGATGTCATCATGCACTCTTGATATGCGTCTGTGCGCATGCAAGTATAGATGTACAATGTATGAGGCTGGGATTCTTTTATGTGTGTGATTTGGGGCAGGGATTTGTACACACATGTACAGGGGTAGGGATCTGTACATGTGCGTGTGAGGGGTGGGGATCTGTACATGTGTGTGTGAGGGGTGGGGATCTGTACATGTGTGTGTGAGGGGTAGGGATCTGTACATGTGTGTGTGAGGGGTGGGGATCTGTATATGTGTGTGTGAGGGGTAGGCCTGCACGATATGGCGATATTTACCGATATCGACGGTATGCATGCACGGCGGTACGTTTTTTGGACGTGAACGGTATTTTCGAAATACGGATAATTAGGACATTCGGTAAGTGCACGAGGCAACTTAGTCGCTAGTCGATCAGTATAGCTAGCGATGAGCGACGTATACGCTACAGAGCCTGGTGATTCTGCTGCAGGCAAAGCCAAGATCTCGTTAATAATGAAGCTGTTACTGCTGTTTGGAACGACTTTGGTGTCGAAGCGGACGAGAAAGGCAAACCACGATCACCTGACCGCCCGAAATGCCGCGTGCGTGAAAGACGGTAATCTTACAGCCAGATTGTACTTTTATTAGTTATACTTTGCCTTACCTCTGCCCTTGCCAAGCTGTATGGCTACTTTTTTGTACGATATTTAGTAATATCGTGACATCATGCGTGATGATATACCGTGGGGTGAAAAAAGTGATATCGTGCAGGCCTAGTGAGGGCTAGGGATCTGTACATGTGTGTGAGGGGTGGGGATTTGTACACGTGTGTGAGGAGTAGGGATCTGTACACATGTGTGTGAGGGGTGGGGATCTGTACATGTGTGTGTGAGGGGTGGGGATCTGTACATGTGTGTGTGAGGGGTGGGGATCTGTACACGTGTGTGTGAGGGGTAGGGATCTGTACACGTGTGTGTGAGGGGTGGGGATCTGTACACGTGTGTGTGAGGGGTGGGGATCTGTACACGTGTGTGTGAGGGGTGGGGATCTGTACATGTGTGTGTGAGGGGTGGGGATTTGTACATGTGTGTGTGAGGGGTAGAGATCTGTACATGTGTGTGTGAGGGGTGGGGATCTGTACATGTGTGTGTGTGGGGTGGGGATCTGTACATGTGTGTGTGAGGGGTGGGGATTTGTACATGTGTGTGTGAGGGGTGGGGATCTGTACATGTGTGTGTGAGGGGTGGGGATCTGTACATGTGTGTGTGAGGGGTGGGGATCTGTACATGTGTGTGTGAGGGGTGGGGATCTGTACACGTGTGTGTGAGGGGTGGGGATCTGTACATGTGTGTGTGAGGGGTGGGGATCTGTACATGTGTGTGGGGGAATGGTAAGTGGAAATAATTTTAAACACAGGTACATGTGTAATATTATCAACCTGTTTTTGTTGAATTGGATGGCAAAGTTTCCCATGGGCGCCAGTGCCTTGTTGGTGAAGGACATTTCGGCAGTGATCTGACCTTGGCGACGTGCAAAAGTCCCCATGATCTGCAGACCCTTGCCACTCACTGCCGTCAGCCACTCCTGGAACACAGAGCACACACTGTAACACAAGGACACAAGGGCTTCCGTACATGTATGACTGATGAAGTTATTCTCTTCAGGAATGTCTGGTTCATATATACGCATGTGTATAGTAGTACAAACAAACTATCAACTTATTGATAGTGTGTATGTGTGTGTATATGTTTGTGTGTGTGTGTGTGTGCGCGTGTGTGTGTGTGTGTGTGTGTGTGTGTGTGTGTGTGTGTGTGTGTGTGTGTGTGTGTGTATATGTTTAATGTGTGTGTGTGTGTATATGTTTAATGTGTGCGTGTGTGTGCGTGTGTGTGTGTGTGTGTATATGTTTAATGTGTGTATGTGTGTGTATATGTTTGTGTGTGCGTGTGTATGTGTGTGTGTGTGTGTGCGTGTGTGTGTGCGTGTGTGCATGTGCGTGTGCGTGTGCGTGCGTGCGTGTGTGCGTGTGTGCGTGTGCGTGTGTGCGTGTGTGTGCGTATTGATGAGTGGCTCACTGTCATGGGAAGTGTGAAGTTTTGTGCAGCTGGTACGGAGGAGAACAACTCCAGTCCCAGTCCCAACCCTCCTCCAACGGAGGCGCCTGGCGGCTGCTGGAACCCTCCTCCCCCCATGGGGTTCTGGCCAAGCATCCCACCACCACCACCAACAGGCGGACCAGGAGTAACCTGAGCGGGTGGAGGAGTAAGATTGAGAGCAAGAAAGAAGGACTGAGGCTTGTTGGCTAGGAGCAGACCTGCAAGCCACCTAGGTCTCCAGTGAGGAAGTCCAAGTCACCCAGTCCACCTGTGGCACAACCAACAACAATTGATTGAACAGTGGAAGTTCGAACACTTAGGTGAAATTTTGCTATCATCCACTATATCGGAGGAGTGGTAGTATTGTCAATGCACACACCTGATGGTTGGTTGTAGGAGCCAGCTGGTCCGGTGGGGAGGTCAAGGGAGAGGAGGTCTCCAATGAGCAGGTCATCTCCTCTGGACTGGGGGATCACAGCTTGGACCTGCTGCACCTCGGGAGGAGCCTCTTCCGTGGGCTCAGCTGAGGAGCTTTTGGGTGGAGGGAAGGGGAAAAAGTGTAGGGTGTACCATCCAGGAGTATCTTCTACACTAAGCCCTACCAGGATCATGGCAGCTTCTAGCCATACATAATCATGCACAACTTACGGTTCGGCCCTGGGCTGCAGGGTGATGCGTCGCACAGGGACCTTCCCCTCAACGAAGGCGGAGGGAGGCTTGTGGTAGACAGAGGCAAGGGTGGAGATGTGGCAAATGAGCTCATCCAGAAGAGCCGGCTCCAGGAGATCTGTCTCCTCCGAGATGGTTGGTTTCTCTGCCAGCACAACATCCTGGGGGGGGGGAGGAGCTTCAGTGGTCACAAATCAACATCAGTGACTTGCGAAACTAAAGTAAAGTTGGCAGCTGTTCTTGTGTCTTGTGCACTCTTCACCTTGGCAGCGGCAGGGTCGGTGGAGAGCAAGCGCCAGTAGATGTATCCCCTGTCCCTGAGGTCCGGGTTGTCGCTGTCCTGTGTCGCCAGACTCAGCACGCTCTGGACCAGCTCTTGCGTGTCCGCAGGCCGCTTCAAGAATAGCTTCACGATGGCCGTCAACAGCTGTAGCTGCACCTGGACGTTCTCCTCCTGGAAGTTATCGAGGAAGGAGCTGAGGAGGTCGTCCACACTGTCAATGCGATCGCAGTACTCCCCAAGGATCCAGATCATGGAGGCCCTGAGAGGGAGATCAGCAACAAACAGTATCTCAGGATTCAAATGCGAGTTGGACGTCTTCATGTTCCAGCACACACAGGATGCCAAGAGTGCATGATGACATCATCTTCATTCCGCAACCGCAATGAAGATGATGTTATCATGTGCCCTTGGGATGCACAGGCAACCCCACTGCAATGAAGATGATGTCATCACATGCATGCACAGGCAGCCTCATTGCAATGAAGATGATGTCATCACATGCATGCACAGGCAGCCTCATTGCAATGAAGATGATGTCATCACATGCATGCACAGGCAACCCCACTGCAATGAAGATGATGTCATCACATGCATGCACAGGCAGCCTCATTGCAATGAAGATGATGTCATCACATGCATGCACAAGCTAGGCAGCCTCATTGCAATGAAGATGATGTCATCACATGCCTGCACAGTACAGGCAGCCTCATTGCAATGATGTCATCACATGCATGCACAGGCAACCCCACTGCAATGAAGATGATGTCATCACATGTAGTGCTGGGCGATAGTATCGATATGTACGATAGTATCGATATGTACGATAGTATCGATAGCCTATAAATATCGTTAGTATATCGTCACTAGTCCGCGAATATTGCGGCATTGCGCACGCCGCGCCGGGGCATTACGCTAATGCTTAACGCATGCGCAGTCTGCGTCAGTCCCGCATGCCACGTGAAAAAAATGGCATACCTGCTGAGCGTCTCAGAGAAGAATCGTTGACTGCGATGGAGTTTGGGATTTTCGAAGCACAATGACGGTCGGATCACTGATTCAAGCAAGGTATGCCTATAGGCGTTGCTCAAGCCATACACAATATAGTCTATCTATGCTCAAGCTAGCTAGATAGTAGCTAGATACTAGCCAGACTGCCAGAGTAGCCAAAAACACTCATTTACGTAGCTAGACTGGACTCTTTGGTTCCATTTCTTAGGTGGTGTGTGCGCTTGCCCGGGATTATTCAGCACAGCAGGCTATGTTGTTAATACAGCCAGACCTGCTTGCTAATGTCAACATTTTGTGTTTCCAAAAGTAGATTAGTTAGCTACTACAGTAGTTTCTGCTGTTCCATCTGTACATTGAAAATGGAAAGTTGTATTTTGAAATTTGAGTTTCTATTAGTAATTTTAGTAACTATATCGTGATAAGTGGGGATGGTATCGTGATATGCAAAGCAATTCTAGTATCGCCCAGCACTAATCACATGCCTGCACAGGCAGCCTCATTGCAATGAAGATGATGTCATCATATGCTCTTGGGATGCTCAGGCAGCCTCATTCTACAAGTAGGCAATACACTGCTATACTACTCAATACATGGTTGATGTTCGTTTTGTAAACCTAGGTCAGAGCTAGTCTCGTTCCCAGGCCCGCACGCCACTTTTCCGTACTGCAAGCGACAAAAAGCTGTGCAGGGCCTGGGAACGAGGCTAGCTCAGAGCTGGAACAAGGATATAATTTTCAGTGGACTGGAACGGGAACACACCTGGCCTCAGGCTCATCCAGGGAGTCCAGGTTCTCACACAGTGTGGAGATGATGCTCTCATACTGGCTGGGGTACTTGCGGAATATGTCCTTGAAGGAGTGAGTGGTGTGTGGGCATGAGGTACTCATCCTTGTACACAACCATAAGATCACAAACTGTAATCCCCTTATCCCTGTCTTCAGTGAGTTCAATTCAGTGAACAATAATTAGGGATGGCTTCGTAGAGTAGATTTGTTAGTCAATTACTACGTTTCTCATCTGTAAAATTTAGTCAGAATTTCAGACATGTTTGGTAGTCTGCAGTGGCATACCTTGATGACAACCACTGCCTCCTGCACAACGTAGGTGACCTTGGTCTGGATGAGTTCCACTAGGGTGCTCACGCAGCGCTCCGCAGCCGACTCCACCTTGATGGCACAGCGACCAATGGCACGCACCGACTTGCGCACAAAGTCCACATCTACCTCAGTAGCATACCTGTGGAGTGTGGAGGAAGATCACACCTGCTGTAAACAGGCTCACGTAGGAGTTGGGAGGAGGGAAAACTTCAGCAAGTAGCTTCGTTCCCAGGTTGCTTTGCAGGGCCCACACAAGAGCCTGGGAACGTAGCTATGCTGTAAGTACATGTAGCTACACAGGTCCAATAGCCGTAGACAAATTCTACTGCATATGGGTAAAGACAAAAGATACACACTCACTCCTTGAGCTCTGCTAGGACGCTCCCGATGTTGCTAGGGCTAGCAAGGCGGATCATAATGTCCAGCTTCTCCAGTTTCACATAGATGGGGTCGTTGTACTTCACGAAGAAGACCTTAATGTCGTCCCTCAGAATCTCAGGACTGCGGAGGAATAAATGAATGAATGGCAAGCATATATATCAATACGACTAGACTAGTGACGCGCGACCTTCATACTTCAATTTTACTGAACCTCGAACTCCGCAAAGAACATTGGGCATGGGCTAGAATCTTCTGGAACAGCTGGCGGATGCAATCGGGGAGCAGTAGTCGGAGTGGACACAATCGGGTAGCTGCAGTTGAAGCGGATGCAATCGCGGAGCAGCAGTTGAAACGAATGCAATCAGGGAGCAGCAGCCGAAGTGGACGCAATCTGGGAGCAGTTGAAAAGGACGCAATCGGGGAGCAGCAGTTGAAGCGGACGTAATCGGGGAGTAGCAGCTCTGCACAGAGAGCTGTCCGGTGCCGGATTACTCACGCATGCGAACGAGGGGAAGTAGCTGAGCGAGCAAAGTGAGCGAAGCTATTTGTATATGTTACACTTATACGTTGCCAAGTAGCAAGGCCAACAATCACAACCTTGGAACTGGTAGGTCTGTGGGTGATGACGCTGCCATGGGCCCCAGGGGGCAAGACATGTGTTCAAAATGGTGTCTTGGGCACATGGATGTCATTTTTGAGCTCATAGCATACAAACAGTACTCTCGCAGGCTAGATTCTCTCACGGAGAGTCCCTGAAGTGGGTGTGGTGAGAGGTTGGCCCGCGAGACTACACAAACAGCCAGTTACATAGTATTGATTGCTCTGCTATCCTCACATTGCGGAGTAAAGTAGCGATAAAACCGGTAATTTCACAATAGCTACCAAGGTGGGGAATTAGCTCACATGGTAGAGCGCTCGCTTAGCATGCGAGAGGTACCGGGATCGATGCCCGGATTCTCCAGACCTAACTTTTTTTTCTTTTTCTTTTTCCCTTTCCAATCTTTTTCTCATCCTTTGTTTCATCATCTTACCTGTCAACTACTTTCACACACAATATTTTTTCCACACTCAGAAACAAACTCACCGTTTCTGCACAATCAGGTTGATGTTCCGCAGTGCCACAAACTGAATCTCAGCCTCAGAAGATAGCAGTGTGACTGAGAGAGAGGGGCAGAGTGAAATTTAGCTAGCAAAAAGTTCAGCTATATCTGCCCTTTCACTGCTTAGATTATAACAGCAGCACTCTGACACAAGGTCATGCTAACACATATATATACTTATAGTCTAGCCGCTAGCCCCTCCCTGCCCGGCCGGCGCACACGCATGTGACCAGCCAGGCAGAGAGTGGCTAGTGGCTAGACTGATGACAGCTCCAAAGGAGTGCAACCTCGTGCCGGGACAGTTACCTAGGGGAGGGGCCAGCTTCTTGGCGAGCTGCTGGAGGAAGTCTGAATCAGGTGGCATCATCTCCATGAACTTCATCAGCACCTGGAGGAACGAGGAGTGGCATAGACAGGTTACAAGATGACCTAGTAAATGGAGTGTGGTTACACGTACTATTTTGTGAAAGACTACACAGCATAGTTGAATATGTGATACAGGTAGGGTGTTGTATACCTTCACAGCAGACAGGACAACAGCTGCATT
Organism: Axinella damicornis; assembly: GCA_963931865.1. NCBI lineage: Eukaryota > Metazoa > Porifera > Demospongiae > Axinellida > Axinellidae > Axinella > Axinella damicornis. The sequence goes on from OZ007507.1 coordinate 3,521,261, forward strand.
AGCATGGGAGAGGCGGGGGGTGACCCGCTCACAGATGTTCTGTGCCTCCCGCTCGTCAGTGGGCTGGTAGGAGGCAAGGGAGTCCAGGATGAAGACTTGGCCCCACTCGGTGCACTCATTGAGGGCAGTCAGCAGCTTGCTGATGGTGGACATGTCCAGGTCAGTGAGCTCAGAAGCTGGCGCACATTTGTGTGTATTTTGTTTGTGTGTGTGTGTGTGTGTGTGTGTTTGTGTGTGTGTGTGATGTGTGTGTGATGTGATGTGTGTGTGATGTGATGTGTGTGATGTGTTGGGACAACCGCAAGCTTGCAAACAATTCTGTGTGTAATTACCCATTCTCACCAACCCAGGCCTTCCACACCTCCAGTTTTTGATCGCTTCAAAAACTGGAGTTGTGGAAGGCCTGGGAACGAGGCTACATTTCACTACTGTAGAACACTAAAGCATTTTGACACAAAGCACTGTGGCTACTAAACATGCAGATCGTAGTAGCTCACACAATAGACATTGCAAGCCAGTCAAAAATGCATTCTTGCAGTTGGATCCCTCCCCCCTTCGTCCACCCAGACGACTTTGGCATGATAAGGCTTTCCACCATCATTTTTGTGCACCACAAAGTGATCAGAAACTGGTGTGAGGAATGGCCTGACTACAACCAGCCCCAATAAAATGCTAAACCCTAAAACATACTTTACTGAACTTGAAAATCAGGAATGGTAGGATTGATAGCATGACAGTTCTCCCTAACTATCCAGTTTTTTTTTATAGCAAAACTCCTTTCATAGGAGTTCTTTTCACCCCCCCTTGCTCCCTACAAGCTCTGTACAGCGTACAAAAAAGCTCTAACATTGCCATTATCTAGCTGGGATACAAAAACTGTTTCTTTGATCATCACTACTTTGGAACTGAACTAATGCCTCATATACGTACATGAATGCACCCATGCTCCACAGCAAACCCGGACGTGTACATGTACACCACAGCTAGTATGCAGGAAAAGACCCTGTATGCCTACCCGTGGGTGAGACCTCTCCAATCTCAGCCAGGGCAGCGACAGCATTTGCAACAACCATGGGGATGGAGTCGGAGAGCAGGTCCTTGAGCAGGTCCAGGAAACCTTGGTCCTCCACCAGTTGCGAGTTGATGTCATGCAGTTTAGCCACACACACTGCCGCCGTCTTGCGGACATAGGGATCCTCATCCTGAGGGGGGGGGGGGGGGGGGGAGAGGGAGAGGGAAGTTTCACTCAATCAGATCAGAATTACATCTCATGCTCAGACAGAAATGTCTGAGGAAACCTGCCCGTCTATGGTTGATTACGAGATGGGTACACTATAACACATCCACGATCATAGCATCTCACTTGCCCACCTTGAGGCATTTCCTGAGTGGATCGCAAAGGTATTCGGTGATCTTGTCCACACGGATGCATCCCATGGTCCGTACGGCCAGCGCCCGGATGAGGGGGTTAGGATCCTCACAGTCCTTAGAGAAGGTGTTGACGGCCAGGATGGCCAGGTCCGGCTGGGACTTGGCGTAATTCATCAGGTAGAGGTAGACTAACTTCTTGAGCTCCAGGTTGTCCGTCTGCATGCAGTTCACCACGTCTGCAAATAGTGAACTAGAGAAGGGAGTGAAGATGAAGGGAAAGGAGGGTGGAGGGAAGGAAGGAGAGGATGGAGGAAGAGGAGAGATGGGGTTGAAAAGGAGACACAGAAAGTTCATTATTCATTACACAATGAAAATGCCTACTCTAAACTGAAGACTAAACACGTCCATACATGTCAGAGTGGAGTAGGTGTGATACGCTGAAGCTTGTTGCTCACCTGACATCTTTCCCAACTGTCATGCTAGCAATGATCTTCTTCACCGCCTCCTTCTTCTTCTCTCGTTTTTCACTTTGCAGATCTGCCTTCAACTCTGCCAACTCACCTGGGTGGTGGCCACGTGGTGGTGGTGGTGGTGGGGGGGGGATAAGATTAATTACTGATTACTGTGGAAATCAAGGGATAGCCACTTATATCAATGGAATCAAGTGATCGATGTACTATTTAAGAGCTGATCAAGTGTAAATAGTGTCAAGTGGTTCGGAGAGGACCGATCAAGTGATCAAGCACTGATCAAAAATCTTGATCCCATCCGCAAATGATTCCAAGGCAACACGTACGCGACTACACTGTAGCGGTACCCTGGTATAAAGTGGTGGCATAATTATGAGCTTACCCTTTTTGGTGGTTGTGAAGTACTTCGAATCAGACATTTTGGCTCTTCAGCAGCAAACAACACGTGTCAGACACACAACTAAACGAAGGAAAATGTCAGTTTCAAAAATAAACATGATATAGAACTCATCATAATTTTGGCAGAGGACTTATACCAGCCGACACAAATAATGGACTAACACCAACCACCTCGCTGACCTTGAGCCTGCTTGAGAGCGGTGAGAAGAGGGACGTTGGCTTGAGAATATAAATACAGGGGCGGTAAGCGCTTCTTGTACCGCAAATCGTTCTAATTGAGCGATGGAAAAATTATTGGTGGGCGTGGCTCGACGTGAACAAAGGTCAATTTGAGCTGCTGCAGAATTTATAATTCATGAGACTGCTACTTGGACTCAGTACCGTTGGCCGTGCAGTGCCACATCTTATCAGGACCAATAGCAAAGGTAAGCTTTTGCATTCTCCCTGGCCAGAGACCCACTAGTATTAACAATCTGTACCATGGATATTTTGGATCTACAAGATTAGTGTAAATGCATTGCTTGGAACTTGCCTATTCAATGCCAGCACCCACTGCAGTGTGCAGTGTCCCTCTTGCTCTCAGGAGTGTGGCTGCAATGAGCTCGATACCCAGGAGGAAGGTGTTGCCGGAGGGGGTGTGGCCTACTATGATCACCCCATTCCTTGGTGACGCGGGGAAATCGATCGACTGGAATGGCATTGACAGTGAGTCAGATCAGAGATGGAGGTATACATATCCCAAGACTGCCACAGTTATTCTAATATCCAACCGGCCTCGTTCCTGTCTTGAGGTTTTGATCGCTTGCAGTACATACAGTAGGGACCTTGAGACAGGGCTAGCCATCCGGCTACAGTCCGAGATGTGGTAAACAGTATGTATTCCCAGCCTTCTACACCAGAGTATTTTTGCATACCATTAGCGATCAAAAATTGGAGGCCTGGGAACGAGGTTAAGTATGCAGTGCTCTTCCCCGCCATCCCATCTCCTGCAGTACTAACCGAGTGGTACATCCGGTCCGGTGTGGCAGGGATCTTCTCCGTCTGCCTCTCCAGCGAGATGTACCAGCTGTCCAATGAGGAGCGGCTGGCCATTGCCAGGAGGGTGGTGGAGAAGGCAGCAGGAAGAGTGCCCGTCGTGGCTGGAGGTAGATGCAATGCTCTGAGAGTCTAGTGTTTACGTTAACTATTATTGATATGCTAGCCACTGCTAGGAATTAACATTTGCGCATTCTCATTTGCTGTATAACTACCACACCTTCGGTGATGTGTTTCATAATACTAAATTCACTCTTAGGTACAGTGTTTAGAATTTCACGCCAAAACTGACCAACAAGAATTGTTACTTAGTAAGTTGTAACCCTTTTAGGTAAGGCATTTTGTTTTAACTAAAGTGACAGTAAGACACACCAAGAAACCAAATGTGGTTGGCCGTACGAAAAAAAAACAACACACTTTCAGACACCCAGCAAGCTTTGACATATTTATCTACTCCAAGCAAGGATGGGAGTGGTCTGGAGGCTTGGTGGAACCATTCGTGCAGCTTGACTAACTCCACTGCTCTCCCTGTTTGGACAGCAATCATCCTGTCACGTTGGTGTCTGCATGTTTCTCCTCTGTGCAGCCACGTTTGAGGGGGGGCTGCAGGAGCAGGCAAAGCTGATGAATGAGATGGGGAAGATCACGGACGCAGCAGTCATCATAACCAACCAGATCTGTGGCATGGAAGAGGTACGGAGTTACAATAGATCACTGGAACCTGTGCGTACTAGCTGAAGCTAACTGCTATACTCAGCGCACCAAGTGGACCTTCCACGCTACCTCTATACACGATCATCGGGGATTGACACTAAGTAGCCTAGCCTCGTTCATACCGTAGCTTGTCATGACTTGCAGAACAGTGAGTGTGTGATGGTGTGTGTGGACGGGGAGGGGAGGGGGGGGGGGGGGGGGGGGGGGGGGGGGGGGTAACCTGCTTATTTGTATTGCAGAAAAGGTATTGGTGAGCCTGCAATGAGGAGAACCATATTCCCTTGCGGTGCGTACCTACTCGGATGCATCCCTTGTTCTGGCTCCTCAGAGTGACGAGACTTGGATGGCTAATGCTCAGACGTTGATGGACCTTACAGGGGAAACTCCCCTTGGTCTCTATGAAACTCCTGTACCCAAAGTCAGGTGGGTAAGGATGATGTAATCCAATTGGCTGATCTGTGGATGCAATACCGTTGTCATAGCTACAAGTGTTAGAAGATAATACAGCACCCAACCCAAGTTGTACATGTACGTAAATCACATTGCGCATTGGAAACTGTATAACTTATGTACATACACATAATATTATAAGGTGCACAAAGTAGTGCTATTTTTAACCATCCTTCATTGCTGTGTAGTCTTCAAGTAGTTGGACCATGTACTCCTTTGGTTTGTTCATTTGCCATTATTCTAGACCCTTGGCAGCTGAAACCGGTGCATGGCTTCTACTGTTGTTCTGTAGAGCTCTTCTACGTGTTCCGTAGTCTAGCCGCTAGCCTCTCTCCGCCAGCCCAGTCACATGCATGTGCGGTGTGACCTGCCGAGCAGAGAGAAACTAGCAGCTTAGACTGTGTGTTCCCAGGCTTTGACCAAGTTCACATTTAACTTCTTTCCTGATGCACACACTCATCTACCTAGGAGCCTTACCCCTGAAATGATGTCCTGGGTGGCTAGGTCGGGAAGGTTTGTCTTCCACAAAGACACTTCTCTGGATTTGCAGACCATGGTGAAGAAGATCGACGCTGTCAAGGCCATCCCGAAACACCAATCATGTGAGTGCATAAACACGCATGCAGCCTCGTTCCCAGGCCCCACCCAGCTTTCCGTCGCTTCCGTACTGCAAGCAACAAAAAGTTGGGTGGGGGTTGGGAACGAGGCTACACACTTGTACAGAAGTTTTAGTAAGAGGAGTGAGCTGATATAATGTAATAGAAGGTTCTTGAAAAACTTTTGCTGATGTTTCAAGTGAATGCTTCAGTCAGTCATCACAGGGTGAAAATAAACATTCAGTTGAAACGTCGGCAAAAGTTTTCCAATCTAAAGCTAGTAACAGAGAACCTTCTGTTCCATTTAAGCAGGGTCCAACTGAGAAGCCACCACTTCAAGTTTGCCTGATGATATTCCCTGCAGGTTCTACACTGCTAAAATTCAGTTCCTGAAGACCTGTTTAGACAATGGAGGCAAGTGAGTCAATCTGCTACTGATTCACATAGAAAGTGTACACTGGTTTATACTGTGCATTCCTGCCCCCCAGTGGTTTCAGTGGTGTTACCCTAACTTCTTCCCCTGGATGGTGGTGTGGATGTGCGAACACAAACATGACTCCATGGCAAAGCGGGACAAGATGCATCGGTTCCTCTCCCTCAGTGACCAGACGCTGGCCAACAAGGTGAACTCCTGGGCACAAATCATCTGTTCTTAGCTGTTGTTTCTTTGCATCAGACAAAAATTGAGACCGTTGTAAAAGGACTCTCTGTCTAATCCACAGTACCCAACCTCGTCCAAGTTCTACCTGAACAAATTCTATGGTGCTCCCATCCAGCCCGTCTCCCGTATCACTGATGCCGTGCTCAATGACAAAGATGTATGTTCAGTCATGAACCAATGGGGTCTACAGGACTTAGATCCCCATGGAAACCTATAGACACCCTTGCGCTTCACACGCAGGTGTCTATACAGTTTCCGTGGGGCTCTATAGACCCATAGAGCTTGGTTTCTTCATTTAATTCAACACCACAAAGTGTACAAATGGGGGTTGACCCTTGGACCCTCATCACCTCCCAAAATTCACCATTCAGATTCTGTACTGTATGAATAACCCTTGGACGTATGTATTTTCCCTTCCCAGATAATGTCCCTGGAAGCCATGAAAGAGACTATGGAAGAGCTATGCACTGAGTTAGGCATCACCCATTAGCCCCGTGATGGAAACTATAGAGCAAATGGAGTGTCTTCAGGAGCATGCACATTAAGAGCTGGTGTCATCACCTCATGGTGGTAGTTTGTACAGCCATGGAGTGATCTCTTGAGAAAAATATGCTGTTACAACAATAGTTGAGACAATTGTGTTGATGTTTGAGAATGTCACGGAGCTATGCATGAACAGTAACTGTTGTTAGCCATGGTCGTCTTCATCCTCTTCCTCCTCCTCCTCCTCTTCATCCTCCATTTCTTCCAACGCTGGTGACCTGCAGTAGGATACCTTAGTCTCAAAGCCACACTCTTCACGCATTTACGTGAGGTAGGGGCTGGTTAAGATGTGTTGAAGCAACTGGGGGCTAAGGAATTTATTCGCAATTTGACTAGTAGCCATCCCTGACATCATCACGAAAAGTGAAAACAGCCGCCATGTCAATTGGTGTACTTGGAGAGATAGCAGCTTCTAGCATGTGTCATGTGTTGCAAAACGCCATTGCTCTGTAGGCAACCCCCCCCCCCCCCCCCCCCCCCCCCCCCCCTCCTGCTTAACAGTGATGGAGGGCATGCTTTGCTTGATACCATACCATGCTACCGATGTATTATGGTACTCCGAGTATACAGAAATGACATGGAAATAGTTATGATGTATAATTATGTACGTATTAACAATTGTCAGTGGTACATATATCCCATTTACATACTGAGTTTCCAACCTTTGTCTTGCGCCGGGTTCAATGTCCAGGTTCAGTTCAGGCAATCGGTCTGGTGGTGGTTCCATGTGAACCTCTTCTTCCTTGTGTTCCCCACCTCCCCCCACCAGCTGTCGGGACTGAGCGTGCAGCAGCCTCTGGATGGTCACTGCCTCTGCCTGGAGGAGGGAGGGAGGGAGGGAAGGGGAGGGGGAGGGAAGGAGGGGAATTAGGGAGGAGGGAGGAGGGGGAGGTAGGGAGGGAGGGAAGGGAGAGAAGGAGGGGAGGGAGCTGCTTATTCTCTGACAGTACATTAAACCGTGTGTCACGGTCGGAGCTAGGGTATTAAAGATAGACGGTAAGGTTGATGAGCAGCATAGGGGAAGCATACTTTACTGTGCATGCACCTGCAATACTTTCAGTTGCTGCTGGACTGCCTCCTTCATGTGGATGAGGTCCTGCTCTTCCTTCTCCAGCTTTGCCTTCACTCTCTCCACCCCTCCCTGCACTGTCATTTTGCATTACGTCATTGGTGACCGTAAAATTTAAAATTAGTAACAACAATCAGTTCATCCTGTTTGTATAAAGCGATAAAGCTTGCAGTTCAGCAAGGGCAGGGCAGCGCTTTCAGACTTTGAATAGTACCTCTAGCTCTGTTAGGTGCGATCTCCACTACCTGTATAGCAAGATGGCGTCTGCATTGGAGAAACTCATAGGGGAGACGGTGGTGAATGGCGAGAGCAAGGATGTGACCGTTTCTTCACTGGGAGGTGAAGGAAAAGTGTTGGGCATCTATTTCTCCGCCCATTGGTGCCCCCCTTGCCGTGCATTCACACCGCAGCTTGCAACGTGGTACAACAACTTCAAGAAGGGCCCCAACGGCGATAAGTTCGAGATCGTTTTCGTCAGCTCGGACAGGGACGACGGAAGCTTCCAGGAGTACTTCAAGGAAATGCCATGGCTCGCCTTACCCTACAAGGATAGAACGAAGAAGGTCAGCGAGGGTAGAAAATAATTTTTAGTGCAGGCAAAGATTCTCCAATTTGCTTGCAGGCGCTTTGTAAATGTATTAAAGCTAATCTCGCGGGCCAGAGTTCACCAGTGCAGGGGGTGGATCCATACTCATACTCTATGGCAACAACACTATTGGGCTAGGGATGACCTTACAAAGTGGGCATCAGGAGATTAAATTTTATCTGCCATTTCCACACTGCTCCAGACTGAACTATCCCAAAAGTACAAGGTGACTGGCATCCCCACACTGGTGTTCCTAAACTCAGAGACTGCGCAGTTGATTACGTCGGATGGACGCTCCGCTGTCATGGAGGATCCTGAGGGAAAGGAGTTCCCCTGGCTGCCCAAGCCCTTCACGGAGATCATCAAAGGGAAGCTGATCAACAGCAAGAAGGAGGAATCAGACTGGGACGAGCTCAAGGGGAAGGTTATTGGATTGTACTTCTCTGCACACTGGGTAAACAATTGTGTGTATTTGTGTGCCCACAAAGATGATCTTTCAGCTATATGTTGTGCACAGGTGCAAAAGTTAAGCCAACCCTTTTTGTCTGTCTGTCAATCCAAAACAGTATTGATAAAATTTGTGTTCCAGGTAGAATTTGAGGTGGTTGTTATCCAGCTGTTCCACCTCATGGCACCAACGTGTGCTTTAGCAAAGACTTACAGTGCATCCACAAGCATATGTACAGCTTTGACTAATCTGAGCTTTCAGTTCCAGAATATTTTGGTAAGTGTTGCGGAACACATTCTATGGTTGTATGATAGGTTGTCCAATGTGCCACGTCAACCATAATGGCTGAGTGCTAGTGACGAGTGCAGATCATGCAGTCATTGTCGGAACAAGAGTGCAACCAGCTGGAAGCTACTAGCATAGCCGTGAAGCAGCACCGTCGTGGAGTCGCCAAACTCGAGCATTGGCATTGCAGCATAGCAGTGCTTGCAGCTTGCCACACACTGTCCAGTGATAAGGTCGCTGTGTGTGTGTGAGGCAGACTGGGAGTTTGGATACCCTCACATGGCCGTGATCCTCCCTTAGCAATACTGTTTATGTAGCCTGCAAGAATGCTGTGGGGGGACAAATAGCTCGGTGTGTGTTAGGATGGTTCCCAGACCCTCCCCCGATGGTCTGGGAATGGGACTGCAGTGCAGCTGGAATGGTGTAGGTAGTGGACAATTTGCAACTGTATTGTGGATCGATAATGGATGTGGTATTGTGTGTATTGTTGATCGTTGTAAAATTAACTGCTTCAACACACAGAATGCTATGTGGTGTACAAGTAGGACCGTCTCTAGCTTCTATACTCTCTGTACATACCTCAGACCCTACACATGCACCTCCGTCATTTGCAACCCTCTACCTTTGCATGTGCGCGCACCACCCTGCACACATACCACCGTCAGTTCACATCTCTCCCTCACACCCTGCACACATACCACCGTCAGTTCACATCTCTCCCTCACACCCTGCACACATACCACCGTCAGTTCACATCTCTCCCTCACACCCTGCACACATACCACCGTCAGTTCACATCTCTCCCTCACACCCTGCACACATACCACCGTCAGTTCACATCTCTCCCTCACACCCTGCACACATACCACCGTCAGTTCACATCTCTCCCTCACACCCTGCACACATACCACCGTCAGTTCACATCTCTCCCTTACACCCTGCACACATACCACCATCCGCACCTGGGTTCGAGGCTACCTGCACACATACCACTTTCACATCTCTCCCTCACACCCTGCACCATACCACCATCACATTTCTCCCTCACACCCTGCACACATACCACCGTCAGTTCACATCTCTCCCTCACACCCTGCACACATACCACCATCCGCGCCTGGGTTCGAGGCTACCTGCACACATACCACTTTCACATCTCTCCCTCACACCCTGCACCATACCACCATCACATCTCTCCCTCACACCCTGCACCATATCACCATCACATCTCTCCCTCACACCCTGCACCATACAACCATCACATCTCTCCCTCACACCCTGCACCATACCACCATCACATCTCTCCCTCACACCCTGCACACATACCACCATCACATCTCTCCCTCACACCCTGCACACATACCACCATCTCATCTCTCCCTCACACCCTGCACACATACCACCATCTCATCTCTCCCTCACACCCTGCACACATACCACCTTCACATCTCTCCCTCACACCCTGCACACACACCCACCCTCTTGCATCCAGTGTGGCCCATGCAGGGTGTTCACGCCTCAACTTGTTGAATCCTACAAGAAGCTGAAGGAGGCAGGCAAGAACTTTGAGATCATCTTTGCAAGCTCAGACCGGGATGAAGACTCCATGATGGAGTACCTCGGGGAGATGCCATGGCTGGCCATTCCGTACAACGATACTGCGGGCCGGAAGAAGTTGCTGTCACGACTTTTCGAAGTGTCAGGTATGCAGTGTGTGTGTGTGTGTGAGGTGTGTGTGTGTGTGTGTGTGTGTGAGGTGTGTGTGTGTGTGTGTGTGAGGTGTGTGTGTGTGTGTGTGTGTGTGTGTGTGTGTGTGTGTGTGTGTGTGTGTGTGTAGCAGGTATGTTGTGGAGGGAGGGAGCACATCATAACTGCATTGTGGGGGGTCCTGTGCTATCCTAGAGTGGAGATGATCCATCTGACATGCGGATATGTACATGGTTAGCTAAAAGAACCGTTCCCCTTTACTGGGAGTCCATGCTCTGCTCAATAGCCATACGACTGTGTGCACATGGAGCTGTGACTTTAACATGTGAAATGAGTTCTTGGACAGTGGAAGCTTTCAGCAACCTTGTGTTTCACTGCAGAAACATAATAGTGATATGTAATAAGGTGGCTAGTGTGGTTGAAAGTGGACAGACAAGAATAAACTGAGGATCAGATGGCACATCAATCCACCGGCCATCCTGTTTGGAGTGTCTGTGCAACTTTATCAGTTCGTCTTTCACTTTTGATTGCCATCAGTGCCGGTTGGATGTCATAGAGCTCATCGAGGGTGTGGGGGGGGGGGGGGGGGGGGGGCGTTCAACCACTGAGTTGTCCGTGTGTCTGTGAGTGAGATGTCGTTATGCTTTTGCTGGCGAAAGTTCGTTGTTCGCCCTGTTCCCCAGTGTACACCCTTTCGCAGGAATTGCGGTAAACTGCTCGTTTCCTGTCATTGTATGCCCGAAGAAGGCCAAAATCAAGACGTTGTCACTGTCCAATAACTCATTTGGCATATTAGTCTGCTAGCATGGTAAACATGACTCTCTGGGTCATGTCTTTGTTGAAGGAACTCTATGAGCATTCCAAAATGGCCGGTGTGTATACATTCAGCACTTCCCATCCTCATTTATGAACTTTCCAACATGGTGTGTATACATCACTTCCTGTTACATGTACATGCATAACTCCATGACATTCACAGCAAGATCACTCCATCCCCCTCCATCCTTATATCCCTCTCCCCCTCCATCCTCCTCTCATCGTCTTCTCCCATCTTCCTCTACTCCTCCCCCCTCTGTTCTCCTGTCCCCCTCCCCTCCATCCTCCTCTCTCCCTCCTCCATCCTCGTCTCCCCCTCCATTCTCCTCCTGTCCCGTCCCTCATTCCTCCTCTCCTCCCCCCACCTCCGCCAGGCATCCCCACACTGATCCTTATTGATGAGGAAGGAAAGGTGATCACTACGCAGGGCAGGGGAGCCGTCACCGCCGATCCAACAGGAAAGGTATGTCTCCATTGGATTATGCCCCCTGCATGAATCTCTTTCCCAAAGCTTCTGTGTTGAATTGGTTCAGGCAAAGGAAGCCTCGTTACCAGGCCTACCCATTTTTTTTCTGTTCTGGTATTATCCATCACGTGATTGATGCCAGGTGGACGTAGGGGGTGTGTGGCCCAACCGCAATTAAAAACTGGCCGACGAAGTTGTGTAGATCGTCTGAGAGTCTCGAGTAGCTGCGGAGTGTTCGAACCGAGCCGACTGGATGATGAACTGCTTCAGGACCTGCTGAAACGACTACAGCCCCCCCCCCCCCCCCCCCCCTACATCCACCTGACATCACTCACATGATGAATGATACCAGGCCTTCCCCGTTCTTCGTCGCTCTTCCACATCCGTGTATTATTGTCAACGCAAACTGAAGAACAGAAAGAACGGGGTAGGCCTGGTAACGAGGCTAAGGAAAAGGAATGTTGAACTCGATTTTAGCGAAACATAAACAAATTGGTGTTTGTGCGGTACAGCAAAAGGTCTTCCATATAAGGTATGACCGTAAGGCGTGAGGGATTACAACATGTCTGTACTAGTTCGACGCTCCTTCGCCGCCTTCGGCAGCTCATGCGCTCCTGGTGCTGACACTACATACATGTGTATATTGTCTTAGCCTCGTTCCCAGGCGCTCTTGGTAATTGGGGAGAAGAGCGCCTGGTATCCACTGTTCACGCATGCGCGAGCAGTTCCGTTACATTCTCCGTATAATTTATCGAGATACGGAAGCTGAAATAACACGGACAAATATTCGGTAAAATATACGGCTCCAACATCATGCGAGGCCATGGTTTCGAAGTCTGTGGACGTCAATACGCCGCTTCTGCCTTTCCGAAGTATGCGAAGCACGATACAAACAGTAAGACCCCATAGCTAGATAAATTCAACCTGGCCATATGTAGCTAACCATACAAACCTTTTATGTACGTGCTGTATCGCTGTCAGTTGTTCGTCCTCAGCACCATTCCTGGCTTTTCGACCTTACTGAGGGCGTACGGCACGGCTTGGTTGAACAGAGCTGCGTCTTGTAGATGTAAAAGACTCCCGTGTTTCAGTAATGTACGGTCGTGCAACACGGACTAGTATAACAGTAGTTTCCAAGTTCCCCACAAAAACCTGGGGAGCCGCGCATGCGCGAACAATGGATACCAGGCGCTCTTCTCCCCAATTGCCAAGAGCGCCTGGGAACGAGGCTAATATTGTCTGTGTGTATGAGTGGTGCTATGGGACTTTGAACACCCTCTCTCTCACACACACACATACACAACCTCCCCTTCATCACAGGATTTCCCATGGCACCCAAAACCAGTTAATGAGATGACAGGAGCAACAGCTGCAGCAATCAATGATCACCCCAGCCTCATCTGGTTCACAGGTACCTATACCACCAGAAAAACTACCATAGGCTGGATGGGTACTAGCCTCGTTCCCAGGCCGCGTCCTGGGAACGAGGCTAGATGGGTACTGGCATCGTCAAAATTGCTCGACAGTTTGAGTCCATTGTGGGACCACTTCACCTTATTACCCCGTGCGCATGCGCAGCAGGGGGTAGAGTGATCAGTTTGTCTGTCAGTCTGTCCACAGTCTAAGCGCGGTTTGAGCAGTGAAGGCCTTGTTGAAGGCTTATTTCAGGATAGAAGTGTCAGAATTCAGAAAATACTAGCGTCTACGTAACTCACAGACCAGAGATCTACTCGAGAGGCTGAGAAAAGCTGTGTGAAAGTCGTGCTTCTAATTTATACAACTTGACCACACCCAATTTCTAACATTACTGCCACAACTTACGGTATCTCATTCTGCATGCTGACATCGCTGTAAATCATGGCCTAGCTAGTAGCTCATTGTGCATGCTGTATGAATAATCGGTGGTAGGCCTATAGCTGTCAAGTCAAAGTTGTGCACGGGGTACGTGCTCTGCTGAGCACCTCTAGTTCAACATGGTGCTATATCCTGCACAGACCACACGTATTGGGGCTCCGCTGTGCTCCAAACAGCCAAATTCAAAAGCTCAAGTGGACTTGATTGGGCAAGCGGTGTGAACACGGTTGACTATGAACATACCCATCCAGCTGCCGTCCCGTCCCGCATGTGCTGTTTACCTGTGCACACCGTCATGGCACCCACTCCAGCATACGAGAACCAGTGACTCACACCTCTTTCACTAGATCGAGGTGTCTGTTGAAATTGAAGTTGTTCACTGCATTCCTTAATGTTGCATGCGTGGCAAAGTAGACCATCCACTCCAGTGTTGCACTGCGGGTGTGTTCACTCGTGTGTTGCACTGAGGGTGTGTCCACTCGTGTGTTGCACTGAGGGTGTGTCCACTCCAGTGTTGCACTGAGGGTGTGCCCACTCGTGTGTTGCACTGAGGGTGTGTCCACTCGTGTGTTGCACTGAGGGTGTGTCCACTCCAGTGTTGCACTGAGGGTGTGTCCACTCGTGTGTTGCACTGAGGGTGTGTCCACTCCAGTGTTGCACTGAGGGTGTGTCCACTCGTGTGTTGCACTGAGGGTGTGTCCACTCGTGTGTTGCACTGAGGGTGTGTCCACTCGCGTGTTGCACTGAGGGTGTGTCCACTCGTGTGTTGCACTGAGGGTGTGTCCACTCCAGTGTTGCACTGAGGGTGTGTCCACTCGTGTGTTGCACTGAGGGTGTGTCCACTCGTGTGTTGCACTGAGGGTGTGTCCACTCGTGTGTTGCACTGAGGGTGTGTCCACTCGTGTGTTCACTCGTGTGTTGCACTGAGGGCGTGTCCACTCGTGTGTTGCACTGAGGGTGTGTCCACTCGTGTGTTGCACTGAGGGTGTGTCCACTCGTGTGTTGCACTGAGGGTGTGTCCACTCGTGTGTTGCACTGAGGGTGTGTCCACTCGTGTGTTACACTGAGGGAGTGTTCTCTTTTTGACGCTGAATGGTAGCCCTGATGATGCTGTGTTCATGTCTCCCAGATGGTGAGCCCGCCAACATGGAAGAGGCCAAGAAGGTTCTCCTCCCCATCGCTGAGGAGTACATTGCAAAGTGCAAAGAGGAGGGGACCGACCAGGACGTAGTGTTCTTCTACGGTGGGGACAACGATGATGATGACATCGTGCAATCGCTACGGCTCTTCGCCAAGATCTCAACTACCAACCCTCACCTGGCCATCCTCGACATTCCTGAACAAAAGGTGTGTGTTTACAATGTCATTCTGTTACTATGGTTGAATTCCTGACAGAGGGGTGTAGCTTCCACTCCACGAGCAAAATGTTTGTTTGCTTATAGCCTGCGTAGGTGTAGGTGCAGAGACCGAGCATCATGGCAGCATAATGGGACAAAAGCTAACCAGATATGGGGGGGGGGGGGGGGGGGGGGGGGGGGGGAGCCACATTCGGAGCATGTGTGTAGTAGCTTCAAGACCAAGAAGGACAACTGCCTTGTCAGCGACTTGGGTGAAGACGATTCTCTGGAACTTGTTTTGGTTTTGGCTGTAGCTGTGGATGGGAATGTGAACCATTGCGTCTAGAATCTGATGTAGGCCGTGCCGTGGATGACGTGCGAAGATTCCCCGGGCCTTCTCCCTCCGTTTTTGCATACTGCAAGCGACCAAAAATTGGAAGTGTACACGTCTCTTATCATCAGCTAACCTTCCCCGTCACAGTGACCACACATCCATCCATACACAGCTCCAATACATAATTACTGATACACTACATTGTAACACACATGCACACAGGTTTATTCCTGTGATGCGACTTCAATCACGGACAAAGAAGTGCGTGATTTTCTGGAGCAGTTCGTGTCAAAGTCCATTGAAGGAAGACCCATTCGTGCTTGAAACCTGTCCCCCACTGCTAGAACAACCGACTCCCAATTGTGGAGCGTGTAGTAATACCTTTTATGTTTGCTATTTCACTATATTTTGTTAGCCAATACAAAGTTAGGACTTTTGAAGATGATGTGAAGCCCTTACTAAGTTTGCAGTACATGTAGCTGTTTTGTGAACCAGATTATGAGCCCTATATTGCAAATTTGAAGTGTGCAGTAATGTACATGTAGTTTTTGGTGAACCTGATTACGAAGTCCTATATAGTAGTGTTGATTATATGAAGCCATATAGTGCAGTTATTAAGTGCATGAGCTAGTATAGTATGCACATGCATATGTACGTCGTTGTAGTCTCATGTGCTCCATGCATGGTGTGACGTCTGTATGCATATGCATGGGGCACGAGACTAATTGAAGGGCTGAGAATCATGCAGAGTGGCCTAACCCACAAACATTGAACTAGATCCCCTAAACTTGAGAATACTGTTAAAATGTGTTTCAGGATCGAGCTTATGAAATTTCAACATTTTTGTCATATGCTCATATAATATTATACCCATTGCATAGTTTTACTCCATTTTTGTGCAATTCATGCAATTTCCAGTTCTAGCTCGATTTTGGGTTACATGTAGGCCACTCTGGTTCTCAGCCCTTCAATTATAGTTTGTTTGTGAAAACAAGATTTCAGTGAGCGTGTAAACTGCATAGATTTCAGTGAGGCCATACATACATCTACACATAATACGAACTAAAAAATGTTGGGGGAGGGAGGGCAGAGGACAACTGGAATAAAAAATGAGTTCATCAACTAGACTAGCAGCTGCATGCTGTAGAGCTATCTCCTTCCAGTGAGTCTTCTCCATATCTCTTTCCCCACCAATTCTCGGTCCCTCTTTGCCCCGGCCAGTATCCCTCGGTTCTCGTTGACCCGTCGAAGCAGGTAGGGTACCACGTCCTGTACTGGACCATAGGGCATGTACTTATAGGCATGATAGCCTTTCTGGCCTGTGTGTGTGTGTGTGTGTGTGTGTGTGTGTGTGTGTGTGTGTGTGTGTGTGTGTGTGTGTGTGTGTGTGTGTGTGTGTGTGTGTGTGTGCGCGTGCAAGTGTGTGTGTGTGTAATTGTGTGCAGCCTCGCTCAAAAGCTGGGGAGGAGGCTAGCTAATATCGTGTGTGTATGTGCAAGACTGCAAGTGTGTGTGTGCATACTGAGAGAAACAAGGTGTTACCTAAGGTGAAGGTCACATGATCACACATCCCTAACAGCTGACCGAACACAACTGTGCCATCAGATTTGTCAATGCCGTACTCCCACATCCTACATGGTATGGAGAAAAGAGAAGGAACAAAGTAGCACACCCTCCGCTATCTCTCCCGTTCTGCACAAACGGATGGAAACCATCACAGGGAGTCTCACTTGTCCACGGCATGCCGTACAGTCTTCTCGTTGTGTGTGGCCACCATGACGTTCATCTGCCCCGACTTCGCCTGGTTCAACAGCAGCTCCAGAAGGCGGTGGTAGCAGGCATCCGTGTCCTCCTTGCTCGGCCATATCGGATCCTCGTATCCTTTCTCTTCCGCCCGGAATCTCTCCTGTTCCATGTATGCCCCCCGTACTAACTTCACCCCATAGCAGAAGCCCGTGATGTGTGACAGCTTTAGGTCCATTTGAAGTGTCATTTCTGCATCCTGTATGTATTATACTGTTCTGTGTAATTATACCAGATCTACAGTTCAAGAATTCCTGGGGTTATAAATTATTGCTAATGTGCAATAATGTGAACATGGGACCTTATGATATTCTAAAATCATATTCTAAAATCTCCCTGTTCTCAACCTAATGTAAAGAGCACATTAAATTTTTACCAGTAATCGTATTCATTATTTCTAAGAATCTGTGTCATGACAAGTACTCTAGGTTAGAGCACATCATAATGGCATGAGTATAGTTTACATGAAGAGTGTATGAGACCACGCCCACCTTGCGGTAGCACTGAACGGTGTTGTAGATCACTGGTTTGGAGAGGTTGTATTCTGGCATGAGAATGTTGACGGTGATGTGTCCGATGGCCGGCTGGAGATAGGTCTGCTCAGCGTCCACCATGAGGTGTACCCCTCTCTTCCTGGCATGATGGGCTACCTCCTTTGCCCGCTTCACCATGGACTCCATCTGTTTCCTCTCTCCCTCGTCCAGTAGGGTCAGCCTCGCCTTGTATCCCTGGGGGAAGAGAGAGGGGATAGAGGGGAAGAGGAGAACAGAGGGGGAGAGGGGAACGGAAGGAAAGAGGAGTGGCAGTCACTTGAAACAAAGTATGTCATTCTCATTCCCAGGTCCGTGCCATTTTTGGCTGCCGTTCTTCGTGCAACCGGAAAAGGCGTGGTCTTGGGAATGTCTGCTAAGAGACCAATTCTCTGTGCCACATACATAGCATGCATAACAGTAGAGGTCCTCTCACCTTCTTTAGGAACAGATCATGCAGCTCTTTCCCCAACTGAAAATGGTTACTCCACTCAAACAAGTTCAGTTTCCTGGAAGAAAGTGGGATCTAGTCAGTAGTGACCTGGGACGTGCAATGGGTTCACAGCTGTGTGTGCTCACACACCCAGACTTATCTGCATCTACCGCTCGAAACAATCTCTCTGATTCAGGAAGAGTCAACTCAATCTATAAACGGTCAGAGAAAAGAAGGACACATCTTCATCCATCTTGTACCCCCTGCCCCTCCCTCCACCCACCACTCACCCCCATCTCTGCCATTCCTCTGTGGAAGGACTCCGGTGTGATGAGAGCCTCCAGCATATTGTCAGTGTCGGCTAGTCTCAAGAAGATTCTCTGCATTTCTACAACCACCTCACTCCAGCGAAGCTGGAAAGGCCAAATGGGAGAGAGGAAGAAATTCACTGACTAGCCACATTCTCAGGCCACTTCCACTTGGGTCTCTTAGGGCCAATTAGGGTTAGGGGGAATGATGAAGGATGGCTCATGTTACACCAGGAGCGCACTGAACTGGCTTCTCCAGCTGGCTGCATTCCTTGTTTACACATTACCACAAAGTGGGGGAGCAGCCCAAGATATTGCTAGTAGTGTGCATACTAGCCTGGCCTCCCCAGGCTAGTACACTACATATAGTGTGCATACCAAGAGCTCTGGCCTCCCCAGGCCCGTTAGTTTGATGGCGGCAAATGCGTCATCACCTCCAGTGGCATCAGCTAAGAGGAAGTAAGAAAAACTGGTTATGCTAGTAAACTATAGGATTCTTACTACCAGTGCTACTATTGCACACTCTATGCCGTGATGCCATGGCAACTGACCGGCAGTGTCAATGCATGAGATAAAGTATTCCTTGTTCTGGTCACACTTTTCCTCTCCCTCGTAGAAGTAGGTCCTGGCACTGGCTCGGAATGTCGTCTCCCCAGGGCTTCGGGAGGTCTTGAACTGTGGATGGGCTTCAGGTTCCTTGGCTGGTGAAGGAGGTTCAGGACGCTTCCGCCTGTTTGTGCAAGAGAGAGGGTCAAATGGATTTGATATTTGATAGCTATTGGCACATAGCAACCACAATTGTCACACAGGATGTCATTCCCCACATCCTGTTAGAGCAATGAATGCCAGCATAAGGGCTATGGGTGCATGGCTAGCATCCACCAGCACCCTTGCTCCTCTGCTTGCCTGGTTTCCATCTCCACCTCCTGGTTTCCGATATCCTCCTCCACAGCGTAGTCCAGGATGGAACGGATCCCACTGGCACGATATCTTGAGATCACCGGGTTCACGGATTCCAGGTCCTCACCAGCCACAAACTGGCCGTACAATGTCCTCTTCATCAACCAGTTGAAGAGCCTGCGGCCCATTAAACGTCGTGACATCCTCATCAACTGGAAAGACAAGATGAACAGAAATCATTGAGGAATAGTGTGTGTGGGTGGGTGTTTGTCCACTACATTGATGTACCATTTGACTGTTGTCCACCAGTCTGTTGAAGGAAAATGACCTGTACACCAAGTAGTGTCGCAGCAGTTCACTAAACCTCTTGGAGCGAAATGCCTCTTTAGTGTTGCTGAAGTCCAATTTGGGACTTGCTCCTTTCCTCTCCCCATCCTTGTCCGCACTCTCATCTTGAGCGGAGCCATACGCTCTCGCATGATACCGCAGGCAGACGGTGCTCGCCCTGAGACCTCCGTGGCGCAAGTGCAGAGCTACCTCCCTCGCAAGGAGCGGCGCAAGCACACGCCTCAACAGGGGCATGATGGTACTTCCACTCCTTTCGTCCTCCTTTTAGGGCCGGAAAGGATCTGGCCACGCGAGACAAGGAGTGTTCAACTGATAGCGAACAGGGACGGCTCAGATCTGCATCTCCTAGGCGCCAGCTGGATCGTCTGCGTATTAAAGGAACGGAGTAACTGAACTGTGGCTTGACAAGCCCCTGCCACGCCTTCATGAATGAAGCTTAGACGTTGTAATTAGCCTAGAAGCCACACCCTTCGACCGCCCATGTGTGGCTTCGAGACCTGCATGCCAGAGATGAGGTGATGGACGTCTACACTCATGACTCGTACACGCTAGTGCGAGTCACAGAATTGATGCGTGAGGCAGTGGCGCACCTGTTGACTCGTGAGATCCCGGAAGACTTTGCGAGTGAGCTGCAGGGATGGAGGAAATATCCGCAGGAGAGGGGGAAGGGGAGCGTGCAGGAGGTGGAGGAGGAGTCAATCCCCTTCCAGCTGGTCAGGAGGATGCATGAGCAGCTGCGACAGACTCCGATGGGTGGGTTGCAAGGTGTACAGTCTTAGTCTCGCTCCCAGAGGGGGGTCTGGAACGAGACTAGTACAGTCTTTGTTGAGACTGTACATAGTCACATTTGATCGAATTCGAGGTGGTAGTCTAGGAACCAGACCCTTCACTCGGGGAGGAGGAAGGGTATGGGGCTGCACTTTGGGCACACGCTTATACATTCGAGTTGTCCCCAGGATCAAGGACGGAATGTTGACCTGACGAATCAGGAAGCAAATGATGTCATGGAAAAGATTTTTCTCCAGGCTTTCAGTGTAGCCATCACTATGTTATGCTGTGTTGCCCGCGAGTGTTGACAAACGTTGAGGGGAGCAATGAGCAGTTCAACTGTGATCGTACGTATGGTATCGCATAATTACCCACATAATTGGGGACAACTCAAATGTAGGCACGTACACAGACCCTTCCTCCTCCCCGTGTGACGGGTCTGCATGGTTCCAAGACTAGTAGTCTAACACATCGCCAAGGCTGGTGATGCAGTGTCTATAGCTTATGGTCTGGCAAGCATAAGATTTGTACACTTATTTGTTAATTGCTGTAGTGTCCCCCTCAGTTCCTTTCATAGTTAGGAAATACAGCCCAGCTCCCCCCCCCCCCCCTTGCAGCCAGGAATTTACAGGTAACAGCACAAGCATGGGCCAATTCAATAGATTGTGGTTAAAGGATGTCCTCATCGGTGCTTGGCTAAGGATGCTTGCACATGGCAATCAGAAACAAGCTGCAAGATTTAGGGGCTCACCCCATAATGCTGGTGGCTGAGTGGTTAAAGCATTCGATTGAAAGGTTGCACCTCCATATGCCCTTTCTCTCCTAGTAGTCGACTCAGCTCTACCCTAATAAATGAGGTGTGTTCTTCCAAGCGTTTTGTAGTTCACACCACATCCTTCGGAGGGTGTTGGTCCTGGGGGCCCTGGTTTAAATTGGCTCAGGCCCTCGATAGCCACACCATCGTGGTAAACCCTCAGGGGCAAAAAATAATCAAAGCCCTACAATCCACTAGTGAGAGAGAGCCATCAAACACAGTGCACTAGGTCAGTGAGTACACTGTCAAAGTGGGAAGCTGTGATTGATAATTATATTGTGAACTAGCAACTAAGATCTACCGTAAGTTTTAGCCATCTCTGCACCACAGTAAGCCAACACAATGCAGTCGAAATCCCAGTCACAGCTGTAAAGTGCTATATAGTTGCTTTTGAGAATCTACAGAATGTAGCTGTGACTTCTTATCAAGTATTTCTGGAGTGATGACATTGTGTTTATGTCCAGTCTTCCACTGCAACCTACGTGCTATCTTTTATACAGACAGGGGTCATGTGTACTTGCACGAGTTGATGGAAGGGAGCGAGCTGATTCTGCCAACCATCAAGCCACCAGAAAGGGTAAGATGTTGGTAGCCTTGTTCCCAGGCCGTTCCCGCCATCAATTGGGGTTTGTGTGACCTACAGCACACCGACATCTTTGCCCTGTTCTCAGGCTGTTCCCGCCACCAGTATTTGATCACTTGCAGTATTTGTAGCCTCGTACCCAGTCCCACGCCCAGCTTTCCGTCGCTTGCAGTACGGTACCGTACTTTACCGTACTGCAAGCGACGGAAAGCTGGGCGTGGGACTGGGAACGAGGCTACAGTATTTGCACACAGCAAGCAATCAAATACTGGTGGTGGGAACAGCCTGAGAACAAGGCAAAGATGTCGGTGTGCTGTAGGTCACACAGACCCCAATTGATGGTCAATTTCTTTGACATTGTGACTGTGCTAATTCAGGTCTTGACTATTAATTGCGTCATGTATAGTTAAATTGACTATTCCCAGTGAGAATTTCCACTTGCCACGGCAACACTTTGGTGTGCCCAGTACTGCCTCCGAGGGCTCGATGATAATTGCAAACTATACGTAATACAACAATCCTATACATTCTGCATGTGTGTGCACATATCTGTGGTTAGCAGAACCAAAATATTTGATGGGTCATCTACGTACCCAAGATCAAGATGCTGAGTCAGCACTTATGAGATTTCATGCGGACCCAACTGTGATATGCATGTGCTGAGCAGTACGTAAGACTGTGTGGTATGCAAGACGGTTTGAGTATACACAACTGCTTGTCCATGCAAATTAAGTGTCAGGCTGCATTAGTGCTTGGTATTGCAGAAAGAGCTGGTCAGAAAAGTGTAGTCCATAATTATTACTACTCTGCACACGCTCAGAAGTGTGATGTACGCATGACAACAGATTCTCTACTTTGGGTTTTCAAAAGCATATCTCAATGTGATACAAGAGTGCATAAGTGGACCCATGGGTCACTCTACTTATGTGATCTTGTGTGGCATCATGACAATGTTATTGTGGTAGCACAATGATATCAATGTGGCATTGGGATAGTGTGTTGCTGTTGGTATGACAACGATGTCAGGTGCATGTCACTATGATGATGTCAGTGTGGTTCCAGGATGTCAGTGTGGTACTACGATAGTATCAATGTGGTACCTTGATGATGTCATAATAATGTCACTTGTGGTATTGTGTAACCCGCAGAGCCCAGAGCTGGTGGCGCGGCTGCAGAAGCTCAGAGCCATGCAGGAGCAGCGAGAGTATGACCGGATGGTGAGAAATATCGACCCAGCGGTGAGTGAGTGCTGTGATCCAATGCCAACAGCATCCAGTGTGCGCTGTAACTATGAATTTCTGAATTTCTGTTTCTGACAGAGGTCAAAAAGCAAACTGTTCCAGCTAGGATTGGAAGGTTGGTCGATCATTTTGTGGCCACACTCAGCCCCGCTCCCTTGCTTGTGGCAACTTCAATATTGCAGGAATCACATTCCATCTTTTTGATAACCCTTCCTTTATCTCTTTACTTACTGCAGTCCAATCTACCAACCGGCAACTGTGGGTTGTTGTGAACTTTCTGCTGACGGTGGTGGGGGCGTTCACTTTTGGTTACTTTGCCGCCCTCTTTGCTGGCTATGATGTCCCAGGAGTGAGTTATCGTATTTCAGGGTCTGATGAAAGAGTACTGAGAGCTTCGAGCTAGTACGTACCCCCCTTCCTTTCCGCAGTGTGTGTTTCTGGGTCTTTTCTTTGCTGTCCTTGTCTTCCTGGCTGATCTCTACTTCCTGGTGAGAACTCCTCGGGCAGTGGACCAGCACACCTCTGCAAGACGAGCAGCACCAACACAAAGGACAAAGAAAACACAATGAGATCTACATCACCATAGCAACCATGTTTTTTTCTTCTTCAGATAACGTTCAGTGAATTCATGTAACACAAACACATGTAACTCTCAACCACAAATCATATCGTATTTCTGCCTCTTTTCCACCCTTGCAAGTAGCACTAATACTTGACAAATGAGGCTGCAGGGCTACAGCTGTTCCTGCATGTGCACATACCAGTCACTTGAACACAGCAACATCCAGATAATTGGCAAAACACATTCTACAGCTAAATAATCGCTTATATTTTACACATAATTATTGTGAAGCAGCAAGCTGCAATACCTGTAGTATGATTGTGTGACACATACCATATGACATTGTACTGCAGCTTAATTTGCTGCTTCACAATGGACAGACATAATGAGCTACTAAGGATCTAACATACTCAGTCTGATGAGCTAGCTGGGGCCCGTGCATCCACCTGTTCAACCTGCATGGGGCCAAGCTACCAAAGTGCTGAATAGTTACTAGTAGCTCGTATGGTGGAGACCATATACATGTATGTACAGATGAATCCAGGAGCATAGCGGCCCCCAGAGAACCCAATACTTAGTTGACATCGTCTGTGTCTCTATTGCATGAACAATGTGCTCCTTTCAAAACAGCTAGCTACTAAACTACTAGCTACACCGTAAAAATATCTTTCCAAGACAGCAGACAGCATGAATATGACTCTGTATCAGTGGAGGAGACAAGTAAATTACCTACAATCACCAATTCCATACCTAGCATAATATTCTCTCCCTTTGGGCCTGAGAATAAGCACATGCAGGCTCAAGCTGTACGCCTGAGCTGTAGCCAGGAACAGCCTGAGCTGTAGCCAGGAGCAGCCTGAGCTGTAGCTGGGAACAGCTGTAACCGGGATACAGCTATAGCCAGGAACAGCCTGAGCTGTAGCCAGTAGCAGCCTGAGCTGTAGCTGGGAACAGCTGTAACCGGGATACAGCTGTAGCCAGGAACAGCTGCAGTTGTAGCCGGCTAAAGTCATTCCTTTATAGCCCTGAGCATATGCATAGCATGTAGTACATGTACCCAAGGAGACACAGTAGTAATTAACCCCTAGCATCCATGCATGCCAGATTTTGTATTTGCACTTTGCTTGCCAACATGAGTGACTTCATTTCTGTTACCAAAACTAAGTTATTCCCTACAAGGTAGTGGAGTATTTCTGTTGACCATGCACACTGCATGTTTTTATAACAAGTGCTGATATCTCATCAGTGCATTCCTGAACGGATAGATAGCACCAGGCAGTCTAGTACGTACACGAAGCAAGGGCTGCCATGCATGTGTGAAAATGTCTTCTGAATCAGCATTCATAGAAGTCAATGGCAAGCTATTCTTCAACATTGGTCAAGAACGCTGGGAGAGGCTCAAGACATTCTCAGTACACCCAGATGATGTGTTTATCGCAGGTTACCCCCGCTGTGGTACCACATGGACCCAGCAAATTGTCAAACTTTTGCGAAATGGAGGCAAAGATGATGGCCAAAGACTAGACCTAACTATTCCTTTCATGGAGTTCATTGGCAGCCCTCCTGCTGAGCTCATGAACTACGATGTTGATTTGGAGGCCGTACCTAGCCCCCGAGCATTCAAGACCAACCTCCCATATGAGTTTGTCCCGGGTGGGCTACCGCATACCACACCAGCTAAGTATGTGTACATTGCTCGGAATCCGAAGGATGCCGCTGTTTCCATGTGGCACCATCAGTCCAAAATGGCCCACCATCCTTCCCGTCCCTGGGACGAGTTCTTCCCGAGCTACTTTGGAAGCAGTCCTGTTCCCTACGGCAACTGCTTTGACCACATTCTTGGATGGTGGAAGCATCGTGACGCACCCAACATACTGTTTCTCACGTATGAAGACATGAAGAGGAGGCCTTATCAGAACGTGGAACGAATTGCAAAGTTCATTGGAGTGGAATTAAGTCACGAATTAGTTGAGCGGGTGGTGGAGAAGACATCTTTCCAAACAATGAAGGCCGACATGACTGCTAATCATAAGTGGTTGGAGGAGAAGCTGCTCATCCCAGGATCAGAGGGCTCTTACATCAGGAAAGGAGAGGTTGGAGACTGGAAGAACCACTTCACAGCCGAGCAGAATGAGCGATTTCAACAAATGTATGAGGAAAAGTTGGGCGGAAGTGGGTTAGAATTCCATTTTGGAGAAGTACAAACAAGTCCTTGATAAGATCACAATTTTAGTCAGCTAGCCATTACAGAGTGAGGTGAACAATAATTGTAAGAGTGTAGTGTTCTGCATGTATAACCATCTGTACATGTATTAGCAAAAAGGAACACACACCTTGACCTCAAGGATCAGTTGCTCAAATGGGAGTCCCTGCAAGGTGAGAGGACTGTTTTCTATGGAACAAAAACAAGTCGACAGAATAGCCTACCAAGAATGAAGGCTACATAGCTAATGCAGATTTTGTAAAGTCCTGTGTGGTTGGTTAGCTATATCCATGTCCAGTATATTAGCCCATGCACCAAATGAACAAGTAGTTTGAAACAGACGTTTCGGCCACAATTCATTTCCACTGATGAGGGCCACTGTATAGTGGCCGAACTGGCTGTTTCAAACTACATGAAATACTTGTTCTGTTGGTGTGCAAGCTAATATACTGGGCATCCAATGCAGATGTAGCCTCGTTTCCAGGCCATAGGAGAAACCGCCTGACAACTTCCGTGAGTTTAAACTGTATACGGATGTAACGTCACAGCTACGTAGCTCATTCAAGCAGTGAATATTAGACTAGTGCACGTGATACCTACTGATTTTAAGCTGCTGAGAACAGTCCTTTCCTGCTCGTGAAAGCAACTGCTTGCTGCAGGTTCTGCTATGGAAGTCAAGGGGAAGTCGAACAAACAAAATAGTTGTGCAGAGCGCCTACACTAGCGCGAATGAGCGATCGAATAATGCATTGAATGGGTGTGAATGTAATGTTTCAACGTATGATGCAATTGGGTTTACTGACATGATTGGTAGTGCTAACTTTCTGGCAGTGGAAGTAACAATTTGAACCCACATAAGTTCCCAGGCTGTTTCTGCTACGGCCTGGGAACGAGGCTATAGGAACGTAGAATACCAAGCCTCGATAATTAGTTTATGGGCGTGGTCAGGACCTTAGGGTATGTATTAGGTGGGTGCGATTTGTTTCTGGAAACGTTTCCACGTTTCCACGCTCATGTGACGCACACTTTATTGAGTTGCTAGAACGAGGCTACTGCAGATGTAGCTATGTGCAGGGAATGACAGAAGTGGCCAGCTGAGAATGAAGGCTATCTACTCATGTAGCTACATGTACCGGTATGTGCAGGGAATAACGGAAATTTAGAATGTATGATTATGTGTTGTCATTCTATGGGTGACACACACTGTCAGTCTCACCCTCTCTGCTGGTGCAGAGCCTATATCCCAGTGACATTGACATAAGTGACATCATGAAGAACCTGTCATACATGCACTTTGTATCCAGATCCAGTTCATGACTATCTAGTTAACCCTTGAAGCCAAAATGTAGACTGCACTGACCACACAGTCATATCTCCTGTGACTGTTCCTGACAAGCAACTAAAGTCATAAAGTAAAGGCCCACATCTGCGGTATATAGGGTCTACTTACGTACCAGCAAGAGTGTTGACAGCATCTGTGAGGGCATGTCTCACAGCTCCTGGTACGTATGTGTGAGAAAGTGTGTGTACATGTCAGAGGGATGGAAAGTGTAAGCATAATATAACTATGCCCCATGATCTGCAATATTCATGAGACAGATGTGCCTCCATCAGTCTTCCTCCCGAATCTTCACGAGAATTTTTCAAGCTTTATCCATGCCTTCTCTACTGCTATAGATTAGAATATTCCGCTCATCACAAAAGGTCGTTATCGTTAAGGCCACACCATAATGATCTCGTATTTCTTGGACAGACAGTCCCAATTTTTGATCCGGGTGGCAGGCAGAGAATCAAGAAAAGACACCATCAGCACATTTCAAATGTTCATGCGTGTGGACCGCATGTGTAATACCCATTACCATATGTGTGACCTGACCACGTGCTTATGGTCTAGCTATAGTATGAGTTTGAGAGTGCAGAGCTGAGATAATTACGCTCACTGTTCGACTCCACATGTAGCTGCTCTAGCTCTTCAAGTCCTGAAGGCCCCATGCACTCACTTGTACCCTAGCCTCTGGCTATGTGAGACTATTGTGGAGTTGTGGCATAAATAGATATCATCGTTCAACTCCATATGTAGCAAGCCCTGGAGGGAGGCACCCACGCTCGTCCACTGAGTGGAGTCTCAAGGTTGTACTTCTCGTACTGTCGAGCCCTCATGGCAAATAAAATTGAATTGGCCGCCAGGAAACCCGCAACATTCCTAAACATTATTCAACATTCCTGAGCATGACATGTACCGGTACGCACATATGTACGTATGCACGTACACATGTACATACGTAGCTATGTTGTGAGAAACAGATCCGGCGCCCCCGGCATTCAGAGCCTCGCACTAATGTGCGAGGCAATAAAAGCAGTGGCTACTGTGACAGGTAACCCAAGCATGTAATTAAACCACACTAATTTAATTTTCCTCCCCAAAATTATACCTGACGGATCCGAGAAACATTTTTGTGGCGGTTGTGTGGCAGCAGTCTCAATTTTTTTTTCTCTCCACTACGCTAGCTAGCAAAGCACCCTTTCCTGGTTTCATTGACCTACCACACATTTACAATGTAATTTTGGCATTTTCCCCTCTATTGGGAAATAGGTGCAGGAAGCGCACATATGAGCGAGGAATCTGATAGTCAATTATCGGCCTTCGGCGGCTCAATGCGCCCTTGCCTGAAGTCTACTGGCGTATGCTACCCAAACTTACCCAGCACATGAGTAGATCGGTAATCCATGCATGCTGTACCCATCCCCCTGCATACGTCTCCCCTCCAAGGCTCCACCTCTGGATTCCACAACAGGAGAGAAAGCACTTTCTCTCCTCCCGCGCTGCCTGGAAACGAGGCTACTACAATGCCTATGTTGGATAAGCTGGAGGGTGATGGAAGGGTGGGGGGAGGGGGAAGGTGAGGAACTTGAAATGATGTCTGCCTATGCATGTGTCGACACAATCCGGATCCGATAGCCGGAATCCAGTGACTGCTGTGACGTCAACAAATTTCAGAACACACAGGACTACATAGGAACAAGCCTCCCTCCAGCCAGGAGCCCATTACGCTCCTGCTCCAGCTCAGACTCTGAGCCTCCAACTTCACACTACGTAGGGTGTAGTAACGTAATAACATACCGGTACCTGGACAATGAAAAAGCACTAAAGTGCAAACCTCGCCCTCATGTAGCGAAGCGTACCAATAAGATCTACTAGTGGAATGCAGGACATTGGAGGGCGAGCCTGAGCGAAGTGCAGGTGCAGGACATGCATGGAGCAGTTGCATTCACATGACGGTCATCGGACTCAATTATGTGACTGCACAGAAATTATGACACTAAACATACACTTGTACACATGACAGCAACTGTGTGAGTCAGGTTAGCGTTAGTCTAGCAGGTACGTCACCGGCCATGGCGGTAGACCCACGAGCTGTCTCCGTCTTTGTTGTCGCCACCGAGGAGGCAGAACTTGAAGTTCATGGTGCTCTATTAGCCAATAAGATAGGTAGGTTCGTTCACGAGTGGTCTCCGTATTACCGTAGTACCAGAGTTGAGCTATTATACTATACGGAAATCGGGTAAGGACCAGACGTTTAGGACCGCCACCCACGCATACTGATCACGTGAGGAGATAATGCGCTATGCGCCAAGCGCTAGCTTAAGCCCCGATCCCCAATTCCCACAGGCCCAATCTGCACAGTCTCGTTCCTAGACTAGCGCTGTATTCTTTGTCCATCAACAATAAGCAACCTCTGGTGGTCTTGGACTTCCTTAGTGGCGTAGCAGTGTATCACAGCATCTCAGGTATGCAGGCGTACAAGACAACATGGGAACAAAATGCAGTGCAATAATAAAGGGGTGCAAATAAGAGAAGTACGAGTTGGAAAATTATGGGATGGATCCAGTACAGGAATGGAAGGAGAGAGTCCACAGCATCAACTCAAGGGACTGGGTGGAGGAAGTAGAGGGAAAAAGTAGCCTGAGTTGGTACAGAAAGGTGAAGGAGGTAGCTGGGCTGGAGCAGTACACAAGATCTTCTGTGGGGCACGAAGGGGTGAGGTTACGGTTTAGGTTGAGGACAGGCTCAGCTGGGTTGTTTGAAGACAAAAAGAGGTGTAGGATGTGTACGGATGATAGATGTGTGTTATGTGACAGTGGGAAGTAGAGGAAGTCAAACACTTCCTCGTAAGCTGTGAGGAGTTCAGTTGGGAGAGGCAGAGGTTGGTGGAGAGAATAGGTCGGATGGAAGGAACACAAGAGTGGCTGGAGGAGTATTGGAGGGCAGAGGAAGAAGGAAAGATGGCTTTGCTGCTGGGAAGGAGCATACAGGGATATGTAGGAGCTAGAGTGGATGAGTGTGTTATGGAAGAAGTGTAGAAGTGGTGGCTGAGGCGGAAGGAGCTGCTATATGGTGTAAATCCCTGCTAGCCTAGACCCCTGTAACCCCCTTCCCCCCCCCCCCCCCCCCCCAATCAACCAGTCATTACCATTGTGTTACTTTCATATGTGTCTTTGTGGTAGTATACAGCTCATATTCATTTTATACTCACGGTGTACTACCACTTTTGTACAGGTATGTGTGATGGCCCCCACGGGCTCAGCATTCTCAATTAAATCATAAGAGCATTGTCAAGAGGTGTCAATGTCTTGGACGCACAGGCAGACAGATGGATAGCACAGACAGCAGTGACTCAGGGGAAGTAAAAATACACAGAATAGGGGACTTTAGACCTAGCTAGCCAAGAACTGAGATGGTATCCAGTGTGGCCATGAAGCTCACACATAGTGACATTATATATAATTTCCTACTGTGTGGGCACTGATACAAAGGGAAAATGTTGGTCAGGTTGTGGGTTATGACTGCTGCTTATAGGGAGTCTCTCTGGAGTCTACTCGGCTCTACCCCCCCCCCCCCCCCCCCCCCAAAAAAAAATGAATAGGTGTGTTCTTGAAGGTGTTTCACCTGAAATAGTTCACACCGCATCCTTCGGAGGCCGTCGGTCCCGGGGGACCTGGTTCAATAGGCTCTGCCTTCTCCAGGCCCTCGTTAGCCACCATTGTGGCATGGCTAGATAGCTCAAAAGCGCACAGTTGAACGACGAACAGGGACCATCAATGCCTACTTGTGAGTATTGATGTGTAAAGGCACTGTTGCGATACAGTGGGACATCAGTGAAGCTACAGAGTAGCAACCGCAGCGGAAGCAACTCAGTTCCCAAGGAAATGGATGCCCCATGTAGGAGAAAAGGTGACGACAGTCTGACAACCTGGAAAGAACACAACCGTTATGCAGTGGCTTACTCGAATACCTAGTGAGGCATTTCTTATCTTGCGTCGTAGTTCTAATCTTACATCGCTGTTTTGGTGACCTAATTGTGTTACATTCCAAAAATATAATGAGAGCGCCTACTGTAGATTTGGGGACCCACTGTAGTGCTCAGTTGTACATGTAGTAATACCAAGGTTATTGCCTGTTCTGATTGTAGTAGTTCACGTACATAATAATATTATGGACCTGATATTGTCAAGCGACTAGGTTTTTTTTTTGTTTTGTTATAGCAACACTTATAAGATGATGAAAACTGCTGGCAAGAGGAAGGTATGTGCCATGGGACTATTCCAAGATACGTGTGCCTCTGGTTGTTATCTGTAGTTACCATCTGATCTGTTATAGACACGTCCAAGTGAAGAAAGTCAACGTACTGCTATTTTAAGACCTGTGAGAAAGGCTGGGTCCTCCAAGTATGACTTCACACATGTACCATTGAAAGTGCGGCGTACATCCTTTGACCGACAGCAAGGTAAGCAATATTTGTGTACTGTTCAGGTATGATTAACTGCATGTATGTTTTATTGACAGCTAGCATGATTCGGATTATAGCAGCAAAGGTTTGATTTGATTGTCTTTGTTCCTGGACCAAAGGTCAGCAAAGTTACAACAAGCCAAAACAGAATGCTGGCCTCCTTGAGCCAATGCCGAACAAAGTTGTCAAGGAACAGGATCTACCCTTACCAAAAGAAGATGAGCCAGAGTATTTACCAGGACCATTGGTAAGATGTATATAGCTGTTTATTCAAGCATAATAACTATTTATGCATGTTGTGCTGCAGAGTGACAATGAAATGATGGACGAAGTGGTTCAAGATCCAAGCCTCCTTGAGCCAAAGCTGAATGAAGTTGCCAAGGAGCAGGATCTGCACTTACCACAAGAATTACCCAGACTAGTGGTAAGACATATGGCGTGAATTACCGATTGTTGGACACCATTGATCACTGGACTTCAACCAAACTATGCTGGATTCAAACTGAATAAGTATGCAAGTTAAACCACCCTAGAGCCGGTTAGATGAGTAAACCAAGACATCTCGTATGCAGTAGTCTGGCACGATCATGTGAGTTGTCCGTTTATTGAATGTCCGAAAATGATGTTTTTCAGGTTGGTCTGTCCACAATCAAAACTTGAGAGTCGAAGAGCCTCCTATGCTACGTTGGGTACCCAATTTCCAAGGGTGTCTATAGCAACCGGTTGCTGTGATCATCCTGCCTTTTGTGTAGCAGACGCATAGGTGTCTGAAGTTAGAGGCCAAGTGCCAACGAACAAGGTTTTGGAGCCCAACATATTCGAAGCCATAACACCAAAACTACTATATATAGGTCTATGAAAATGCAGTTTGGGTAAACCCCATGGATGGCAGTCTCAATGCATCGTGTTTGGGTGCCCTGGTTGGTAAAGTATATATAGCCTTGATAATAAAGTGTCCGATAATCAATTCTTTTACTGTAGATATGCTGTTTAATCATTGTAAATTAAATGCACATGCTGCACAGAGTGACAATGGAACGATGGACAGAGTGGCTCAAGATACAAGCCTCTTGGAGACCTACATATTCCAGTTACAACTCCATCATGCAATGGTACCACTCAAATCATTGAAGAATTATGTCATTCAAGATTTTTCCCTTTCAAAACGAACGTTAAAGGTGAGAAAATCTATTACTATAGTTAGTTACAGCTTGATACACTTACCTTCCATGAACGTAACTACATATAGGGCAATATCCATTCCCTATCGATCCTGGTCACTGAATATGTCCTTTTTCAATTTACCCTGGAATCCTCACTGTCCTTTCACATTCACACATTCATGCACACACTGCATGTACATCACACTTTGTAGCCACACTGCTATACGTTTGTGTCTCGTTGTGGAAAATCATTTTCTGGAGAAGTGAGCTGGGTTTACTGGTGCGATTGCGACAAAACAAGATCACATCTCATTGATAGTCTCAGCTCAACAGTAGATGTCACTTATGAACAGTTCCAAGAGCAAGTGCCTGAATGTTTCCATATTACAGCAGTGAAGGAGTTGGTGAAAGGGATTGATGCAGTACACTGTTTCCTTCCTGACCGGGATTTCTGTGGTAAGAGCATCACCAAAGCAATGTATTATATTTGAATGTATACTAGATTTGTGGCAAGCCAAATGGGGTGCCGTTCGAACATTCATGCATATAATATTATGCTTGTGTACCAAAGCATCGGCGTATGTCACCTACATTTCTCATGGTGGACTATATAGTATTCCATAGCTCATAATCTGCCATGCATTGTTCCCACCATCAAGTTACGTTGACGTTGAAGTCCTGGCTGTCATGATAACGCATTAATGTTCTCTTCACACTTTATTGTCCACCACCAGACCATGCGTATTCTTTACCAGCAGAGTTTCAAGTCTCTGAGGTAAGGTGGATCAATTTGAATTCCCCTTCAGAGTTCAAACATCATGAACTCATAGCTAAATATATCTGAAGCTGTTACTTCTGTACAGAATGTGCATACCATTAGTATATGTGGCAGCTTCACTACAGTAATGAAGTTAGGCCTGCAGCTGCATATTGATATACTTTCTGTAGGTGGATATTGTTATGCCCATTGGGGGAGATGGGGCAGTTTGTGTGAAGGCAGCTACAGATGATTATGGCGTAGTGGTCATTACTGAGTCGAGGAACATTCAGTGTGCAACTTGTCACTATGGCAAATCAGACTGCAACCACATGAGAAAGCTCAAGCTCATCATTGATTCTATGATGTCAGAAGAGACAATCGGAATACCTGAACTGGAAGTCTTCAAGGAAATTCTGTATGGCTGTAAGACAAAAAGGTCTTCAGCTCACTATTTAGCATGCCTCTCATCTAAACCAATACCCTTTGAACCAGTGCCAGAAACTCTTTCCGTCAAATTACAGCAAACATTGCAGCAGCGTCTGAACATTGTCGAAGGAGTGTGTAACCTTACACCTCAGGGGAAACCCTGTCCCCTATGTCAGCAGGAAAACTGGAGTGAAGAAGAACATGGTGACTGTTTGGTTGTTTTGCCAAATCAGTTCTTGTCTGCAAAAGGTAGGAAAATATTCCTTGCAGTGATAGTGTGCATGTAAGTTATGGTAACTGTATATTTGCAGTCTCCACCAGGACATGCCTGAATGCTGGGTGCACTGGAAAGTTGATACTTGATGGCCAGTCTGAATGCCTCCTTAATATGAAGGCCTTCTTGGTTGGTTATGAAGTTCTGAGGCGATTCATGTTTGAATTTTTGCTGGGAAGGCAAGTCTCATTTATGCCTTTGTCCTGTCTCTCTTCATGGATAATAGTATTTTTTGCCCACATATGCAGGACAACAATGTACACTGAATATTGTGTACTTTCTAAAGCCCATGAAGATGCCGGAAATAGGAATTTCAAGTTGTTTACATACAATCATTTTCGTTCGTCATGGTATTCTTTCCTGAATCTCCTTGATATTGACATGAAGAAAGGATTTATCTGTGAACAATGTGGGGTTCAACCAGACATTGTCCTGATGGATGCTACTTCACTCGCCTTCAGAAGAGATGTTGAATCTTGGCAGGTTCTTCTGCACTCTGCTCCACAAGTGAAGGCGAAGTTTGAAAGATAAGTTGAATTCTGTGATGTATGTTCATGTATATAGGCACTCATGCAGTTATATATACTTGTACATGAGCACAAATCTATAGGTATTTGCTTTTCAATGCACTAGGTTCAAGGAGAGGGTGTTCATTTCTCATAGAAGAATACGGTCACTCCTGAAACAGTTCGCTAAATCTGGTGTATCTTCAACTGAATTTACAGAACTTCTGGATTTGTTGGCATGCAATGCTCCATCCCTAGCTGATTTGATTCAATTCTTGGATTGCCATCAGGGAACATTTCATCTGTACAAGTGTCCTGCAGAGTGGTCGACTTTCTTGTCTGCTCTTGGTAGTGCTTCCCCAGTTTGTGGGCTACTTCACCCTTCCCAAAGGGCAATTGACCTTTTGATAAAAATGAAAACTATCAATATCGCACGCACTCCTGCTGATATGGAGTGCCTGCAAGAGGAATTGCCGAGTCTATTTGAATTGATCAGATCAACAATTTTTCCCCAACAGCAACTAATTCCTATCATAGATGATCTGATTGACAAAGCTACTGCACCTTTCAAAACAGAGTTAAAGGCAGATGGGTCTCCATTTGGGACTTCAACAACCCAAGAGCTATCCTTTTTCCCTTCCCTAGGAGTATGCAGGCAAAGGCAGGTATATCCTGCTGATGGTAGAACTCAAGCTGCAGCTGTTTGCACAAAAAAAAGTCATGGTCACCCTTCCCTCCTACCAGGAATATTCACCATCTACTGCCAACATGGTGAGATTAATATTGACTATAATGTATAGTAACTCCGATGCATCAACATCCTTTCTTTTCAGGAATTTGTTACGGATTTCAAGTGATGATGGTCAACGAGTCACCAAATATTCCATTCACCATTCTGTATGAAAGATTTGAGAAAGGTATACGACATTGTCTGTTTCACTATACAGTTATTGCAATTAGCCATAACCTCTCTCTCTCTCTCTCTCTCTCTCTCCACAGCTCCATCAACTGCAATTTATGACAATGCATGCAACCTTCATAGTTATTGCCTCAATCGGGAACCTAAATTCTTTGAATCTACGTGGTTCTTAGTGGATCGATTCCACTGGGCCAACCATACTGGTGAGGATGATAAAAATTAATTGCCTTTGTTATACGCACCTTGTCAGCTTCATATTGTTTCCTTTATAGGTTGCAGTGCTGGGTACAATTTGAGAAGCTACCCACAGTATAAACACATCAACACGCAGCTTGTTGAACAAGCTAACTCCGCTTTGAAGCGGATAAAACCTTCACTGTCATACATGAACAGAGAGCACTTTATGAAACATTGCAAGTTTTACTTATGGTACAGAAATACATTGAAGCATACATAGTTATTGTCCTCTGCATCTTTATATTCGTATACTCAGCTACCAACAGTTATAAGATTCAATGAAAGTCATTTTCTAAGCCATGGATGACTCTGAAGAATCTGGGGGTTTCTTTCCCCATAGTCGTATAGAACCTCCTGTTCGGCAGATATATTCCTTGCAGCAAGAAAGATGATGTGAGGTTGTCCATCTGGAGCCTCAATTAATTTCGGGAGGAGGTTTTGTGCCGATTTACTATGATTGATGTACCTTCCTAGACGGCCATCATCAGTGGTTGCATCAATACTGAAATAAAATAGAATTGAGATTATAGCTGAAACTATTGCTGTAGATTGGAGTAACAATTCACCAACACAATCTACCTTCAAATAATAATAATGCGGGACTTGGTTTATCTTTAGCCAAGCATATAGCACACATGAGTGAATTAAATTGTAAAAAAGATAACATCACTTTTTGTTTTGTGTCTATTAATCTATGATGAACATGATCCTGAAAACTGGACAATGCTTGACCATAGCTATGCTAGAATTGCTTGACAAGAATAGTGCATGCACTCACCACCATCTTTTCTCCTTGTGAACGAAGTAGTACATGTAGCAACCAGTGGCTGGTTTTCTCAAG
Organism: Axinella damicornis; assembly: GCA_963931865.1. Taxonomy (NCBI): domain Eukaryota; kingdom Metazoa; phylum Porifera; class Demospongiae; order Axinellida; family Axinellidae; genus Axinella; species Axinella damicornis. The sequence goes on from OZ007507.1 coordinate 3,557,810, forward strand.
TAATGCTGCTCTTTCTCAAGTGCTCCCTTCTTCGTGGTGAGTTTGCCTGTATACTCACAAACAAAGTCACCTTTATGAAAGAGCCGAGTGGTGAAGACACCCTTTCCCTTGTCTGTGGTGTCTCTTATCTGCAGTACCAAGAACATGAATATTGAAAATTATGTGTTGAGTGGAGCTCCATGTAACTTACTTCAAGACCTTCATCTGCTTTGTTGGAGTCGCTCTAGGATTTTTGCTTGTTCTGTCTTCTGCAATGGATAATTAAAACGTTTACGAAATGCCATGACTCTAATCAAAACATAATTATGCCTACCTGTTGAGGGGCTCTCCTTGTAGCATTCCTGGTTCTGACTCAGCAATTGTGATACATAAGTATTAGTGCAATGAGTGAGCAGTTAGTGAATGATCGGAGAGTATAATTCTTTACCTTATGTATGCCTTCGATTTCTCATAGCACTCCAACAGTATTTCACTGCGCAGTGAAGCAGAATCAACAGAAAACTCTGCTGAAGGAATGCTTCTTGTGATGAGCTGTTCAGCACCATGCTAAAGAAAAGTATTCACATCATGAGAAAATCAGTGATTATGCTGGGGGTTCTATTCTCTAGAAGTATCATGAGTCCCATGCAAGTGTTAATTTAATTACCTCACTCAAAACCCTGATGGCTTGAACAACATGGATTCCACACTCAACACCACTCTGTAGACACACCTGGAACCAAGACTAGTATGATGCATGCACTTTGCACATTACGAGCACTACATGTGAGTACCTCATATGCCTTGGCCTCCATTGTAGGTATTCGTACCAAACCAAGGGCAACAGCAGCACTTTCCACGTGTTTTACTGCCACCTTGCTGTAGGGCATTATTTGCCTCGGTGACAGTGAGTCTAGCACAAATATTCTGTAAGTAAAGGAATATTCTTTTGGATCAATGCACAGAGAGAAGCATCTGTTCAATAAACACAGAAATTACGTGTTTTCTTGAGTGGTCATGGCTACAGCTATCAGAATCCAATGCCAGGCACTTCTGTAAAGACAGACACCTTTCAAATGATCTCCTCAGTAATGAGTGTATGGCCAGGAAGAATTAACATACCTCATGCAGCAAGGGAAGAGCAAAAGCTCTTGTTTGAGAAGTTTCTTCCCATTTGTGCAATTAAATGCCTTGACAATTGATTCTTTGGTTCCACCGTCCAAGCTGACAGCCTTCACGATTTTTGGGTACGTCACAGTACTTGCGACAAATACCTTTCCTGATTTTGGCAGCATGTACCTGTACCAGGTAATAAGCAAGTGTCATGGAGGTATACTTGTTTCTTATACAGGGTAAGGAATCATCTTACCTGACAAAGAAGTCTATAATCCCATCCGACAGCCCATGATCAGGATACAGACTGTAAACATCACTGAACGTCAGCGAAAAGGAGGGCTTGGTAGTCTGGAACACTCTAACGTTAAAGATTGTAAGAATCCATATGACTGATCAGAAAATTCATATGTATAAATGAACTTCATTTTCTTGAGGTTACACTAGCTACTATAGCTAGATTGTCCTAAATCAGTACCATTATCCGAAAGGCTGTATGTTTTGTTCCAACCCCGGTCTTCTGCTTAAGATATATGCTACAGTACTATGTGCCAACAAAATCGCCTTACTGTTGCATGATACTCTCTGTTGGATGACAGCATCGGAAACTCTGGTTCTGCAGGTATTCCTCACAGAGTCCAACACACATGCAGTGATACCACGCCCAACACCGCTCGCACTGCACCATCGCATCCTCCCCTTTCCTTGGCTTCCTGCACTGCAGAGTGGCTCCCATCACACAGTCGGCATCATACAAAGAGTGTTTCTCAAAGCCGGGGAGGCTGGGAGCTTGCAATGTACTTCCACCTGCAGTTGGAGAGGCTCAACAAAGTATAGCTACATCTATAGAGCACAGAGTTCGAGTTTGATGCATGAGAAAGTATGGAAGCCCACAAGGGTTCACTACTACAACTTTATCAACATTTGATTTGCATTGCAGTCTCACTCTCCAATGGAAGAGTGAGACTGAAATGCAAATCATTCAGAGCTGGCACTGACTAAAAGTAGCCAGAAGATGTATGTAGTTAGCTGTAAAGAGTTGCAGCTACAAAGTATCGAGTGAGCAAGCTTAGAAGTTGGGCTATTGAGTGTGAAGTATTGACCTCATTCAGCACTGAAGAAGTACATAGCTTTCCCAGGAGTTCAGACACTGACACTATATAGCTACTGCCTGCAGCTGCCTCCTCCTTTCCACCGAAACCATGTATACCTTCTTCTTCAACAATATTTTTTGCACAGTCAACAGTGCAACCTATCCTGCCATGGTACCTCTCCTGCTGATTATATCAATGTTTGCAGTGGCCCACCCATGGAGGGTATTGAGCTTACTACTTACAACAACCAATGCAACGTACAGTCCAAAATACATTGTTAAAGTTGGCCATGCACCATGCATGTGTAAACGCATATGCTCAGTAGTTACGTGATGTCCTATAATGGAATGTTAGACTATACAATGGCAGAGTGTTAGACTATAACTGGAAACGAAGTAAGTAGTTGATCCTCTGTAGGACCACAACCTGGTACTTATAAGTATACCTTGTGGCATTAGGGGGATGATGTGGTTCAGAGTGGGTGCTTCTTCGACCATTTTCACCCACATGACATGCAGGGTAGAAGTGGTATTGACAGGAGTGCAGCCACACGGGTAGAACTGCATTTCAGGGATTATGTTCGGGAATGCTGAGTCCACATGCTGTTGAATGGGGGTACCCAGTCACACCTGCTAGAAATAGCACCTGCAACATTCCTGTAAGGTTAATTAACATCATTCATGTTCTGTGTTAATTGTACGGACTGCCAATGAATCAGTTGTACCACTGTATGCTCCATTCTTGGCTGTTGCCTGTGTCTCAACCTGCAGAGTGTACTCAATGAGATCTTCAACGCTGGGGTTCTGCACCGGCCGGTTTTGAAAGGCTGTAGCAGTTGTTGCACTGGCCAGAAACTGAACAGCGTCCCCTTCATCAGTAATCACAGCAGTTAGCTGTATTGTGCAATATATCAAGTCCAGTTCTAAGACACTGATGAAGTGCACTTTATTATCATTAAAATATGTATAGCTGCTCACAACTCACCATTTCCATGTAGTGCTTGAAATGGCTGATTGCGTACTCCACTGATGCGAGCCTTAGAAGAACTGCCTGTTCCTCATTCCCAAAGAGGAGAATGGAAACTGAATTGTAAAGGCAATTGCCATCTCCTGTGGCTTTCAATGCAATAAAGGAGATAGGAATTCTGTGACCCATATTCTCCTGTCTCCTAAGTTAGGAAGAGATCAACAATTATTTATGGATGTGTGTGTGTGTGTGTGTGTGTGTGTGGGGGGGGGGGGGGGGGGGGGGGGGTAATGTAACATACATACCTGGCATCAACAAGGTATGGACTGAGCTCAACTGCACTAATTGGGACCCCCAGAGGTACCCTATCAATTTTCCCTATGGAACCAACTCTGCAACAGAACTCTTCCCAGCTACTGGCTGATGAAATGAAGGCTAAAGCAGCCTCTGGTGTCAACCTCTACACCATGGAAAGGAAGTGATATTGATTAGTTACACGTTAGCATCAAATGAAGTATATATAAAGGATACTCACAGCAAATGTATGGTCATCTGGTTTGCCGGGAACTTCCTTTGGGTGTGGTTCCTCTGAAATGGGTTCCTCTATGATGGATTCATCTGAGCTGGGTTCCTTTGGGTTGGGTTCCTTTGGGTTGGGCCCACACTCACCACTTCGGGCCGTTGAAGGAGGGAAAGTATAGGTAGCATGTTCAAAATGAGATATTATTCCTTGGTTTACCGTATTGTGTACATTCCTTCAGTCTCAGGGTTCTGTAGGAATGCCTTCAACACATGCTGCAGTTGCATCACAGAGTGTTTGTGGCCACCTAAATGCAATGGAAGATAATACCAGTCATAAGATGTAAAGCACTCATGTTGTCCATGCTAATAAGTTCCATACAAATTTAATGCTGGGCCCAACTGTTATATCTACCCTACTTATGTAATAGTAAACTCTTGCCTTTTGGACAGTGGTTTGGGGGCATAAATGGTACAGAAGTCGGCCACCACCTCGGCTTGTTATCGCTGGGTTCTTTGTAGAAGTTACGTCTTCCTGTATGTGTGCAATTGCATGCAGCAATTATCAAATACAGGGTCAATGTGTGAGGTCTTCCAAGGTATAATATTATACGTCTTTATTGCTAACCCATTGGATTGATGATCTCGGGAATGATCTTCCGGAGAGTCTCCAGGCTATACATAGCTGGATCCTTTGATGGGAGGCTGATTGGCCTCTTGATGAGAGGATGTTGCACCTGATCTTTATTCCCTGTATAGATACATGTTCACAGTCACTATCTTCTCCACTGTCACTTTGAATTTAGACAAACTAACGTTCAACATTGTCAAGCAAAGATCTCCCATGCAGTGCCACCTCCTTGAATTTGTCTGCCACATTGGTTACAAAAGTTTTCATGTGTTCAGGACCTGTCATTATAAAGAACATGTTAGTCATCTGTATGTTAGACAGCAACTTGACGTCACCTAGCTTACCTTCCCAGACAACTTGGCCAGTGGTAGGCTGCATGTACATCACCACTACACTTGGCTCATGCTGTGGTGTCTGCTTCATCCAGTGCTGCACCTGTAATGGTGTATTATTATCAGCTATTAATAATAAGATTGGTAAACTGGCTCTTTGTAACGTTAACCAACCCTTTCTCTCAAGTTCACCCAGCACTTAGAATGCCTCTTCCTGAGTTTCCTTTGTGCCATCTATCAATTATTAAAATAAAGCAGATGTGTCATTAAAAAAATTAACAGTGACTGCTCTTAGGATGTCCCACAATAGCTACTTACCACTGTAACTGATGCACAAGGTTGGTCATCCTTCTTGATCCTCTAAGACAAAATAATTTTATCATCACTTTCATATCAAGGCCTACATGTATCAGGTACGACATGAAAAAATATCACTATACACATTGTTATAATACCTTTGCTGGAGGAGGAGCTGAAACCTCTTCTCCCTTCTCTTGCATCTGGCAAAAGGATTTCAAGCAAACTCGCTATGTACATCTGGTGGGTGTAGTATGTAGTGTTGCAGAGTACTGCAACGATCGTTTACCCTCTTGAATGCCCCACAATACACTTACCACAGTAGTAGTAACTGATGTACAAGGTCGGTCATCCTTCTTGGGCCTCTATGACATGATTGTACAAACAATTTGACTTTCACACTCAAGGCCTACATGAATCAGGTACAACTATCACTACACAGTGTTATTCTTACCTTTGCTGGAGGAGGAGCTGAAACCTCTTCTCCCTTCTTTTGCATCTGGAAAAAGGGTTTTCAAGCAAACTCGGTACATATGTACATCTGGTGGGTGTAGTATGCATGTTGCAGCTAGCTACGTACTATGCTTTGAATATGGTCTTTGAACTGCACATGGCTAGCTAACTCAGAACCTCGATAGTGGAGTCAACTTCCCTCAATACTGGTAAACGTTTTATGGAGGGGATAACCACTTATCCAAACGCTGCTACCCATACAGAAATGGAAGTACATGTACATGTAGCTATGCTGTCAAAAATACACACCAGGCAGTATAAACACTATTCTACAGCATGCGTAGCAATCAGCAGCATCGTGTATACCGCTCCCCATGCAGTCTATTGCCCCACTTCAGCAAAGCATACGGAGTGGTGCAACATGCACAGCAAACCATGGATTAGTGTGTATTATCCATGCAGCAAACAGCATTATAATTGTACCACTCCACAGAAAAAATACCTGTAATATCGTGTTCCGAGCTGGGGGTAGTTATCTCCAGCCGCGATGTAGCTAGCTAGTACGACATGGAAAACCGCAATCCGCGATGACACCAGACAAACCTGCTATTCACAATATGAGTACGCCTCACAATATATAGCAACAAGACAAAAACCCACAGACAAAGAAAGATGCGAACACATTCACTACACCACAAATCATGACAATACAATAGTTAACCATGGGTGGGGGGGGGGGGGGGGGGGGGGGGTTACAATCAGTTGACTGGACTGGGCTCACCCCAAAATTCCATAAAATGCCTTTTCAGGCCTTTTCAGTGTCCAGTCCAGTCCAATAATTGTACCCACCCGTCCCCCTAGCCTCGGTCCCAGGCTCTCTCCTCTAAAAATGGGGAGGAGAGAGCCTGGGACCGAGGCTACCGTCCCCCAGGCAGAATAAAGCAGTGTTAACTGGACATCAAATCTGCACTATAATTGTCACTTTAGTAGTCTACACTCCATGCAGCTTTGCTTTGCATGACAAAGAATAGCTCACAATCAGTCCAATCCAGTTGCAACTTGTAATATCTTTACACCGAGACAATTTCGGAGAGATAATAACACACTAGAAGTGGGACCGATCAATAAGAGTTGGTTATTGAGAGAGAGACCTCAATTGGTTATTCTGGCAAACTATCACACCAGAACTGGGACTGCAATATAAACAAGTAGAATTCCAATGCAATATATAGTCACACACAAAGAACCACACACAAAGATGCCGACACATTCACATAATATTATAACAAAGGACAAGAGGCAAAATCAATGCACATGTTTAACTAACAAACATCCAATTTACACTAATCGTCACTACACTACACAACTCTCCCACACCATCTTCATTCAGCCTGAAGGAGAAAAAGGGCATGACAAAGACTATGTAAGAATCCAATATATACAACTCAACACATATCTCTCAAATAAGTGCTACTCACGTGACACTCAACGAATCAGATGCCTCAGAATCGATCACATGAAGGAGCCTTATTGCACACTTTAGTGATAATGCACACTTTTCAAAGATCAATGGCTGTTTCGGGTCAGTGAGTTGCACTGAGTAGTTTAGATACCAGTTTGCAGTGCATTACAGGCTTTAGTGCAATCTCGGGCGGTTAATGAATGCACTCGACTTCGGATCGTGCATTATCTTGCCCTCGTGCACTAAAACCCATAATGCACTGCAAAGTGGTATATAAATATTACTTATAGAACATCGAATTAATATATAACCCATACACGGATTGCAAAACAACTGTACTACATGCAACAGTAGTCAATGTGGTATTTTTAATATGGTACTTGTTAAAAAATGGACCAGAATTTAGCTTCAAAAGAACAAAAGTTTCCGTCTTACCTTCACACTGAAAGGGGTACCTGCAAGGAAGAAGCTTAAGACATATAGGATTATGATGTGAATCAAATCCTCAACAACCATACTGGTAAATCCAGTCAGCACTGCCACCAAGCCTCGTCGCTATTTCTCGGGGAGGAAAGAGCCTGGGTACTAAGGAGGCTAAGAAGCTCACTATATACATGTACAAATTGCTGACAGCATAGTATAACCACCAACTGTACAAATGTTTACACAAGAACAATTTGCAACTGAAAAGTCTCAAGAGGGTGTGAAAAATTTGAATAGCTGTGGTAGGTACTGTGGTCCTTTCCCAGCTCCCTCTATGGATACCGCTATAGCTTGGCCAGCTGGAAGCATGAAACAGTTGATTGATCCAGCAAATTCAGATTGGATACTAAATCCTATGTAGACGGAGACAAGTTTTTGATATTCTTCCAAGCAACTACTCTATAGGTGGAAACTGTAAGATAGCCTCTGATGATGATTGTTTTGCAGATTCAGGGAATTCAAATTGGAGTACAACTAGCTACAGAAGAAAGCTGTGATATCTTAGCAACTACAGTATTTGCCACCCAAATGCGGAAAAAGCATTCACTAACAATTAGCATCAAAATAGGTATTCACACACTTAGAATTGGATGTACTGGCTTGGACTGATTTAGTAGCACTGGTGGCAAATCTGGATTTGCTGGACCAATTCACTCCAGCCAAACAAGATATGTGCACTGCATGGGTGGTATCAGTCTAGCTGCTAGCCGGCCGGTCAAGCGGGCGCACGGCGAAGCCGCACGTGGAGGGTGGAGAGGGTCTAGCAAACATTGCACTTGATTGCGTTTCAACCGACCAATCAGATCTCACTGAAGCGATTCTTCCAATTTTATTCATGACTCTCGTGGTTGTAAACCGAGCCGTTCATGTGCGATCAGCCCGGTAGAGAGCATCTAATAGCCTACACTCGAGCTAAACTAGTCCAACCTGGATGCCTCCAAGGGTACAGAACTCGTCCTCAACTCTAGCTGGCACTTCACCGGTTCCAGAGAAACGTGATCAAGTGCAATGTTTGCTAGACCCTCTCCGCCCTCGGCGCGCGGCTTCGCCGCGCGCACGCTTGACCAGCCGGGCGGAGAGGGGCTAGCAGCTAGACTGGGGTGGTATATGTCAATACTGACCCACAGTACCCACAGTACCCACAGTACCCACAGTACCCACAGTACCCTCAGCTAATCAACATACCCACAGTAGCCACAGTACCCTCAACATTTTCACACCCTCTTGAGGCTTTTCACTGCTAAGTGTTCTCCTACAAACATTTGTACAGTTGGTGGTTATAACTTAGCCTCCTTCCCAGGCTTATTTCCGTTCACAGGGTAAGCACCCAGGCTTTTTTTCCTCCCAAGAAAGAGTATGGGCAAGACTAGATAGAAGTGAGAATGGACTTTCAATCTTGATGGTAAGACGAAAACTCCTGGTTCTTCATCAAAGGGTAAACAGGTAATTTTGCACAACGTTAACTGACCTCAGTGAGTAGCGATAGGATCCTCAAACCACACCCATCAAATTGCGATCTGCAAGGAACACAGATTAGCAATGGTAATCAACATGGAGCAAAATGTCCATTACATTCCCTTCAAACAAGAACCATATGTTTCCATCTTACCATCACAATATATAACAGGACACAGATCATAGCAACAGGATATTTGTGCTGCATCCAAACTCAAATGAGGGTACAAATACAACTTGCAAGGAAGGAAGATGCAGTGGTCCTTATATCCTCCATCGTTTCTCAACAAACACAACTTTGCAACCAGGTTAGCACCAGGACAGCAAATGAAATTATACAGCATCCTCTACTTTCAAAAAAAAACAACCATGTTCCATCTGGTCCACAGCCCGGGGACAGGACTCACCCAATATCATAACTACATGGTCCTTATGACGTCCCTCTGATATTCATCAACCATAACTCTTAAAGTAGTCAGCACTGGTACTCAACAGGAAATCAAAACATGTGTCACTCACATCATCAACGAAGAACCAGCAGATTCCGTACTACCATCACACTGTAACGACAGATGGTCCAAAGGGACAGGATCCTAAGACCCCACCTACTGCTTCCAAACTCTGATGATGGTACATATATAACCTACAAGGGTGGAAGAAGATGAATGGCATCAACGGTCCTTATATCGTCCATGGTAGCCCCCACAGCCACAACTATGGAATCAGATTAAATCTAGAATTGAACAGTGAGAGAAATTATGCAGCATGGATGTCTTTCACTCAAATAAGAATCAGGTGATTCCGCCTTACCATCACACTGTAACGACAGATGGTCCATAGGGACAGGACCCACCCAATATCATGGTCCTTATGACGTCCCTCTGACATTCATCAACCATAACTCTTAAAGTAGTCAGCACTGGTACTCAATAGGAAAACAAAACATGCGTCACTCACATCTTTTCCCATCAATGAAGAACCAGGAGTGTCCGTCTTACCATCACTCTGTAACGATAGATGGTCCATAGGGACAGGATCGTAACGTGTACCACGCCCAACACAGAATAGGGTACATAAATAGCATGACATGCAAAGAAGGAGGGTCAACAACATCACTGGTCCTAATGACGTCCCTCATACACTCAACAACTATAACTCTGAAATGAAGTCAGCACTGGTACTGAATAGCAAATCAAAATATATAGCATTTGCATCTTCTCCCATCAACGAGGAACCAGGGGAATCCTTATTACCATCACACTGTAACCACAGATGGTCCATAGGGACAGGAATCTCAGACCCACCTACTGCTTCCAAACTCTGATGATGGTACATAGGTAACCTACAAGGATGGAAAAAGATGAATGGCATCGACGGTCCTTATATCGTCCATCGTAGCCCCCACAGCCACAACTATGCAATCAGATTAGAACAGAATTGAACAGTGAGAGAAATTATGCAGCATGGATGTACGTTTTCACTCAAATAAGAATCAGGTGATTCCGCCTTACCATCACACTGTAACGACAGATGGTCCATAGGGACAGGACCCACCCAATATCATGGTCCTTATGACGTCCCTCTGACATTCATCAACCTTAACTCTTAAAGTAGTCAGCACTGGTACTCAACAGGAAATCAAAACATTCGTCACTCACATCTTTTCCCATCAACGAAGAACCAGGGGTGTCCGTCTTACCATCACACTGTAACGATAGATGGTCCATAGGGACAGGATCGTAACGTACACCACGCCCAACACAGAATAGGGTACATAAATAGCATGACATGCAATTGAAAGGTAAACAGCATCACTGGTCCTAATGACGTCCCTCATACACTCAACAACTATAACTCTGAAATGAAGTCAGCACTGGTACTGAATAGCAAATCAAAATATATAGCATTTGCATCTTCTCCCATCAACGAGGAACCAGTGGAATCCTTATTACCATCACACTGTAACCACAGATGGTCCATAGGGACAGGAACCTCAGACCCACCTACTGCTTCCAAACTCTGATGATGGTACATAGGTAACCTACAAGGATGGAAAAAGATGAATGGCATCGACGGTCCTTATATCGTCCATCGTAGCCCCCACAGCCACAACTATGGAATCAGATTAGAACAGAATTGAACAGTGAGAGAAATTATGCAGCATGGATGTACGTTTTCACTCAAATAAGAATCAGGTGATTCCGCCTTACCATCACACTGTAACGACAGATGGTCCATAGGGACAGGACCCACCCAATATCATGGTCCTTATGACGTCCCTCTGACATTCATCAACCTTAACTCTTAAAGTAGTCAGCACTGGTACTCAACAGGAAATCAAAACATGTGTCACTCACATCTTTTCCCTTCAACGAAGAACCAGGAGTGTCCGTCTTACCATCACTCTGTAACGATAGATGGTCCATAGGGACAGGATCGTAACGTGCACCACGCCCAACACAGAATAGGGTACATAAATAGCATGACATGCAAAGAAGGAGGGTCAACAGCATCACTGGTCCTAATGACGTCCCTCATACACTCAACAACTATAACTCTGAAATGAAGTCAGCACTGGTACTGAATAGCAAATCAAAATATATATAGCATTTGCATCTTCTCCCATCAACGAGGAACCAGGGGAATCCTTATTACCATCACACTGTAACCACAGATGGTCCATAGGGTCAGGAACCTCAGACCCACCTACTGCTTCCAAACTCTGATGATGGTACATAGGTAACCTACAAGGATGGAAAAAGATGAATGGCATCGACGGTCCTTATATCGTCCATCGTAGCCCCAACAGCCACAACTATGGAATCAGATTAGAACTAGAATTGAACAGTGAGAGAAATCATGCAGCATGGATGTCTTTTCACTCAAATAAGAATCAGGTGATTCCGCCTTACCATCACACGGTTACGACAGATGGTCCATAGGGACAGGACCCACCCAATATCGTAACTGCGTGGTCCTTATGACGTCCCTCTGACATTCATCAACCATAACTCTTAAAGTAGTCAGCACTGGTACTCAACAGGAAATCAAAACATGCGTCACTCACGTCTTTTCCCATCAACGAAGAACCAGGAGTGTCCGTCTTACCATCACACTGTAACGATAGATGGTCCATAGGGACAGGATTGTAACGTGTACCACGCCCAACACAGAATAGGGTACATAAATAGCATGACATGCAAAGAAGGAAGGTCAACAGCATCACTGGTCCTAATGACGTCCCTCATACACTCAACAACTATAACTCTGAATTGAAGTCAGCACTGGTACTGAATAGGAAATTAAAACATACAGCATTCACGTCTCTCACTTCAACGAGGAACCAGGAGATTATGCCTTACCATCACACTGTAACGACAGATGGTCCACAGGGACAGGACCCTCCCAATATCAAAACTGCATGGTCCTTATGACGTCCCTCTGACACTCAACAACTGAAATGAAGTCAGCACTGGTACTGCATGAGTAGCTAATTCACATCTTTTCCCATCAACGAAGAACCAGGGGATTCCGTATTACCATCACACTGCAATGACAGATGGTCCATAGGGTCAGGACCCTCAGACCCCACCTACTGCTTCCAAACTCTGATGATGGTACATAGGCAACCTACAAGGATGGAAGAAGATGAATGGCATCGGTTGTCCTTATGTTGTCCATCAACAAGGCTGGGACAAACATGAGCTAGCCTTTGTCTAAGTCAGCTACATGAAAGTGAGAACATGTTGAACGATATATCAAAGAGAAAGGAACACTGTTTCAAATCATATTTTAACTTAATGATTTGTTTTTTGGCCCCAGTATAATTCAGTCAGCATTGCTGAAAATCTTTTGCTGTTGTGATGGTTTTTAGAAAAACCAGTGAGATAGGTAGTGGCGGATGCTGTTGATAGGTCAACAGATGAAGCAGTTGCTGTCCTCCAGTGTGATAACGTCTTACTCAAATTCAACCTCCCCCATGCCCCAGTGATTGTAACATTTTGTGGGGTTGATTACCGGGTGATTTACAGGTAGACCTCTATCTACAGGAATGAAGAACAACAATGACAGGTTTGGTTGAGGATACTTCTGCACACAATGCCCCAGTTATTATCTGTGAGTAGTAGCCAAAGGCAGTCCTCAACAAAGGAAGGTGATCACATACACACAGATGCAGTGCTCCAGGTACTGAGGGCTCGTTCCCAGTCCGCGTATATGTATGAGAGCTCGCCGGCTGCAATGCCTTCCACGTGACCAGAGAGCGGCCGGCCGGGCGGTCCTTAGCGTCTGGTCCTTACCCGGGTTACGTATACCTGTAGTACAATACCTGAGTTAGTACATGTTGCGCATACTGCACTGCACGTGCAAGTATCACGTGTCATCCGGTGCGCGTTCGGGGTCTGGTATCGGGAACCAGACTATAGCTCGCTAGCTCTGTCACTTTGTGCCGCTTGGTTTGTGGTAGCTGGTGTCGCTAGACGCCACGCTTCACGTACCAGTAGTCTAGTAACAGCGCTAGTGACCCGCTGATGTCGATTTTGTGGCACAAGCACCAAGTAAAGTTTTCGCGGTGAGCTAAAAACTGTCATAACTCTCGAACTAAACATTTTTATCCATATTGCTATGTTAATTTAGTTCCTTACGTCGAGCGCTTTCTTTTGATACCTTGGTCTCGCTCGTCAAGTACCCGCAGCGCCCGCTAGAACGGTAACAGACAGACACACACACACACAGACACACAGACACACACGATGATTACTAGAACCTCGCCCCCGCATGGGCGAGGTTAACTACGCTACGTAGCATGCATGCAGAAATTGGGCCATGTACGAAAATATACGGGGTTATCCGATAACTGATGGTTTAGCGGTTCACTTTGCCTTGTGCCTTCGCCTCGCTCGAAGCACGTTCTAGTCCATCCGAAGGGAGTTCTGCTTTCCAGGGGTGAAGCTTGGCTCTCTCTGTTAGTGCAAAGAGCTGTCCTGTACTGTGTCGTGATAATTTGCAACCCTGTACCTTGCCAGAGGTAACGTAATAATAATTATATTGATGTAGCCTAATTAGTTGTCAGTGTTGTTGTTTCTGTATGGATTCTTGTATCTGTTGGGTGGTGAGTCTGTCTAATGGACAGACTCATCTGCTTCATTTTCGGTCCTTTTTGCGTGTGATACCTCTTGTTATGATGAACAAGGCTCCATTACTGGTTGGCTAACAGCTACACAGTGTTGGAAGTTCGAAAGTAGGCACTTACACTGCACTGTACCATAAATTCGGAAGAATTGCTAAGTAGCGGAGCGTAACGGAGTGAATGTAAGGGCTAAGAAGTGTGTGTCCGGAATTAAATTACTGTCTGGAAATCCCCTCCCTTACCTTACCCAATGCCAGGCTGCCTCAAAGTCCTCTACATGAACAGTTTCCTATAAAAGATCAGCTTGGCACTTCACTTGGTAATTATTGCACCAAATTTTTGGCTGGCATGATTTTAGCATTATGCTGAAAATGACAAATAATTATGTCTAATCTAGCACATCTAATCTAGAGTAGACATTGGAATTTCCACTAATCCAATTAAGCTGCACCTCTGACACTAATTATTCTCGGTGATTCCTATGTACTATACCAGGAAATGTACTTATCAAAACAACACAGTTCCAAGTACACATTTACAAAATACATAGTCAGTCTGATTCAATGGAAATGCAGTGGGAGTTGGTAAAACGCGGAATACCGTATACCGGGATATTTTGGCGACCGTTTTAATTTGGCGATTTGGCGATTCAGAAGCCAATCGCCAAATTAAAAAATCGCCAATATTAATATTGGCTGGCCAGCTAGATCGACTGTCGGCACGCGCGGGAAGCAAGTTATCAATGAGATGGTAAGACCCAACGTACTACCTGCCGAGAGAGTTCTGCGGAGCAGCGCCTACTACTTCACAGACGGTGCACCGAACTAAAAGCGTAGACAGACTACAGACTGCTGAACATGCGGTCATGGCCGACTATGTACCTGTCCTGGGTCGTGCATCACTGCCACAGCGTACGCATCGTGAGCATTGCTGACCTCCCGGATAGCTGTTCGCCGATCGTGGGCCTCCAGATGCCGCTGAAAACGTGATGGCCATGACCGTGACTGCTCTCCGTTTCGTACGTCTTCGTCCTGCTTCCTGGCCTGATCTCGTCAAGTCAGTCACGTTGCGCCCTCCCGATCCCGCGGCGCGCATAGTGACGTCATACTTTTCCGATGCGCCATGCGATCGCCAAATTTTAAAATCGCCAAATTTTATACCGAGCCATTTCAGGCCATTTCGCCAAATTTAATGGCCGCCAAAATTTCCCGGTATACGGTATGGAATAACGGAATAGCGGAATAACGGAATAACTTTTTATTGACCGGAAATGAAATATGCTTTGTTCTTTGCCGACACGGTACGTGTACTAATAGTATCATGCATGCATGATCGAGGGATCCGGGAGCTGCGCTGCGAGATTGAGCCACTGCTAGCTGTATCTGGACCTACAGAGGAGCTGCGAATACCGGGTAAGCCGTGTGGGAGACGCCGAGATGGTTGCCCTATAAAAGTTGAGATTTGAGAAGTGCCATGCCTGAGCAGGCTCAGCAAAGTTTGTGCAATGCTACAAAGGTTTGACTCTGCCATCCTGGAAAGCCAGGCTTTCAATGTAGATTGAAGGATCTTTGTCTGTCCTCGCGACATCGGCGCACATGCTGTGGAAGCAAATTACTGCCAAGACGAATAACCTCGTCACTGCGTTGTCAGCCCATGGGTAGTGAGAGCTTTAGGAAGTCGCTTTTTTAGTGCAGTCACCATCTCACGGCTTACCCGATATTCGCAGCTCCTCTGTAAGTCCAGATACAGCTAGCAGTGGCTCGATCTCGCAGCGCAGCTCCCTCGATCTTGCATGCATGATAGTACACGTGCCGTGTTGGCAAAGAACAAAGCATATTTTCAAAATTTCATTTCCGGTCAACAAAAAGTTATTCCGTATTCCGCGTTTTACCGACTCCCAAATGCAGTGGGTGGCACAACAGTCAGCCCTTGACGAATTCTCTCGAAATTCAGCATGTGGCATCGTGGTTGATGATGCCCATTTCTTGGAATTACTGTATAGCAGGTTTCTTTGGTGGGTGAAAACATTTGCGAATTTCGCAATTCTGTGGTGCTTCGCGAAAGTTTTATCCACGAAACCTAACCTGGAATCGGTTCTGGACTCAGCGACATCCGGGACGTCCCATTTAACGCATGCCATGTGTGAAAATCGTCTCTACCAATGAACTGATAATGGCCTTGTTTACTTATTTCCAGTGTGCCGAGTCGATTTTACCAAAGCCGAATGGTTCACTTTTGATGGTTGTACCAGTTTCGACCATCGCGGCTGTCAACAAGGAGGTGAAGCAGGTACTGGATACCTCCGGAACGGCAGCAGGCAAGAGCCCTACACCGACCTCCAAGCGGGGGAAGTACAACCATTTCACTCCAAAAGAGAAGGCCCAGATAGGAAAAAGAGCTGCTGAACATGGGGTGACATGGGGTAATTTTTCCTGACGATTGGCATGTCACCTTCACAGAAAACCACTGGTCTAATGAGAAGACAATGGCTGACTATCTAGATTCTTCCGAGAAGAAAAAGCGAGAGCTATAGCTAGACTCGGATTACCCATCTCTGGTGATCTTTGACTGATTTCGAGGACAATGCACAGAAAACATTTTGACTTGAAACCAAACATGTGCTTGTTGCTGTTGTCCCTGTGAACTACACTGACACAGCCATTGGACGTCTGCATCAACAAGGCAGCCAAAGAATTCCTTCGAAAGCAGTTTCAAGAGTGGTACTCGGAACAGATCTCCCAACAACTACAGATGGACAAGGAGAAGGTGCAACCTGTCGATCTGCGAATGAGCATTGTAAAACCCCTAGGTGCCAAGTGGATGATGGGCCTCTATGACTACATGAAGTCGAAGGCAGACATCATTAAGAACGGATATCGCACTTACTGGCACTTTACTGGGGTCAAATGCGAAGAACGGCCCCTTGGGGCTAGGGCCAGCATTAGCTTGCACCTAGAGGGGGCCCTTCGTTGTACTCGATTGCAAATCTCTCAACTTGATCCTTCATAAGCGATGTCACAGGGCTCACAACTAGCTCGATCGAGTGCATAAGTCTTCAGAAGTTGTCGCCACGACGTAGCGTTGCCTTACACAGTTAAGCGCTAAGGGCAAACTGACATGGCAAAGGCTCTTGGCTGTTGTCTTCTCCAGCTACGAGTATTCAAAGTGATTACTACGTAATTATTTAACAATCTCGCAAACTCATTGTTCCTTACCACATTCCGGTAATAAGCCCAAGAAATTCGACTTTGTTCACCAGACCATCTCTCCCCTCGGGGGGTGTGGTCTGGGCACCAGACTATACTTCCACTTTCAAGTTGGTTTTCCTTTGCAGCCATCCTGACCTCCCATACAGAAAAAAGCCTCACTCCTGCCAGAAATGGAGGTCCTACACTGAATATTGCGTGATATCTTGAAAACCACTTGTAACAGCCATAATTGCACTTCAGAAAGGGATTCATTGCATTTTCTGCATTTTAGTTTCACATATATCCAAGTTTGCTAAGGCTCACCCCACCTTGCAGTACATTCCCCTATAATTTAGTCGACTTATGCTGTAGATTGGAAACTTTTCGTATAAATTAAATTTCACCTGTTCATTGTTTTATTTCCGTTACTCTAGCACAACGACGAAAATTAAACCACGCGAAAATTTCTTTCACACGTACACATGCACGTTCCCGGGACTGGATACCATGTCTACCAAGAGCAATGGGAAGCAGCCATTGGAGAGGAGCTGAAGTGTCAGTGCGAGCGAGGGAATGCAGCAGACGCCTATGCCGAATCAGTGATAAGAGAGGGAACTGTCATCGGCCACTTACCTCGAAAGATTTCACCCATCTATCTCAGTCCGTGGTTCCAACTGCCTTCCGCACCTCCTTATTCGCTTCTGCGATCACTTGGGCCGGTATAAAGAGCTCAGTGATCTTCTAGGATTAGGAAGACCATCGACAGGTTTCAGGTAGCACAGCAGAGCCATACTTGAATGAAAACTCACAAATGACGTCAGAAGTGTAAATCGTTATTCGACATTGAAAACGTTTTGTGTTTTAATTTTCGTCGTTATACAGTCAGTTTATGTACTGAGAGGGTCTGGGCACGAGACTAAGTCAGGGGCGGATACAGGATTTGTGACTTGGGGGGGCTAATAGCATAATTGAATGCTGCCCAAGGGAGTGCATAGAGGTGTGTAGTGCTGATCAGTCCGCATGAGGGACGGAAAAATTTCACCTTCATTTTTCAGTTGTCAGGATTGCACCTTCGTACTTTGCACTCCAAGTTCTAGATGTACAAGTAGCAACACGAGTTTCAGGATCAATGCTGCAGATTGACATCGAGCTTCATGGGCGCGCCTTTTGCCTGGTGAACACTATTTGGAGTGTAATTCAATCGGTGGACATGCCCACCATTCTGGTGAAGGGGGGGCCAAATCCGTGCCTGTACAGTATCCACGAAATTTAATTACGATGAAAATTTACGGTAGTTGGATGTCTGCATTTAGCATTTAGCATTTTCTGCAACCAGCACATAGGGTAGATCTACTGGGCACCTCTTTTGTTTGATCAAGTAACTGCTCATGGTGGTAGTAATGCAGTATAATGAGCCACACCAAGAGTTCATAACAATAAGAGTGTGCAACTGCCATATGGTTTCCACTATATACCACCATCTGGGCAGTATATATGATCAAGAGTTCATAACTCTTGATATGATGTAGGCAAATCAGTGGTGAAGCAGTAGCAGCTGTATGCTCCTACATGTATATAGTAATTTACACAGCCTATGTACATGTGGCAGTTGCACACTCTTATTGTCTTGGCCACACCCATTTTACCTATGCAGGGTTGCAATTTCAGTTGTAAGCAGACCTGTGCAAAACTTCAATGACTTGTCCGTATCACCTAACCCACTCCAACTAGCATAGTTCATGGATTTGTACAAAGAGTTCATGACAATAAGAGTGTGCAACTGCCATATGGTTTCCACTACCACCATCTTGGCAATCAGTGGTGAAGCAGCTGCATGTATGCTCGTGAAACTGTGATTACTACAGTGTTTACACAGCCTATGTATATACATGTAGGCCACACTGATTGCCTACATCATACTGCTAGTGGAAACCATATGGCAGTTGCACACTTTTATTGTTATGAACTCTTGTAGTCTCGTTCCCAGACCGTTTATCCAGCGCGTGTATCGCTTCCAGTATAACGCACGCGCGATACTAAAAGCGATCCGTGCTGGGGTTGGTTGGGTCTGGGACCGAGACTAGAACTCTTGGTAATAGAGGTGGCTGTTGTTTCCTGCCTGTCTCCAGGTGGCCTGCTGTGTCGGTACCGGTTTCGATATCCACGCAATCCAATCGTGTACCTGATGAAATCCTTTGTTAATCAAGCTCATCAGGGAAAGACGTCATTACACTCCTGGCAGGGGAAAAATTGTGCCGCGTAAATAATTACACTCCTGGTAGGGGAAAAATTGTGCCGCGTAATGTCAATAATTAACCTTTGACTACCTTAGGAATGGCCTACAAAGAATCTGCCACACCATCATGATCGTTATCATGCAGTGACCCAATGAAACTCACCTTGGTAGTGGAGATACAAGCGCTTTTGTCATGCTGTCGGCCGCCATTGCTCGATCGCTCTCTTCGACGTTGGTTGCCAGTATAGTCTTACGAAGGCCCCACAAATATTCTGACCACACAGCCGTGATCGCTGTTGTTCACTGACGCCCACATGCCACGTGGTGGCGAAGTTGTGAGCGCTGTAATAACTTCTTGTCTTCCCTTTGGCCGCCATTGCTGACTCGCTCGCACCCGATCGATCGATCGACCGAGCATAGTCCTCACGTGACATGTGCGTTAATTGGAATGAGCTGCAATAATTAGCTTGCGCTACCAGCGAATTGCAATCGGTTGCAATGTGGCTACCGGGAGTGTGGTTGCCCCTCGCTAAGTAGTACAACTTTATCACCTTATGTAGAGATGGTAGCAGGCTCTACCGTATACATACATATGGCAGAAAATCAAGGACCAACGGGAGCACGATAAATACGGTATGTGTATAGTATCCAATCTGCCAGTGTTTATCTAGCAGCAGCCTAAACCCAGTGTTCTTCTTTACCCTTTAGGACCCGTTGCCCAGTTGGTTGTTTGGAGTTGGAGAATTAGGAATGGCTGCTTCACCCAGTCCTGAACTGAGAGTGTTTAGGCTCAACTTCAGCAAGTTAGTGAATTCGATTCCACCGTGGCTGGCGACCGAGTTCTACTCAAATGATTTGATCAGCCGGGAACTTCATAAAGCTGTAGTATGTACCACTGGATTGCCAGAATCTCAGAAAGTAACCAAAGTTTTGCTTGCTGTGGAGGACCAGATAGTGGTGAATCCTTCTATTTTGCACACGTTTCTGTCAGTGGTGAGAGCAGACCCATCCTTGGTGTACCTTGCCGATGCTCTTTCAGATCAATACCGTAAGTTAGAAGATTTTGATGCTACCAGTTTGTATTGCATAGCGAGAGACCTGCTATTGTATGGTACTACATTCCTTAAGGGTGGTCAGAACTAACAACCATGCGGACACCAAATGATGTGCCATAGCTGCACAATAATCTTGCATATAATATGGGTTTTACCCCCAAGTGTGCCCAGCCAAGTGCCCAAGAACGAACAGCAGTGCCAGCCACAGCAGTATGCTTGGCTACATAGTGTTCATCAACAGGGTACAGTCATGTAAATTGATTATGATTGTAACAGCTACACAATGACGGGAGTATCTCAGAGAAGCACAGAAGTCAATAAAATATAACATTAGTACAGTTGAATTTCTTTGTGTGCATGTACACGATCCTTCGATCCTCAGTTTGTCACTCCATTTCTGTCATCTTCCTTACATGTACACATCGTTAGATCTCTCAGTGTGCACACACCCTTGTCCTCTCAGCCTGAATCAACATCTGTACATCTTTTCTCTCAGTCTGTACATCTAGCCTATCCCGTGTACACACATTCATCCATTTATCTGACTGCAACTCGGACTGTGTCCACTACAACGTCGTCCTTCTCACCGTCCACATTTGCATCTCAATCGTCAGGTTTCCTTGCCCCACTTTTGCCATCTGCTGAACTACTATGTCATAACAGCAGCTTGGAGACCATGCCACACTAACTTGACGGTTGGGACAGAGGGAATCAGCTGAGCGCAGGGGCTGCTGTGTGTGCATCACCTTGACCAGGGTTATTATTTACAGGTGTCCCGGCTGACTAGTAGTTCCTGTAATAGCCTCGTTCCTAGGCGCTTGGTAATTGGGGAGAAGAGCGTGTGGTATCCACTGTTCACGCATGCGCGAGCACTTCCGTTACATTCTCCGTATAATTCATCGAGATACGTAAGCTGAAATAACTCGGATAAATATTCAGTAAAATATATGACTCCAGCATCATGCGAGTCCATGGTTTTGAAGTCTGTGGACGGTGATACGCCGCTTCTGCCTTTCCGAAGTGGATGTGAAGCAGGATACACACCCGGTAAGACCCCATAGAAAATTTGACTCGCCGTATGTTAGCATACAAACACATTCTTGCCATTATGCACATGCTGTATTGCTGTCAGTTGATCGTCCTCAGCGGCTTTCCGACCTTACGGAGGGCGTACGGCATGGCTTGGTTGAACAGAGCTGCGTCTTGTAGATGTAAACAACTCCCGTGTTTCAGTAATGTACGGTCATGCAACACGGACTAGTATAGCAGTAGTTTCCAAGTTCCCCACAAAAAAACCTGGGGAGCCACGCATGCGCGAACAGTGGATACCAGGCGCTCTTCTCCTCAATTACCGAGCGCCTGGGAACGAGGCTATTCCTGTAAGCATCCTAGTAACTCTTGTGGTTGCTACTGGTTTTATCGGTAGACCCGCTGTGAAGTGCTGCTATGTCGGCGGAGGCAGTGATGCTGGAATCTTGAGAACGAGTTGAGGGGGCAGTGACAGAGTTCTCCCTTCCCTTTAGCTGTCTGTTTCTTCTTTGTTTGTTGCCAGAGGATGACTAGGTAACCGTCAACACACCACCATCGAATTCGCCATGTGTACACTGACGTCCACAGCATGTGAGATAATTAAATTCATAATCACACGTTCTTGCAGTGTTGCTGTGACAACTAGGGAAATCGAGTGAATGTGGTTTGCATACCATGATTGCTATCATAATATGCAGTGTGATATGCAGTGACATAAACTCTGTGCTGAAACTCACCTTGGTGGTGGAGATACAAGCGCTTTTGTCATGCTGTTGGCTTCCATTGCTCGATCGCTCTCTTCGACGTTGGTTGCCATGCAGTACAGTCTTACGAAGGCTCCACAAAGATTCTGACCTCACAGCCATGAACGCTGTCGTTCACTGGCGCTACATGCCAAAACTCACCGTGCTGGCAAAGTTGTGAGCACTGTAATAAGTTCTCGTCTTCCCTTCAGGCACCATTGATCGACCGAGCATGGTCATCACATGACATGTGCATTAATTGGAATTAGCTGACGCGTACCTAACTGGTTGCAATGGGGCTACCAGGGATTGTGGTTAATGAGAAAAATACAAAAGCGCTTGCTTCCGCTTATTCCCAGTGCGCATTTGGGGTCTGAGAATGAGACTACAGTGAAAAACGCCACGTTACTGGATTCCCTTCGTGCAAATAGCCCTGTAGGCGACGTTGCAAAGGTGCTTTGTTGAGAAGTTTTATTGCAAAATTGATCTGGATTTGGCTGCTCCAGTGTTCTGCCTGAGGGCAAGGTAGAGTTATGAACTTTTCTGTGTGTTTATAGTAGTCCATACGGACGGTAGGCTGCAGCAAGCTGCGTGTTTATAACTGCATGCTCTTCTAACCGAGATACAGTCCATAGCAACCAGTTGAGTGCGCGCTCCTTGTGAGTATTTAGTTAGTTCTGACCTCCCTTAAAATTCTAACGAAGTAACAACATTAGAAACTTTTATATCCAAAAATTAATGTAAAGGCTTCATTTACTCGCAGGATTACTTCTGCCACGGAAGAGTACAAGGACAAGTCCCCCAACACTGTGTCAACTCGCTGCGGAGCTGAAGGACTTTGAGAACTGGTACCTGCTTGGCCTACAGTTAAATATCAGTAAGGACACCTTGGATTCTATTGAAAAGTTACACGAGACCAAAATGCGACAGTGTATTGAGATGATAGAACACTGGGTTAGTAACTTGGATAATCCTAAATGGGAAACTGTCCATGAAGCACTTAGGAACATTGGTGAAAGTGTCCTTGCTGCCAGGATTGCAGACAAGTATGATGTCCAACCCAGTTGTAGTGGTGAAGAGAAGTCACTAGTACCCAGGTCAGAACAGTCTGGGAAAGAAATGTCACTAGCTCCAAGATCAGAACACCCAAATAGCAGCTGTGAAGAAAGTTTATTGTCTAGTGATGCAGCGATGGTAATAAAGTCAAAAGTAATAATCACACAAGAACAGAAACGGGTTTGTAGTTGTTTTGCTACAGTAATGGACAGGATTACGGAACTCTTAGAAGCACTAATTAAGCTAGAAATGTTGCTGCGGTTCCTTCGATTTCATTGTCACCCTCTATACCCAGAGATGCTCTATGTAGATCGGCACATACTGCACCATACCAGTAGCGTTTCTGAAGTAATGGAGTCCTTAGTCCCAGACTACATCAACTACATGGACACTGTACTTCTTGAGGCAATTGTTGAGAGGTTTGAAGTCAAGGAAGGCCAGCGACTAATTCAAGAGTACCATGATCGCTATCCTCACCTCAGGCTGCTCAGTGACATGCCTGACCCTATTCCGGATGAGAGACTGGATCTGACCAGACGTAAGAGGTTGAGAGCCAATTGTGACGGTGACTTTGATAGTGCTAGAGCTAATGATGTTAAGAGAATAAGGATGTCTATTGAAGGTGCAACTGGCATAGACCATCAATTTGTGACTCCAGCCCAACATGGTGAAGGATCTCTCATCCTCACATTTCTCATCCCAGACAGTGTTAGTGGTATTTTCCAAGAGCTCTGTGATGAGGACTTGGAGCTTCTAGCAGAGGCAGGAATTGTGGAACTACAAATTGATGACTTTGTACTCAGTGACATTCAGAAGTACTGCCCTCAGAGAGCCAGGAGTTCAGTGCAAAGTACCAGTGTTTCTGATCCTGGCCAAAGTGGCACAACTGCCAAGGGCTACGATACCTACATAGAGCAGAGATTAGAGCCATTTACAAGCAAGGAGAAAAATCAGTTAACTAATCTTCTTAAAAGTGTTTCCAAATCAAGGTTGGAAGAGGTGTGTTCAAATTCACTTCTTCGCCAGTTAGCAACACACATGAGAGACTGGAGAAAGCTGGCTCCTAGGCTTGGCATTGGTGATATTGAAGCAGACATGCTAGCTCATCGATACCAAGGTCAAAGTGAACAGGGATACAGGGCTCTGCACTGTTGGAAACAGATCAACCCAGAGACTGCCACGTACAGGGACCTCATTACATGTCTTCTGGCTCATGCACCCTTTGACTTGACAGAGGCTGCTCTGAAAATGCTCACTCCAGGTACTAAATAATAAACACTCCTGGTAGGGAAAGTGTTCCTTGTAAATGTTTGTGATTGCCCTTGTGTACTGACTTGTGGTGAAGTTATGTGCCTTCCCATTGGCGACCATTGCTTGCTTTGACTGTCATTCGCAGTATGTGATGTCACGTGTGCATTAATCGTTATAACCTGTACCAGGAACTTTTGATGGCCATTAAATTTGGCAAATGGGCTGGATAGTCTCGTGACCAGCCATCCACGTGCGCCCCGCGGAGAACGTCTGGTGGTTTGAGTGAGATTTCTTGTTACTAACACCTTTCTCATCTAGAATGTAGGATGGCCAATGAAATCGTCGAGCACACACGTAATTATTGTGGGTTACCTCACCGATCGATTGAGGGGTTGAAAACAGCTCAGTCTAAACAGCTTGTAAGCAAGACTTTCTTCATGACACCCCTTCGTAGCTTCCAAGAACCTTTCAGCCATCTCCAACTCCGAAAAACAACGGTTTACTGCAATTCCGGAATAACAAAGAAGCCACCACCCTTTTATTAGCAGCTGATGTTTCGGGGGTTAGTGAACGTCGCTGTTGCCGACTGCTTGAAGGCTGTACAACAAGTAGTACAGAAAGAGCGTCTATCTTCAGATTTCTCTCACAGTTGCATTCTTAGTGCTTTCAATTACATTTTCGCTGGACACACCTCTGTTACAAGAATGTAGCTCAAGCCACCAGACGTTCTGGGCATGAGACTATGGCCTGAAATGGCTCAGTATGAAATTTGGCGAATTTAAAACTTGACAATCGCGTCTGACGTAACTGTGTGTCACGTCTGTACTTCGCGAGATCAAGAAGCCCCAGGACAAAGATGGAAAGTGGTGTCCATGGCCATCACGTCACTGTATCTAGAGCCCCATGATTGGTGAACAGCTAGTCTGTAAGAGGGAGGTCAGCAATGCCCAGGAGGCATACGTTGCGGCGCGGCAGTGTTGCACGGGGCTATGACCTGCATATATAGTCGTCGGCCATGTTCTGGAAAATTTTCAGCAGCCTGCACGCTTTTAATTCGGTACACTGTCGGTGAAGTAGTAGGGGCTTCTCCTAATACCTTTCTTCTTTGAAGGAACCTTGGGTCTTGTAAGTTCAAGGTGATCTTGCCGCGCCACGCACGTCTGGCCAGCCATTTAATATTGGTGAATTTTTAGTTTGGTGGTGAACTTGTGAAATCTAAACCATTGCCAAAAATTCCGGTATACTGTACATTAGCCATCTACTGACACAAATGGCCCTACCAGTTGCCTACCAAAAGTGGGGTTGCCACTTGTAAATTTTATGCCATAATGAAGGGTTTCTTCCCATGCAGATTCAGCAGTGCAAGAAGCTCGCAGGTTGCTCCAAGAAGCTTACCTGTTCCAGGAGAGTCAGTCACTCTGGACTGGAGCTCCAGAACTCCTCCAGCTTGATCAAAGGCTGGGGAAGCCTATTGTGGGTGAATATGATCATCAACTACTACAAAACATTGACTACTCCTCTCAGTTTGAAACGCTTGATCAATGTTCTTCTCAGATTCATACTGTCTCCATCAAATCATTCCTGAATGCAGTAGCCAAGGAGAAATTACGTACGTTCGGGAAAACAGAACGTATATTCCTCATCAAAGGCCCTCCTGGCTCTGGGAAAACTGCATTGCTCCAAAGATTGTGTGCCTTCTGGGCTCGAGGGTTCTGCCTCAGGAAATACACTCTAGTTCTTTGGTTAGACCTCAAGGCTCATCCTAAGGCACCGTCTGGTGTTTCCCTTAGAACACTTCTGAGCTACTGCCTTCCACAGGGCAGTCATTTGGACAGCATTCAACAGTGGTTGGATAGGCATGGTGCAGAAGACATACTTATGATTGTCGATGGTGCTGACAGCAGAGCTTTTCTAGATCAAGTTTTAGCTAGTGAATGGCTGAACAGAGCATCAGTCATTTTATCTGTTGTGAGTGCTCACATCTCAAGTAGTCATCTGTATGAGGGTCTGTCTCAAGATCCTACCCAGTTTCACCTGCTTGGTCTGTCTCAGGACCAGGTAGTGAAGCAGGTAATCCATCACTACCGTGACGATGCTTCCAAGGCCGAGGAGTTCCTTATCTACATCTCAGAGACTCCTAAGATCAAATTACTTTGTTCCAGTCCTCCCTACCTTGTAGCTGTTCTGTTTGTGTTCGACGAAATGAATACCAGTGATCCCCCATACTCGTGGACCCAGTTGTTCACTAGCCTCACTCTCTCCCTATTAGGGCTGTCTAGTGTGTCAGACCACAACACTCTTGCTCTCCTTAGCTCCAAAGCATACACAGTGACAAGTGGCAGTCCCTCATTTGACTGGCACGACAACTATGCTAACTTCTGTAGCGCCGTCACTCCCCCATACCGTACCATGGTGGCACAGGCTGACGATGCTTGCTTCTCCCTCCCACTACTTCAGCATTACCTCTGTGCCCGACACATCCACAGTCTCCCAAAAGACCAGCATATGGCAATCCTGGATCAGAAGACACTGCCATTCCACGTGAAGCAATTCTACATTGGATTGTGCAGCTCATCTGAGAGGGCAACGAGGTTCCTGCACATGCAGTACCAGCATATGCGTATACCTGCAGCCTGCATAACAGAAATACCAGTCGAGGGTCTACAAGATCTAATGTCATCACAGCTAACCATTACAGAGCAGTTGTTGTCAACATCTGATATTGATTGCTTATTTCAAGCTGTGTACTACTCCGGACTAGCGTGTAGGCTGCAATTTGATCGCTGCTGTTTTAGACTCCAAACAATCGAGATGATGGTGAAATGGCTGACAGTAAATTCTGTTCTTCCCAGTGGTGGTACAGTTCAGGAGCTAGGGTAAGTATCATTGTGTGTGGATTGTCCTCTGATGATTACTACCACATGGCTCATCAGGGGCTGATCCAAGGGGGCTACAAAGGGGTGTAACTACAGTGGAAAGCACCAAATTGCCATGAGAGCCCTTACCGACAACTAAGATGATGGGTACAAACATTTCTGTGCTTTGCGTGGTTTGTCAACTCCTACGCAACAACTATGAAGGTACAAAGCACCTCCAGTATGATACTGGCTTGAGGTAGCACTCAAAGCAGTGAAGCAATTCTACCCTCCTGTCGCACCCCCCCTTATACATTATCCTGGATCCACCCCTGCTCATGTTGATATTCCATGACTTCTTGGTGTGTACAATCTGTGCATGATAATTATGACTAGTGCATATGTGTGTGGCACGCAGGAAGAGCCTTGCGGGAAGCGAGGCAACAGGCGGCTGAGCGGCTCAGTAGTAGCACTGGGAGTGCACTACATCCGAGGTTCGTGTACTCAGATATATAGTTCTGTGCCGGGTAAGTCGCTCAAAGACGGTCCTAAAACGGCAGTGTCTTGTTGGTATTCAAACAAGAATGAGCGTTGCCAAGTACTACTAAAGCGACGAGTACTGGCGCCAGCACGTCGGGGCTGGCAACTATAATAGCTGTAGGATAAATACATTATTTTCCGTGTACTGGGAAACATCACTCGTCTGTTGCCGTATTGTCACTCGTGCCTGCGTTGTATTGTGAAGTGTTACGTGTGTACATATTGGGTTGCATACAGTAGTAAGTACCCAGTTGCAATGTGTATATAGGGTGTTCATGTGGTTGACCTGGGTACATCAATGACAGCATCAATTATAGAGAGCAACATACGTACTGGAGTCTGGGAATGGGTTCTCAGAATTAGTCATCCACTTGCAATTCTTTCAATACCTTACTACTGAGATACAGTATCAGATGCTGTTTGCCATGCAGTTTGTCATCATTCTTCAGCATCTCAGGAAACACAATCTCAGATGGAGGAGCCTCTGCACTTGCTGGAGCACTGCGAGTGAACCAGAACCTTCAGACACTAGAGTGAGTCCAGACATTCATGTCCTAGTTCTTAAGAGTTGTGTACTGAGAATTCAGTGACAGTGATGAGCAGTGACAGTGATGACATCATCAATTATGGAGAGCCCAACCAACATACTGGAATATACAGAGGTCAGGGAATGGGATCTGAGAATTAATCATCCACTTCCATAACCTACATTTCTTTGATACCTTACTACTGAGATACTGTATCAGATGCTGTTTGCCATGCAGTTTGTCAGTTTTTAAGCTACATTATTCATTCCTCAGTATCTCGGGAAACTACATCAAAGATAAAGGAGCCTCTGCACTCGCTGGAGCTCTGCGAGTGAACCGGAGCCTTCAGACACTAGAGTGAGTCTAGACATTCATGTCCTAGTTCTTAAGAGTTGTGTACCGAGAATTCAGTGACAGTGATGAGCATAGCTCAAGTGATAGCATATTCCCGGGTGTAGATGCAACTATAATGAATTGGCTGTTTACGCACAATCTGTGTGAGTCCTCTAAATGTCCGATCGTAAGATGTCGTTTGTGTTCTTTTGTCGTACATTCAATTTCCCCAATGTGGGGTGCAGCCGGATCATCCAAACCCAGTCGGCCCTCCACAGGAAGGGTGGGAATGGGAGGTGGGTGGGTGGGCGTTACCCTCTGGGTGATAGCAGACCAGGGATTGTACACAGCTATCATGCCTAAATTAACCATCAGGGATGAGAGACTGTTGAATGCATTGTAGACCTGCAACCTGAAGTGTAGTGAGGGTGGAGCCTTTCTGAATAGACATTGTATTGTGAAGTGCTACATAGGTACATATTGGGTTGCATACACTAGTCAGTACCCAGTTGCTATGTGGGCTGTTCGTATGGTTGGCCTGTGTGTATCAATGACATTAATTATGGAGAGCTCAACCAACATACTGGAATATACAGAGGTCAGGGAATGGGATCTGAGAATTAATCATCCACTTCCATAACCTACATTTCTTTGATACCTTACTACTGAGATACTGTATCAGATGCTGTTTGCCATGCAGTTTGTCAGTTTTTAAGCTACATTATTCATTCCTCAGTATCTCGGGAAACTACATCAAAGATAAAGGAGCCTCTGCACTCGCTGGAGCTCTGCGAGTGAACCGGAGCCTTCAGACACTAGAGTGAGTCTAGACATTCATGTCCTAGTTCTTAAGAGTTGTGTACCGAGAATTCAGTGACAGTGATGAGCATAGCTCAAGTGATAGCATATTCCCGGGTGTAGATGCAACTATAACGAATTGGCTGTTTACGTACAATCTGTGTGAATCCTCTATATGTCTGTTCATAAGATGTCGTTTGTGTTCTTTTGTCGTACATTCAATGTCCTGCCTGTTTCCCCAATGTGGGGTGCAGCCGGATCAGTCAAACGGCCGTCTGTATTCAGTGGACTGGACTCGGGACTGCACTGTGGGACTGGACTCTCAGAAAGTTGTGTTCGTCATTTCTGAAAGCCAGAACTCAGGAAATTGTTGAACGGCACTATATAGCTTCCACCATAGATAATAGCTTACCGAGTATGCGAGGTTTAGCAACACAGCTGTTACCACGTAGATATCCTGCCATGGTCCAACCATGCATAACCGGCTTGACTTCGTTCGTCCATGAGAATCTGAGAACGACTTTGAGGAACACACGGCAGTCATTGCTAGCAGCAAACTCTTGTACACCAAGTGGTACAACCAGTTTGCGACTTCTTGGACTGTTTCTGTCCTGCTGCTAAGTTTGACTTGGCGCTTCCATTCCTGCTTACCCGGCTGGCCACTGCGACGATACTAGTGGATATGTGAATTCTTGTCCCCAGATAATTTCAGTCTAGGAACAAGCCGATTCAGGAGCCTCCTCTGGAATTGCATCTGGTCCTGAAATCAAGTCATGGTCGGCTGCCCCGAATTCAATTTATGTGATGTAAGTATTCTAGTTGTGTTTTGATGCTTGATGCTTCAAAATGATAAACGCAACGTCCAGTCCACCAAATACAGCCGGATCAGCCAAACCCAGTCTGCCCTCCACAGGAAGGGTGGGAATGGGAGGTGGGTGGGTGGGTGTTACCCTCTGGGTAATAGCAGACCAGGGATTGTGCACATCTGTCATGCCTTAAGTTTCCATGGGTGATCAGGGACTGTTGAACACATAGTAGACCTGCAACCTGAAGTGTAGTGAGGGTGGAGCCTTTCTCAATAGTCATTGTATTGTGAAGTGTTACATATCAGAGAACGCGGTAGCGTTCTCTATTTAGGGATGGCCAAGGAAATTTCGATTTTACCATATTGATGCACCAGCAGGATAACGGCCAACGAAGATACAACCCCTCAAACCAAGCATGCAGATAGAATGATACTGCCTAGCAGTTCACAAAAACACTTACAAACGTACCCTAGAGCACGCGGGAGTCGATGAACAAGTCGCGGAGAAAAGTCCGATTTCGTCATCTTCTTCTTCTTCTTCTTCTTCTTTCTTTCTTTCTTTCTTTCTTTCTCATACAAGACTTTGCGTAATGATAGCTTACCAACTAAACCATTTCTTGAGCTAATTTACGCACAGGACAACACCGCTATCGCCGTAGCACTCGCCATGACCACTTTTGTCTGCAAACTGGCAAGACCAGCAGTTATAGCTAGCTACGATCCGATGGCATTCTAGCACGACGCCATTTTGAGGCAATGAGGTCACGCGTTCACCAATTGCGCATGCGCAATCCAAATGCAAGCGCATTTTGTGTTCTTTTTGCTTGTGATGGCTGCGTTTGGTACACTAACAGAATCCTTGTGAATCCATCGTCTGGTGGTTCCTACCGCTATGAGGAATTTCTACCAACCTGTTCTTGTCAAGATCTATCGTGACTCTGCCATCATGGAGGCGTGGCTTTGTTTTCATGACGTAGCTACAGTGCAGAACGTCTGACCAACACTGTGGGGCTAGAGTTTTGAACGTACTTGGAGCCATTGCAAGCACATGACCTACATGACTGCCATCGAGCTCTCTGATCTGATGAAGGGTGAGCCCCACCCCCATGTCCGCCCCACAAAGACAACACTAAACATTCATGACAACAAAATACATGGAATAATATAAACAGAATGAAGCATCAAAGCCTGCTCAGTGCCCAGTGGAAGGTCCACGTCCATCAAGAGAGACTGTTGCAGCTTTGCTTTGTTGACATGGCCTGTAGTCTCAGACTCGAGCCTAGGAACGAAGCTAACATGGCAACACAACATCTTAAAATCTGACATCAGGGCATACATCCAGTAGCTACCCCCGTACCCTTACGGTGACATTGCACGTAACATGACTAAGAAGTTACGCATTTCATGCGCTTGAAAAAGTGCACAAACTAGAGGCAAAAAAATTCTCTGAAATATTAAAAAGGATTTAGTGATGGCCTGTCACATTCGGAATTATTCCACCTCTCGAAAAAAAGCTAAGAAACAAAGAGAAATGCCATTAACCAGGCTCAGTCCCATCCCGTCCCTAAATTCTACATTTTATAATGGGATGGGACTGAGCCTGGTTAATGGCATTTCTCCTTGTTTCTTAGCTTTTTCGAGAGGTGGAATAATTCCGAATGTGACAGGCCATCACTAAATCCTTTTTAATTTTTCAGAGAAAATTTTTGCCTCTAGTGTACATATTGGGTTGCATACACTGGTCAGTAAAATACTCAGTTACAATGTAGGGTGTTCATATGGCTGGCCTGTGTATATCGATGACATCATCACTTATGGAGAGCTCGACCAACATACTGCACTGGAATATACAGTGGTGTGGGAATTGGATCTCAGAATTAGTCATCCACTTCCGTAACCTACATTTCATTCGATACCATACTACTGAGATACGGTATCAGATGCTGTTTGCCATGCAGTTTGTCAGTTTTTAAACTGCATTATTCATTCCTCAGTATCTCGGGAAACTACATCAAAGGTAAAGGAGCCTCTGCACTCGCTGGAGCTCTGCAAGTGAACCAGAGCCTTCGGACACTAAAGTGAGTCCAGACATTCATGTCCTAGTTCTTAAGAGTTGTGTACTGAGAATTCAGTGACAGTCATGAGCATAACTCAAGTGGTAGCGTATTGCTGGGTGTACAAATGCAACTACTGTAGTCTCTCGAAAATACGCCCATGGGCGGTGGCTGCTCAATGGGTGTATTTTCGAGGACCTCGCTCTCGAAAATACGCCCGCCCATTTCGAAAGTAGGCCCACCAAAGTACTGCAATAGCCAGCCTTCATTTCTTAGTCCAACCTCTTTGACAGTACTTCTTCCGGAGCTATTCAAGTGCTTTCCTGTTTGAGTTAATATGGTGGGCGTACTTTCGAGTAATAAACTAGTGCATATGTGGTTAACCACGCAGAGATGCCTCGCTTGAGCAATGGCGACCAGCCTGAGAAGTAGAGTAAGCAACTGATTATCGGACGACATTTATCATCGGACGTGCTAGCGCCGAACGAGTATATTACCGGAAGTGGGCAGGACCTTCAGTCGATACTACAGACCCATCGCACTTTGAGTTGAAAGTGTGGTGGTTCTCTGTTGCTTGGTTCTGGAACTACAGCCAGCCAAAGCTAGAAGGAACTTTCTGAGATTTTTACATTTTCAGGAAGCCTGATGATCCCTCTGCCGCAGGCTCACTTTTTGTCACCGTGGCTGATTCGAGTACTAGAGAATATCACCGAATGTTGACCAGGGTCTCCGTGTCTAATATCGGACTGTGAAATTTCGTTGTAGTTTGGCGATGACACTCTCAGATACACTCTAGTGCTGCAGTACGGATATCATTGGAATGTGCAGGTCCTCAGCAACATAATGGTATAAGTCCCGTGTTTATACGTTGCACCGTTCCTGAGATATAGTCGTTTACCCCAGAACTCTCCCGAAATACTGTAGCGTTTCCGCTCGTTCTCTGCGCACTTAGC
Source organism: Axinella damicornis (assembly GCA_963931865.1). Lineage (NCBI taxonomy): Eukaryota > Metazoa > Porifera > Demospongiae > Axinellida > Axinellidae > Axinella > Axinella damicornis. The sequence goes on from OZ007507.1 coordinate 3,591,145, forward strand.
TTGCACTGCGACAAACATATATTATAGCAGCTGGACGGCAACTTATTGAACGACACCAGAGACTATACATACATCGGTTTTTCTAGGTGCTACTGTACAGTGGGCTCCAGACTGTCTGGAGCTGCTGCTAATAATGGCTGTATATAAACAATTAGTGATATAATGCAGGCATTCAGAGGCAACATAATTATTGCTAACTCGTTACACTCTCCCCTCCTTAGATTCTAACTGGGGGTCTAATTATACAAGAAATGATGATAATATTGGATCAGTTTGAAGTCATTCCATAACGTTCAGGAGGCTTTCTTGAGCGAGTGCTTCTTCTTTGTAATGGCTAGCACCACCGGCGATGACCATGGGCTGGCTGCAGGTTCGATCACTCCTTGGGTGTGCATCTTGAATCGCCATCTCCGCTTCCTCCCTCTTGGACAAGGGTAGCCTCCTTGGTGGCTGACGGTGGCTGACGGATGGGAGGAGTTTGTCCTCGATCATAGATGCAGGTGCATCAGGGTAGACCAGTCTGGCAAGTCTTTCCACGTCTTCTGCTAATTCAGGGAGTCCTTCGTCCCGCTGACGCACCCTGGCCTTCAGCTTCGTTCTGTTCAGTTCCGTCTGATGCATGCTGCCGAACCGACCCTCAAGCGCAGCTGTCAGCAAGCACCTCGATCATAGATGCAGGTGCATCAGGGTAGACCAGTCTGGCAAGTCTTTCCACGTCTTCTGCTAATTCAGGGAGTCCTTCGTCCCGCTGACGCACCCTGGCCTTCAGCTTCGTTCTGTTCAGTTCCGTCTGATGCATGCTGCCGAACCGACCCTCAAGCGCAGCTGTCAGCAAGCACCTCGATCATAGATGCAGGTGCATCAGGGTAGACCAGTCTGGCAAGTCTTTCCACGTCTTCTGCTAATTCAGGGAGTCCTTCGTCCCGCTGACGCACCCTGGCCTTCAGCTTCGTTCTGTTCAGTTCCGTCTGATGCATGCTGCCGAACCGACCCTCAAGCGCAGCTGTCAGCGCACGGTAATCACAGCGCTGTTCGGGTGGGAGATTCGTCAACACGGTTGCAGCAGGACCTCTCAAACTGACGGTCAGGTAAGTTGCCTTCTCGGTGTTGCTCCAACGGTTTACCCCTGCCAACAGCTCAAACTGCGTGTGATACGCATCCCAAGCGTTCTTACCATCATACGGTGCTGCCCGTTGTACATGCCCGTACGCAGCTCTTCCTTCCTCTGGTTCACTTCCAGGGACGAATGGCCTTGCCATTGGACTTAACGTGTAGTATCGACTGAAGGTCCCGCCCACTTCTGGTAATATACTCGTTCGGCGCTAGAGCGTCCGATTTTACATGTCGTCCGATAATCAGTTGCTTACTCTACACCTTGACAACGTAAATGGCTGTGCTGCTGTCTTTCTTCGAGAAACACAAGGGCCCTTCACCTTCTCCGGCTCTACCGACCTGCTGTACAAATATTAGAATAATAATACGTGTACAAATTGAGTGAGTACGTAAATTACCTTTTTTTCTCTGAAATGGGGGGTGTACGAATTGGTAGGGTACGAACCATTAGAAATTATACGGCATCTCTGTCTTTCTCAGCCATCGATATCATTAAGAATGCCTTCTCAATATTCTCAAACCTCAGTAGGATGTCGAGAAATCTCTGTGGGGGGGGGGGGGGGGGGGGGGGGGGGGTTGTATACTTCACTGTTATGTTCGATCATCCCTCTTGTTTCCTTACTTTTTGCCGTTCTGGTATCCCTACATCCTGATACATTTTTGATGTTTTTTATTACTTGTATATCATTATGGTTGGCCTGTGTGTATCAATGACATCTAGAGAGCTCAACCAACATACCGTAGTCGCGCGTTATTAGGCACATGCGCCTATAACTCCACAGGAAGGAAATATGCGCCTATAAGCGAGATGCGCCTAATAACACATATAACAAGTGAGTCTTTAAAAGACTTGATGTGTCTCGGCATGACTTGGTATCAGCTAGAATCATGCAGAGGACATGGCAGCTGTGTAACCCTTTATCCTGTTAGCTATGAGACTTTCAGCTTAAGTGAGCGTCAATATCCTTGGAGGTTCTGTATGAGCAATGGGTGGGTCAGGGTGAGGTGGGAATGTTCACCCAAAGGGTGAAAGCAGTATGGTCGTGTCTGGGCTTGATGTTTAGTCTGCCAGGTGGGCCGTTTTAATTCATAGACAACACCTTGGCCAATTCTTTCAGCACTTATCTAGCTAGCTAGAGCTGAGTGAGTTAGTAATGTATGCACTTGAGTGCAGCATACTGTGTAGCTATGGATGAGTGAGTATTCATTGTCCTGAATTAAGTACTAGCAGCAGTCTTGGTAAGAGGATTCATGAGCAGCCATGCAAACCCATAATCACTTGACGATCTACTTGCAGGCTATAAATACGTTTGACACCCTATTAAGAGGGTAGAGCAGCACTAGCGCGGGCGCATTGCGAAAAGCGACGTATGTACCACGTACGTATGTACGTACCACGTACGTACGTACCTACGCATCCAGCACTGTGTCTTGGCACTTCGGTGCCGAGACAAAAATAATGACATTCCTTGAATAGGAAGCGTGCTTCAATTCGAATATAGCTGTTTTGCACTCCGAAGGATTGAAAATGGCAGAGTTTCTGGAAGAAGACTGCAGCGCTTACCTGGGACGAGAGTTGAACCTGCGCCTAACAGCGAATGTGCGCCTATAAGTGATATGCACCTAATAACGCGCGACTATGGTACTGCACTGGAATATACAGTGGTGTGGGAATTGGATCTCAGAATTAGGTATCCACTTCCATAACCTACATTTCTTTAGATACTTACTACTGAGATACTGTATCAGATGCTGTTTGCCATGCAGTTTGTCAGTTTTTAAGCTACATTATTTATTCCTCAGCATCTCAGAAAACAAGATCTCAGGTGAAGGAGCCTCTGCACTTGCTGGAGCTCTGCAAGTGAACCGGAGCCTTCAGACACTTGAGTGAGTTCAGACATTCATATCCTAGTTCCTAAGAGTTGTGTACTGAGAATTCAGTGACAGTGATGAGCATAACTCAAGTGATAGCATAGTCCCGGGTGTAGATGCAACTATAATGAATTGTTTACGCACAATCTGAGGGAAGACACCCCTTTGCCATTAGGCATTTGGCTCCTTGCAATTGATTGCTATAGCTCACTAAACGCAAAATGTAAAATGCCAATTTTTGTATCCTGCACCTGTTTCAAACTGTATCTTGGGAACTGAGCAACCAATCACTTTCAAATTTGCCCGGCAGTGTTATGTTCATAGGGTGCAGGGTCTTTGACGATTACTACCTCGTGATATTCCATGGCTTGTAGGTGTGTACACGATATATGACTTAAGATACCTGTGGTGCACAAAGGTACAATGTGTATGTATTGTACCAGAGGAGGTTGGACACATTTTCAGCACAACATGACTGTGCACTGCGCTCAAATTGAAATAATTGCACGTTTTCCGTTCCTAACCTCAACCGCCTCCTTCCCACATCAACACGACCTGGGATCGATGGTAAGCAACAAGAATCTCGACATCCTGTCTTGTACTGTCCGTCCAAGGGATGGATGTCAGAGCATAATTCACAAGGCAGATGACCGATACTATTCGTAGTTCGAAATACCGGGGACATATCGACACGAAACAGGTATTATAACGACCCCCATGTGTCTACCACCTGACCAGATCTCTCAGCCCCCCCCCCGTACTTTTTATTGGAACGGCCTGGGAACGAGGCTAACCTTACATCTCATGCACCAAAAGATGGTAGCAGAAATGAACATTATACTGTCTAAACTCAGTCAACTCAGTTGAATGGCTCATATTACACAGATCTCTGTTCAGCCGTTGAACTAAAGAGTCATCAAATTCTAATGGTCTGCTTCTGACCTGTGAACCACATGCAGCTACATACGTACATAGCACTACAGGTTTTGCGTGAGCAGAATGGGTGAGACAGGGGGAGGTAGGTGGGTGCACCCAAATGGTGCAAACAGCATGGCCAAGTCTGGGGTTGGCTGTAGAAATGCCTTGGTTGGCACTGGGAGGGCTATTTCTGTCCTTTTTGGCAATAAATGGACTTAGAAACAAGCCGCAATTACCATCCTCAGTCCCGTCCCATTAATAGAATGTAGAATTTAGGGATGGGGTGGGTCTGATGATGGGTAATGGCATTTCCTTTTGTTTCTTTACTTTTTCAAGAGGTGCAGGAATCCTTTCTCATTTTCCAGAGATTTCTTTAAGTACCAAATTAGTCTCATTTCCAGGCCTACCCCATGTTTGTATTATTGTCACAAGCTGTGTACAATTTTGATGTTGGACTTACTTAAACTGCATTTCTTCTTTTGACATTCTGCAGCCTCAGTCACAACAACATTGCAGATGAAGGAGCGTATGTGCTGGCTAGAGCATTGCAAGTGAACCAGAGCCTTCAGGAGCTACAGTGAGTCCTGGAGCAAGCCTGAGTGAGGTCCACTGGGAGATGAGTTACCATGCCCATCCATGGACCATCCACAGATGGCACCTTGCCTGCTCCCCTCTGTCAGAGTATCTGTAGATGCCACAGTTACTATGTCAGTCATCTTTGTAGGAAAGCATGGCTGTTTGTACCCCCAGCCTCACCCCACCAGATGAAACCCAGGCCGCTCTCTAGCTATTAGTATGTGTGTAGGTAGCAAATCACTCCTAGTTGCTAGTTCCCCATCTTATACCATCATTTCATCACAATCGTGGAAGTGGTATTGATTCACATTGGCTACATGCACGTGTGTACTGTGGTGTTCCTTGTGGTGCGGTGTTTGGAGAGATTCTTGTTCCCTGACTCTCTACAGCCTCTATCTGAAATTGATCTCAGACAATGGATGCCGTGTACTGACTGCAGCTGTGCGACTTGACCAGAGACTGCAGAGGCTAGTGTGAGTCCAGCCATTAATAGTACCAGTGCAGTACTTGTACAGAATGTGATACCTAAGCTATTATGTGCTAGTTTTTGATGCACTTCCATGAGCCAAAGTTTTGACATTGTTTACAGTTGTACTGCATTTGCAAGTTGAACAGACATGTCTCACATTCCAGAACAATATAGAGTGCCATGACAGGTCAGTTACATCCTGACACCGTCGCAGGCAATCAAATCCACGGTGCTGCATGCGGATATCAGGATGTAACTATTACTTGCTTATCGTGTATTATGTTGGCACTAAGGCTTTGCATATAATTATTGTGTGTGTGCTCAATGATTCGTGGATGAATCCCACCTGGAAACTGACTTAGTGCAACATGAATTGCATCATAACCACTTCAGTGCATTAGCCCTTCAGGGCAATGCCCTGAAGTGGCCATCATCATAGACTCGGTAGAGTCTATATGTAGGGATACGACGTACACGCAATATATGCTAATACAAAAAAATCTCTCCAAATCTCAGAAACGGTACACTTATAAGCCTTTATAACCACATACCGTTCATCTTCGAGTGTTTTCATGACCAACAAGACTCCTCGCGTCGCGAAAGTACCACACCAGGCACTCGCAAAACGGGCAAATTGTTTTTCTTTCTTTCTTTCCGAGGGGCAACCGCACTCCTGGTAGCCGTTGCAACGCCGCGATTGCCTCGCCGTAGCGCAAGCTAAGTATTGCAATTCGTTCCAATTAACGCACATGCCACGTGGCGATCGCGAGCAATGGCGACCAAAAGGAAGACAAGACATTATTACAGTACTCACAACTTAGCCAGCACGGTGAGTTTCGGCATGTAAGCGTCAGTGAACGACAGCGATCACGGCCGTGTGGTCAGAATGTTCGTGTGCCTTTCCTAAGAACGGTACTGCCACCGGAAGTCGATGGAGCGCTCGAGCAATGGCGGCCAACGGCGAGACAAAAGCGCTCATATCTCCACCAGCAAGGTGAGTTTCAGCACCAAAATTGTACGGTGAGGACAGTGCGTGATAGCGATCACGATGGTGTAGTCAGAATCTTTGCAGGCCATTCGTAAGTAGTCAAACGTTAATTATTTATTTATTTATTTAGGTTAGATTATTTATTTATTTACGCGGCACAATTTTTCCTATACCAGGAGTGTAATTTCTTCTTCTTCTTCTTCAGACAACTTAGCTCAACGTTGCCTCAATCTGTCATGATGGTTTTCGCATGAAACAGCAGCATTTTCAACCGAGTAGTGCAACGACCCATCTCTTTTTCGCTACCTCCAAGTCTTCACCAGGCGGCTGCAGCTGCCCACTCAATAACTATGGCTTCGTTTGTCACGCCATTTTCACGTTTGTACGCATGCGCATCTACTTAGCAACGAACGTAATTATTACTCAAGATTGCTGAATTAGAAACAGTGGGGAAGATGCGTTGACCGTTGTGTTGTCAAACAAACGAGGCTGAGGTTAGTCCCTGTACGCATGATTTAGCTATACTGCTACCTATACTGTATGCTGTGAGCAGGGTGAATGCCTATCTCAACACCATATGAATGTCCCTAGCTACTATAAACTGCCTATGCCATGGTCTTCAGACAGGGAGAACGTAGTGGCTTTGTTACAGTTGACTTGAAATGCCCGGGCCTGATTCTTCAGCCAATGCTGGAAGTGTAATACCTGAGTAATATTGTCCATATACCAAGGCAAGGACACCTACTGCCCAGGTGCCTGTGAGGTCACTGACTTCTGTAGCAAACTTCAGCTCAAACATGCGCCTGCTGCCCCAAAAAATGACATAAACAAGTAATAAAAAACATTTGAAAATGTAGCAGGATGTAGGGATACCAGAACGGCAAAAAGTAAGGAAACAAGAGGGATGATCGAACATAACAGTGAAGTATACAATCACCCCTACATATCTTTTTTCATTGTACATGTATATATGGAAGAAGATCTCTGTAGGGGTGGTTGTATACTTCACTGTTATGTTCGATCATCCCTCTTGTTTCCTTACTTTTTGCCGTTCTGGTATCCCTACATCCTGCTACATTTTAAAATGTTTTTTATTACTTGTATACATGTAACTCTTAACTACTCAATGCTGATGCTTCACTGCCAGTTACATCAAGTGATAGCTGTAAGTTGTTTACTGATGGTTGTCATGGTGAAGATTACTTGAACTACCTCTTCTCTCACATTCTTTAGCTTTGAGCCGAGCAAGACCTCAGTCAAAGGAGCTACTTATCCGGCTAGTCCTTTGCAAGTGAAGCAGAGGCTTTATGAGTTAGAGTGAGTCCAGCCATCAATGGCAGATCCATGGCTGAGTCATTCAGTTTGTCCAAATTACGTTCAGCAAGTGCTTAAGGTTACGGGATGCTCATGCGTGCGCCGTGCGGAATGTATTGCAAATGTATACTTAATTTTTCTACCAAAAATCTCTAGTGCGAAGAGCGTGAGCAACTTAATTCTGGTGGTGGAGGTGCGCTGTCACAAGGTGCAGGGCATGATGGAACCTTTTTACGGATACGCTGTATAGCCGTGCAAAAACGAGCAGTTCAGTTCACCAAAAAGCCGTATTAAATTTTACTGCTTTCCTTGAGCGAGACTGCAGATAAATTTGCCAAGGATTATGCTATCAAAAAAAAGCTTCCATCCCATGGTCGTGCCCTGCACTTTAGCGTACCTCGACCGCCAGAATCAAGTTACTCATGCTCTTCGTACTAGAGATAACCAGGTTAATCACATGTGAACTGCCATGAGAGCACCGATTACAATGTTAGTATCAGAGATGATCCCAAGATCACCCAGTGTGCATCGTTTCCTTTCCTCTGACATCTGCAGCCTCCGTCACAGCTTGATCTCAGATCTAGCTGCCTGCATGCTGGCTGGAGCTCTGAGAGTGAACCAGACACTTCAGAAACTAGAGTGAGTCTGGCAATTCATGTTCTACTTCTTAACCAACAACCGCTTATTGTTGGTCATGTGTGAACTGTAGACCCCTCTAACTCCAGTCGAATGTCATACAGAAGTATATAACCATCCACACTTAATTTTTGCACAGTGTATGTGAAGCAAACCCTTTGTAGTATGGCATTTGCTCTATAAATTCTGCATCTATGCACAAAACATCCTATGTCTGTTTTGAGGTGTATGTTGGGGACGGAGCAACCAATCACTTTGACATTAGCAGTGAGATCAAGGCATGTATCAGTGACACCTCAAATATGGGATGTGCCAAGTTTTTTTAAGTGGTCATAATTATTAAAACTTAGCATCGTGCATAATTGATCATCTTATACTGTATCTCAGTAGTACGGAGAAAATGTAGGCCAAAGAGTTTTGAAAGCACCAGTGTTTATCATTCTGCAGCCTTGGAAGAAACACAATCTCCAGTGAAGGAGCCTCTGCACTTGCTGGAGCTCTGCGAGTGAACAAGAGCCTTCAGACACTAAAGTGAGTCCAGACGTTCATGTGCTAATTCCATAACACACCTGATAGCGTGTACTGATCACACAAAATTTGTTGTAATTGTGCATAGTCTGCGTGAAATCATACCCTTTGTATCTGAGTATTGGCTGTATTTGTCTCCACAAGCACTTAATTAGCGTTGTTAGAGCAGAGAGAATGAAATGTGGAACTGTGGTGTGAGACTGAGCGACTGGCATATGCAGTCAATTGGAACTTGACAGGCTGAAGTAGACACTCAAATGGTGTCACATACACAATCTAGCACACTATACACTCAGCAGAAGATACATGGGCAGCTGAACAATGTCTCATTACTGCAGCTGTGAGTATAGCTACTAATAAAAGTCACTACATGATTCCCATTTCTGCTGCTGAAGTGTTTGGGTCTTGAGTATACACTTCCCCATCGCTCAAGTCATTGGTGAACAGATGGCATGGGCAGATGAAATTAGTAGCCCCCTTTGCTGTAGCCATTGAAGAAGTAGGTCCAGTGGACTTTACAAAATCTAGAAGACATGTTACAAATTGTCCGTGTGTATCAGCATGCTTTGCACACGTGCTTAGTCCATATAGTGACCGCGGCATTTATTCGAGAGCGGCCTTTATTTCACTCAATTGTGCAGCGTTTATTTGAGGGCGACGTCTGTTTGTGGAAATATGGTACGCCTAACAGTGAATGAGCACTTATGTATAAACAAGCTGTGCTTAATGCGCGACTAAGGTACTACATGTTCAGCGTTGGCTGAAGAATCACTGACCCATGTATCTCATACCCTTAAGTTGACATCTTTCGATTTTCGCCCGAAGCAACAGCATTTACACTGAGCAGCTGCACGACTCTGTCAAAGTGTGCTTGAAACTACCCACTCAAGAACTGGCTTTATCTGCAGTAATATCATGCGTTATTGATGTAACCAATGGTTATCGCCATCTTTGAGGAAGAGCGGATGGGGCATTCACCCTTCATCAGAGAGCTCGATGTAGGACATGTGCTTGCAGTGGCACCATGTCCTGCATATACTGTGAACAGAGAACTTCCTCCTCACTCAGGCCGCAGCAGGGAAAGTACCGTTTCTTATCTACCACTGCACTGATTTCCTCATAGTTAAACGTCTCACAATTTTACGTGCTGCTTCCGCCCTGAATATACGTAGTTGTAGAAGCCACAAAGTTGTGTTGTTTGAGTGGCAGTCCTTTTTTGCCTGTAAAGAGAGGGGGCACAGTAACACCTGAGACTGTTCGTGAGAGTGTAGAAGCTAGACAGCGGCCGGCTCCTATACTTCCGGAGGGTTTGGAGGTCGAGTAATCGTTGCTCAAACTGTGGCTAGGCTTGCGCTTCCGCTCGCCCACAATGTTCAACATTGGACTAGTAATCCAGCAAGCTGACCACCCAGTTACAGGACCACACTACACTGTAGCCACCACAATCTAGGCTGGAAGGGGCCCTCATCCTTTCACTTCTGAATGAGAGTTTGTATAACACCTGTGTATTAATGTGTTGGGGTCAACTGGGCAGTGCTAATGGCTTCTGTCAGGAGTCCGCTTCAGTTTACTCGCGAAATCGCAGTAGGCGTATAAATACGCTGTTCGCGCTGAGCGGACATTTTGACAGGCGTATCAATACGCCCATTGCGGTCAAAGAGTTAAGCTACATTATTCGAGGGGCAACCGCACTCCTGGTAGCCGCGTTGCAACCGGTTGCAACTCGCTGGACGCGCAACCTAAGTATCGCAGCTCATTCCAATTAACGCACATGTCACACGAGGACCATGCTCAGCCGATCGAGCCAGCAATGGCGTCCAAAGGGAAGACAAGAGCTTATTACAGCACTCACAACTTTGCCAGCACGGTGAGTTTTGGCATGTAAGCGTCAGTGAACGTTAGCGATCACAGCTGTGTGATCAGAATCTTTGTGGGGCCTTCGTAGGACTGTACTCGCAACCAACGTTGAAGAGAGTGATTGAGCAATGGCGGCCGACGACACAACAAAAGCGCTTGTATCTCCACCACCAAGTTGAGTTTCAGCACAATTATTATGTGGTTGTTTCACTGCATCATAGCGATCACGGCTGTGTAGTCAGAATCTTAGTAGGCCATTCCGAAATAGTCAAACGTTTATTATTTAATATTTACACAGCACAATTTTCCCCTACCAGGAGTGTAACATTCTTCAGCATATCAGGAAACGACATCTCAGATGTGTAGTGAGGGTGGAACCTTTCTCAATAGTCATTGTATTGTGAAGCGTTACATATGTACATATTAGGTTGCAAACACTGGTCACTACCCAGTTACAATGTAGAGTGTTCATATGGTTGGCCTGTGTGTATCAATGACATCATCAATTATAGAGAGCTAGCTCAACTGCCCTGGAATATACAGTGGTGTGGGAATTGGATCTGAGAATTAGTCATCCACTTCCATAACCTACATTTCTTTCGATACTTACTACTGAGATACTGTATCAGATGCTGTTCGCTATGCAGTTTGTCAGTTTTTAAGCTACATTATTCATTCCTCAGCATCTCAGAAAACAAGATCTCAGATGAAGGAACATCTGCACTTGCTGGAGCTATGCGAGTGAACCAGAGCCTTCAGACACTAAAGTGAGTCCAGACATTCATGTCCTAGTTCTTAAGAGTTGTGTACTGAGAATGTCATGCTTGAATTGCCTAAGGTTGCCATGAGTGATCAGAGCCGGTTGAACATTGTAGTGAGGGTGGAGCCTTTCTCAATAGTCATTGTATGTGAAGTGTTACATATATACATATTCCGCACATTTTAGGAATTTGTGCGATGTCGAGATTGCACTGCGCATTCTCAGAATCCGGAAATTGCGTGCCAATCTTGAGATTGCCCACTAAATTGCACAAAGGTCTTGTGCAATCTCGAGATCGCGATCTTGAGATTTCGTGTTCAGAATCTGCAAACTTCATGAGCGTTTTGTCTTCTAGTTGGCTGCCGCTTGTCGTGCTCATTGCTGTCTTTGGCAGAATGACAGTACATTTCACATGAAAGATCGACTGACCAAGCCGTCGTCCACTGTCACTTACCGTGGGCCTGGGATGAAGTTGTAAGCGCTGTAATAATGGCTGCCTTGCTCTCTTCAACTTGACTCACCTAAGCCAGTACAGTACTAGTAGCCTCATTCAGACCTTCTCACCCCAGCGTTTGTTGCTTGCAGTACTAATAGCTGGGGTGAACTGCGAGCGACAAACACTGGGGCGAGAAGGCCTGGGCACGAGGCTACCATTCCAGTCACAATCTCGAGATTGTGCATGTGTATTTTTGTGCTATCTTGAGATTGCGTACTTATGCTCGGATTCCGAGAATGCGTAGCGCAATCTCGAGATTGCGCAAATTCCTAAAATGCGCGGAACATACATATTGGCACTAGTCAGTACCCAGTTGCAATATAGGGTGTTGATATGGCTGGCCTGTGTGTGTCAATGACATCATCAGTTATAGAGAGCTCAACCCAACATATTGCACTGGAATATACAGTGGTGTGGGAATCAGATCTGAAAATTAGTCATCCACTTCCATAACCCATTCTTTCGATACCTTACTACTGAGATACAGTATCAGATGCTGTTTGCCATTCAGTTTGTCAGCTATATGATTCATTCTTCAGCATCTCAGGAAACACAATCTCAGATGAAGGAGCCTCTGCACTCGCTGTAGCTCTGCAAGTGAACCAGAGCCTTCAGACACTAAAGTGAGTCCAGACATTCATGTCCTAGTTCTTAAGAGTGTGTACTGAGAATTCAGTGACAGTGATGAGTATAACTCATGATGAATTGGCTGTTTACGCACAGTCTGTGTAAAGACAACCCCTTTGTAATTTGCTCCTTGATTGCTACAGCTCACTAAATGCAAAATGCAAAATGCAAAGTATATCCTGCACCTGTTTCAAACTGCATCTTGGGATCTGAGCAACCGAAATTTGCCCAGCAGTGTTATGTTCATAGGGTGCAGGGTCTTTGACGATTACTACCACAGGATATTCCATGGCTTGTAGGTGTGTACACGATATACGACTTCAGATACCTGTGGTATAATGTGTATATACTGTACCAGAGGAGGTTGGACACATTTTCAGCGCACATGACTATGCACTGCACTCGAGCGGCATGTTTTTCATTCCTAACCTCAACAGCCTAATCCCACGTCAACATATGGCCTGGAACCGAAAGTAAACAACATAAAGGTGAAGCTACAGTTGGGGAGTTTGAAAGGCATAGGGGAGTGCCTTGAAGACACTTCAGGTTCAGTTGGAGTACCAGGAGTGCCTTGTAGCACTGGCTTTTCTGCCGTCCCACATGGCCGATCCTTCAAGAGGCCATACAGCCTAGATGATCCAGTGGTTGAATGGCGTTGACGGCATATTTGGAATACTGCCTAGCAGTTCATAGAAACACTCACAAACGTACCTGAGAGTATGCGGGAGTCGAGAAGCAAGTCGCTGGAAATATTCCGATTTCGTCATCTTCTTTCTTTCTTCTTCTAGCATAGCTGGCTAACAAAAGCATTTCTTGAGCTAGTTAACAACATTGCTTTTGTCATAGTAGCTCCTTTCGTCCCTTTTGACTACATACTGGAAAGAACGGCACTTCTGGCTAGCTATGATTCCGTGAATTGCTAGCACAAAACCATTTTGATGCAACAGGAGGTCACGCGTGCCAAATGCACATGCGCAGTTCACACACAAACGCACATTGCTTTATTTTTGCTGGTGATGGTTGCGTTTCGGGTGCTTACTGATCAGCTGAATCGTTGTGAATCCATCATCTGGTGCCTCACTACCGCTGCAAGGAATTTCTACCAACCTGTTCTTGTCTGGATCTGTTGTGAATAGTCGACTATGCCATCATGGGGCGTGGCTTTCCTTTCACAACGCAGCTGCAGACCAGAACTACGTAGACTGTTAGGTTGTAGTTTTCCATTTCACGCATGTGACCCTACATGACTGTGTAGCTCGCTCTCGATCTCTGATATGATGAAAGTGAATGCCCCACCCCCTCCTCCACAAAGACAATAATCAAGAAATGAAGCAACATCAATAATTATGAAACAGAATAAAGCATCAAAGCCTGTTGCCCAGCTGAAGATCCAGGTCTGTCACTGCCATCATGAGAGACTTTCCTTTCATGACATGATGATGAAGTTAGTAGCTAGCTACGCTGTAACAAGATCTTAAAATCTGACGTCAGGGCATACATCCAGTAGCTACCCCCGCTCCCTTACGTTGTTGTTGCACCTACCCCCGCACCCTTACGTTGTTGTTGCACCAAGAATTATGCCTTTTGAGAGGCACTCCCTTACGTTGTTGTTGCACCAAGAATTATGCCTTTTGAGAGGCACTCCAGCACGCAACTCACCAGGAGTCGAGTTGCGTGGATTATAGGCAAGTGCGGCTGAACAATAGCTTCTTTGATCTCAATCTCCCCATAACCGTGATCATAAGCTAGTACAGATCATATCAGCATCCACCATAATTCAGGGCATTATATTATTAATCACAACACAAGCAAGTAACAACGGTGATACCCAGAACAGTAGGTTCCTCACCACATCCATCAAGGCAGAGCTCTCCTTTCCTCACATGGTGATGAGCTATAGATTTTTCAATCTAAATAATTATGTCTCACCTACCATTCTAGTTTTACGCATTTCATGCGCTCTAAAAACCTCACAAACTAGAAACGAAAATTAAAAGGGATTTAGTGATGCCCATCCCGACTCCTGATAAAGCAGACAAACAAGGAATACCATTAACCAGCCTCAGTCCCATCCCATCTCTAAATTCTACAATTTTCATTGGGATGAGACTGAGGCTGGTTAATGGCATTCCTTTTTTGTCTGCTTTTTCGGGAGTCGGGATGGGCATCACTGAATCCTTTTTGTGATTTGTTTCTAGTTGCATAAAGTACGTACCTGCAACCTGAAGTGTTGTGTTGGTGGAGCCTTTCTCAATAGTCAATGTATTGTGAACTGTTACATGTATGTACATATTGGGTTACATACACGTACATATTGGGTTACATACACCCAGTAGGATGTGCATGTGGTTGGCTTGTGTGACATCATCAATTCCACTTCCATAACCTACATTTCTTTCGATTTTCGATACCTTACCACTGACATGCAGTATCAGATGCTCTTTGCCATGCACTTTGTCGGTTTTTAAACTACATTATTCATTCCTTAGCATCTCAGCAAACATGATCTCAGGTGAAGGAGCCTCTGCACTCGCTGGAGCTCTGCAAGTGAACCGGAGCCTTCAGACACTAGAGTGAGTCCAGACATTCATATCCTAGTTGTTAAGAGTTGTGTACTGAGAATTCAGTGACAGTGATGAGCATAAGTCATGTCAAGTGATAGCATATTCCCAGGTGTAGATGCAACTATAATGAATTGGCTGTTTAATTAGGCATTGGCTCCTTAATTGCTACAGCTCACTTAAGATCGTGGACTAGTCTTTGGCGCATATGCGCAGAGCGGCGCGCACTAAGTAGAATACAAGCCTGAAGCACTAACTAACACATGGAGGCGGCCTCACACAAGCTACTAACAATTTTAAACCACAGCATAAAATCTGACAAGTCCAAAACAACCACAACTCATGAGTACCACTCTCGTAGAATGCGGAAACGTATAGTTTAATGGGACAGCTGCTTGGAACCAGAGCAGGACGCTCGAATACAAGCAAGAATCAACTTCAACGACACATTTTTGCCCACAAATGGCTCTGTACTGCCACTGTGTTCAGCGGTCAGACAAAAACTATACGTTTCCGCAAAGTACAGTTGCTGGACATCCAGGATCCCTCTGGATTGGTGTCCTTCCGCCAGTCAAACTCGGCTGTGGTTCAAATAACTTTTGCCCGAACAACATCCTGAGACTTCGCCCACAAAGCTTACAACGACACCGTGGCACGCACTGGCTGCCTCTACACTTTCCATGATACTTCCACAAAATGTCAATAGGTTCACGAAAATTGACAGTAGAGCCGGAAAACAATACTCGCGCGTACCACACTAATTGAATTGATATGCGACTAGCCCGCGACCTTATTACACTCCTGGTAGGGGAAAAATTGTGCCGCGTAATGTAATGTATTCTAATGTATTCTAATGTATTCGAGGGGCGACCGCACTCCTGGTAGCCGCGGTTAAACGGTAGCACAAGTGAAGTGTGACAGTTCGTTCCAATTATCACACATCACGTGAGTACCATGATAGCTATATATAGGGAAGATCAGAGAGTGCTGTCAAGTACCGAATAAAACCATTCATAGCCGCGTTGCAACCCCGGTTGCGACTCGCCGTAGCTAGTGCAAGCTAAGTATTGCAATTCGTTCCAATTATTAACGCACATGCCTACCATGCTCAGTCGATCGGGAGCAATGGCGACCAAAAGGAAGACAAGACATTATTACAGCACTCACAATTTAGCCAGCACGGTGAGTTTCGGCATGTAAGCGTCAGTGAACAACAGCGATCACAGCCGTGTGGTCAGAATCTTTGTGTGCCTTTCCTAAGAACGGTACTGCCACCGGAAGTCAATGGAGCGCTCGAGCAATGGCGGCCAACGGCAAGACAAAAGCGCTCATATCTCCACCACCAAGGTGAGTTTCAGCACTAAAATCCTACGTTTGGTCAGTACATGGTAGCGATCACGATCATCGCGGATGGTATAGTCAGACCCGTTGTAGGGCATTCGTAAATAGTCACCGCACTCCTGGTAGCCGATGCATCTCACCGGCAAGGCAAGCTGACCCTTCAGAATGGTACTCCGGTATTACTTTCGCCCCGAGCAGACTCTGATTGCATCCACCAGCACGTACTTACAGCTCCAAGGTAAGCTCGGATCGTCTCAGTTAGTGCGCACATGTAGCTACGTGGCTGTCTCATTCCCAGCGGATCCGGAACGAAGAAAAAAAAATCCACCCACACAAGGAGGCCAAAAGTTAGGGTTAGGGTTAGGGTTAGGGTTAGGGTCATAACTCCACCACAAAGATGAGTTTCAGCACAATTATTTTGATTTTGTGTCAGTCAAAAATTAGAATGATGATGGTGTAGTCAGAATCTCTCCATGTCCTCCACTGTGCTCAGAAGTTTTTCAATTTTTGGAAAGTTTTAATTCCCTACCAGTAGTGTAACTAAACTATTACACTCCTGGTATAGGAAAAATTGTGCCGTGTAATGTAATATAATCTAAATAATAAACGTTCGACTACTTTGGAGTGGCCTACAAAGATTCTGACTACACCGTCGTGATCGCTACCATGTAGTGACACAAAATCAACATAATTGTGCTGAAACTCACCTTGGTGGTGGAGATATGAGCGCTTTTGTCTCGCCGTCGGCCGCCATTGCTCGAGCGCTCTCTTCGACTTCCGGTGGCAGTACCGTTCTTAGGAAAGGCACACAAAGATTCTGACCACACGGCCGTGATCGCTGTCGTTCACTGACGCTTACATGCCGAAACTCACCGTGCTGGCTAAGTTGTGAGTGCTGTAATAATGTCTTGTCTTCCTTTCGGTCGCCATTGCCCGCGATCGACTGAGCGTGGTTGCCACGTGGTATGTGCGTTAATTGGAACGTATTGCAATACTTGTACGGCAGGTTGCAACGCGGCTACTTTATAAATGGTACTCGGTGAGAGCACTCTAAATTATTTCTGATCTTCTCTGTATATAGCTATCATGGTACTCAGGTGATGAGTGATAATTGGAACGAACTGTCACACTTAGCTTGTGCTACCGTTTAACCGCAGCTACCAGGAGTGCGGTTGCCCCTCGATCTAAATAAATAATAAACGTTTGACTACTTCGGAATGGCCTACAAAGATTCTGACTACACCGACGTGATCGCTATGATGCAGTGACACAAAATCAAAATAATTGTGCTGAAACTCACCTTGGTGGTCGAGATATGAACGCTTTTGTCTCGCCGTTGGCCGCCATTGCTCCAGCGCTCTCTTCGACTTCCGGTGGCAGTACCGTTCTTAGGAAAGGCACACGAAGATTCTGACCACACGGCCATGATCGCTGTCGTTCACTGACGCTTACATGCCGAAACTCACCGTGCTGGTGAAGTTGTGAGTGCTGTAATAATGTCTTGTCTTTCTTTTGGTCGCCATTGCTCGCGATCGACTGAGCGTGGTTGCCACGAGGCATGTGCGTTAATTGGAACGTACTGCAATACTTAGCTTGTGCTATGGCAGGTTGCAACGCGGCTACTTTATGAATGGTACTTGAGAGCACTCTAAATAATTTCTGATCTTCCCTGTATATATATAGCTATCATGGTACTCACGTGATGTGTGATAATTGGAACGAACTGTCACACTTAGCTTGTGCTACCGTTTAACCGCAGCTACCAGGAGTGCGGTTGTCCCTCGATGCAAAATGTAAAATGCTAAATATACGTATCCTGCACCTGTTTCAAACTGCATCTTGGGAACTGAGCAACCAATCACTTTGAATTTGCCTGGCAGTGAGATCAAAGAATTCTGATATCACATTTCAAAATTTAATGTTTCAGGGTGTGGGATATTCCATCGGCATTATAGGCCCCACCTATTTTCAAGTTAGTGTTAGTAGGTGCCAATCTGGGGTCAGTGAGAGGGAGTGGATTTGTGGTCAAAACTCTCTCATAGTGTAGGTAGAACCTTGGAGAGGACGCAAATTTTCCTTTAGCAGAGGACCTCAACATTGAGTTTTGGGCGTTATCAAGCTATGACGTTCCATGTACAGTAATAGCTTATTACACCGTGCACCCCAGCAGGGGTAAAGCAATGCCTCTGTGTCTGTGTGTCTGTCTGTCAGCAAAAAATATTGAAAACTGCTTCAAGCAGGTTAGCTAAGGCGTTTACAGATGTCGTTCTCAATGCAAACAATGAACATAGTCATATTGGGACGTTTCTGTACCTGATACAAGTCAATTAAGGCAGTTATTATTTCAGCTATTTTGGTTTCTTGGCTCCACCCCTTTCAAAATTGCACATGCATGACCATCCACACAGTGGCATGCGTTGTTTAGTGTCGTCGTACTGTTAGTCTCGATACCAGACTCTCACGAACGGTGGTACTGTCACTTTTGACAAAGTTAACCATTGTACTCAGGGTTTAACTGTGAACATGAGAGGTGAAGGACGTGTCTTGTAGTTTTTACGGAGGATTTACTCAGTGATATCCGACGACTTGATTGATTCTTTTGCCAGCGCACAGAATTGGGTTCTTCAGCCATTGGCGATTCCAGCGATATGTATGCTTCGTTCAGTTGGGTGTGTGGGTGTTACCCTCTGGGTAATAGCAGACCAGGGATTGCCTGAAGTTTCCATCAGGGATGAGAAGCAGTTGAACACATTGTAGACCTGCAACCTGAAGTGTAGTGAGGGTGGAGCCTTTTTCTGTAGTGTAAAGTGTTGTTGTTGAGCAGGAAGTGAGGCAACTAATCGTGCAGCGTGGAGGTCGAATCAGGGCTAGTGTATATACATACATTTGTCCTGTAATGCCTAGGAATGCAATTATTGTGGTTACACGTTGGGCTCCCATGCGTGTATATATACAATGCACATCAGTTACTTCGTTGAATCAGTTACTTTGTTGGGCTGGGAATGGGATCTGAGAATTAGTCATCCACTTCCATAACCTACATTTCCCTTACTACTGAGATACTGTATCAGATGCTATTTGCCATGCACTTTAGCAGTTTTTAAACCCATAGATCGGGAAATTTAGCGTAAAATAAATTTTTCCTGTTAAATTTTTGCATTGTTTTATTTTCGTCGCTCGAGCACACCGATGAAAATTAAACCACGCCATTCACGTGGTACGCGTACGCGTGCGTGTTCCCGGGACCAGATACCGTGTCACCATTGGAGAGGAGCTGGAGTGTCAGCGTGAGCGAGGGAATGTAGCAGACACCCATGCCGTATCACTGGTAGAGAGTACCACACCTGTCTCTCTCGGTCCGTGGTTACAACTGCCTTCACAAGTTTGCTTCCGCTGCTTCCATGATCGCGCACTTGGGCTGGTAAGCTCAGTGATCTTGGAAACAACATCGACAGGTTTCAGGTAGCGCAGCAGAGCCATACTTGTACTTCGATTCAACACTCAAATGAAAACTCATGCGTGAAGTCAGAATCACTTCAAAAAATGTTCGTGATTTTAATTTTCGTCGTTACACAGTATCGGCAAAAATTTCGTGATCTACGGTACATTATTCTTTCCTCAGCATCTCAAGTAACAACATCTCAAACAAAGGAGCCTCTGCACTTGCTGGAGCTCTGCGAGTGAACCAGAGCCTTCAGATACTAGAGTGAGTCCAGACATTCATGTCCTAGTTCTTAAGAGTTGTGTACTGAGAATTCAGTGACAGTGATGAGCATAACTCAAGTGATAGCATATTCCCGGGTGTAGATGCAACTATAATGAATTGGCTGTTTACCCACAATCTGTGTGAATCCTCTATATGTCCGTTCATAAGACATCGCTTGTGTTCTTTTGTACATTCAATGTCCTGCCTGTTTCCCCAATGTGGGGTGCAGCCGGATCAGCCAAACCCAGTCTGCCCTCCACAGGAAGGGTGGGAATGGGAGGTGGGTGGGTGGGTGTTACCCTCTGGGTAATTGGGGCGAGCCTGAGCGAGCCCCACATAGTCGTGCTCTTCAGGATGTCCGTCCGTCCGTCCAGTTGGTGTCTGTCCGATTTAGCGTATGACTGTATATCCAAGTGGAAAATCGTAATGTTGCGCCGCCCACACGACAGTACCGAGTAGAGCCTGCTACGCTTTACGCCGGTGCTACAAACTACGTAGCTACTACAGACTTGCAGAGGTCAGCTGGAGGGAGAGATTCTCTCGGCAACTTGGGGTACCGTATTTATGCTAATAAAACGTATTTATGCTAATAAACCGGTGCATCTAATCTAGCAGTAGAAATTCAATTCCTGGAATTTCCACTAATCCAATTAAGCAGTAGCTCAGGACACTAATTATTCCAATGTACGATACCAGGAAATGTACTTATCCAAACAATGACAACAGGAGTTCCAAGTACACATTTACAAAATACACTATTCATAAAAATACACTATTCATAGTCAGTCCAAATGCAGTGCTGGCTGGCAGTTGATGCCTATTTCCTGGAATACAACAGTCCTTGGTCACAAACGAGTTCTCTCGAAATTCAGCGGGCTGGTTGATGATGCCCATTTCTTGGAATTACTATAGCCACGCCCCCAAATGCAGCGTGTGGCATGGCAGTGGGTGTCCATTTCCTGGAATAGTGTAGTCACAACAGTCACAAACACTGAATGCCAGCACGTGGCAGTGGCATGATGTCCGATGTTCCTTCAATAACTGTCACAAACACTCGAAATGCAGTACGTGGGATGGCAGTTCGATGCCCATTTCCTGGAATAACAGCAGTCACAAACGATTTCTCTCCAAACGTAGTGCGACAATTTCTATCTATTACAACGGTCCATCCAATCTAGCGATACAAATTCATTTCCTGGAATTTCTATGATTCCAATCCTACGGTAGTGAATTTTGTTTTTAATTAGATAAATACGGTACTCCTCTCAGGTACAGTGTAGCCTCGTTCCCAGTCCCACGCCCAGCTTTTCGTTGCTTGCCGTACGTACGTCGCTTGCAGTAGGGCAAGCAACGAAAAGCTGGGCGTGGGACTGGGAACGAGGCTACCACGAACTTGAAACTGCAGCTGCAGACCATCAATGATGAACGACACTAATTGGCTACATCGCAGGCCCCACACCCAGCTTCCCTTATTAGCTGTGCCGCACCGTCCGGGCCTCCCAGCCTACAATCACTCAGAGAATGATTATTGGCATGCAGTACGTCAGTTTGTCAGGCGAGCCCCACAATGCCCTGCATTCTCCTAGTAGCAGACCAGGGATTGTACACATCTGTCATGCCTAAAGTTTCCGTTAGTAATCAGAGAGTGTTGAATGCACTGTAGACCTGCAACCTGAAGTGTAGTGAGGGTGGAGCCTTTCTCAGTAGTCATTGTATTGTGAAGTGTTACATACGTATGTACATATTGGGTTGCATACACTAGTCAGTACCCAGTTACAATGTAGGGTGTTCATATGGTTGGCCTGTGTGTATCAATGACATCTAGAGAGCTCAACCAACATACCGTAGTCGCGCGTTATTAGGCACATGCGCCTATAACTCCACAGGAAGGAAATATGCGCCTATAAGCGAGATGCGCCTAATAACACATATAACAAGTGAGTCTTTAAAAGACTTGATGTGTCTCGGCATGACTTGGTATCAGCTAGAATCATGCAGAGGACATGGCAGCTGTGTAACCCTTTATCCTGTTAGCTATGAGACTTTCAGCTTAAGTGAGCGTCAATATCCTTGGAGGTTCTGTATGAGCAATGGGTGGGTCAGGGTGAGGTGGGAATGTTCACCCAAAGGGTGAAAGCAGTATGGTCGTGTCTGGGCTTGATGTTTAGTCTGCCAGGTGGGCCGTTTTAATTCATAGATAACACCTTGGCCAATTCTTTCAGCACTTATCTAGCTAGCTAGAGCTGAGTGAGTTAGTAATGTATGCACGTGAGTGCAGCATACTGTGTAGCTATGGATGAGTGAGTATTCATTGTCCTGAATTAAGTACTAGCAGCAGTCTTGGTAAGAGGATTCATGAGCAGCCATGCAAACCCATAATCACTTGACGATCTACTTGCAGGCTATAAATACGTTTGACACCCTATTAAGAGGGTAGAGCAGCACTAGCGCGGGCGCATTGCGAAAAGCGACGTATGTACCACGTACGTATGTACGTACCACGTACGTACGTACCTACGCATCCAGCACTGTGTCTTGGCACTTCGGTGCCGAGACAAAAATAATGACATTCCTTGAATAGGAAGCGTGCTTCAATTCGAATATAGCTGTTTTGCACTCCGAAGGATTGAAAATGGCAGAGTTTCTGGAAGAAGACTGCAGCGCTTACCTGGGACGAGAGTTGAACCTGCGCCTAACATCGAATGTGCGCCTATAAGTGATATGCACCTAATAACGCGCGACTACGGTACTGCACTGGAATATACAGTGGTGTGGGAATTGGATCTCAGAATTAGGTATCCACTTCCATAACCTACATTTCTTTCGATACTTACTACTGAGATACTGTATCAGATGCTGTTTGCCATGCAGTTTGTCAGTTTTTAAGCTACATTATTTATTCCTCAGCATCTCAGAAAACATGATCTCAGGTGAAGGACTTGCTGGAGCTCTGCAAGTGAACCGGAGCCTTCAGACACTGAAGTGGGTTCAGACATTCATATCCTAGTTCTTAAGAGTTGTGTACTGAGAATTCAGTGACAGTGATGAGCATAACTCAAGTGATAGCATAGTCCCGGGTGTAGATGCAACTATAATGAATTGTTTACGCACAATCTGAGGGAAGACACCCCTTTGCCATTAGGCATTTGGCTCCTTGCAATTGATTGCTATAGCTCACTAAACGCAAAATGTAAAATGCCAATTTTGTATCCTGCACCTGTTTCAAACTGTATATTGGGAACTGAGCAACCAATCACTTTCAAATTTGCCCGGCAGTGTTATGTTCATAGGGTGCAGGGTCTTTGACGATTACTACCTCGTGATATTCCATGGCTTGTAGGTGTGTACACGATATATGACTTCAGATACCTGTGGTGCACAAAGGTACAATGTGTATGTATTGTACCAGAGGAGGTTGGACACATTTTCAGCACAACATGACTGTGCACTGCGCTCAAATTGAAATAATTGCACGTTTTCCGTTCCTAACCTCAACCGCCTCCTTCCCACATCAACACGACCTGGGATCGATGGTAAGCAACAAGAATCTCGACATCCTGTCTTGTACTGTCCGTCCAAGGGATGGATGTCAGAGCATAATTCACAAGGCAGATGACCGATACTATTCGTAGTTCGAAATACCGGGGACATATCGACACGAAACAGGTATTATAACGACCCCCATGTGTCTACCACCTGACCAGATCTCTCAGCCCCCCCCCCCCGTACTTTTTATTGGAACGGCCTGGGAACGAGGCTAACCTTACATCTCATGCACCAAAAGATGGTAGCAGAAATGAACATTATACTGTCTAAACTCAGTCAACTCAGTTGAATGGCTCATATTACACAGATCTCTGTTCAGCCGTTGAACTAAAGAGTCATCAAATTCTAATGGTCTGCTTCTGACCTGTGAACCACATGCAGCTACGTACGTACATAGCACTACAGGTTTTGCGTGAGCAGAATGGGTGAGACAGGGGGAGGTAGGTGGGTGCACCCAAATGGTGCAAACAGCATGGCCAAGTCTGGGGTTGGCTGTAGAAATGCCTTGGTTGGCACTGGGAGGGCTATTTCTGTCCTTTTTGGCAATAAATGGACTTAGAAACAAGCCGCAATTACCATCCTCAGTCCCGTCCCATTAATAGAATGTAGAATTTAGGGATGGGGTGGGTCTGATGATGGGTAATGGCATTTCCTTTTGTTTCTTTACTTTTTCAAGAGGTGCAGGAATCCTTTCTCATTTTCCAGAGATTTCTTTAAGTACCAAATTAGTCTCATTTCCAGGCCTACCCCATGTTTGTATTATTGTCACAAGCTGTGTACAATTTTGATGTTGGACTTACTTAAACTGCATTTCTTCTTTTGACATTCTGCAGCCTCAGTCACAACAACATTGCAGATGAAGGAGCGTATGTGCTGGCTAGAGCATTGCAAGTGAACCAGAGCCTTCAGGAGCTACAGTGAGTCCTGGAGCAAGCCTGAGTGAGGTCCACTGGGAGATGAGTTACCATGCCCATCCATGGACCATCCACAGATGGCACCTTGCCTGCTCCCCTCTGTCAGAGTATCTGTAGATGCCACAGTTACTATGTCAGTCATCTTTGTAGGAAAGCATGGCTGTTTGTACCCCCAGCCTCACCCCACCAGATGAAACCCAGGCCGCTCTCTAGCTATTAGTATGTGTGTAGGTAGCAAATCACTCCTAGTTGCTAGTTCCCCATCTTATACCATCATTTCATCACAATCGTGGAAGTGGTATTGATTCACATTGGCTGCACATGTGTACTGTGGTGTTCCTTGTGGTGCGGTGTTTGGAGAGATTCTTGTTCCCTGACTCTACAGCCTCTATTCGAATAAGGTCACAAGCAAAGGATCCCGTGTACTGACTGCAGCTGTGCGACTTGACCAGAGACTGCAGAGGCTAGTGTGAGTCCAGCCATTAATAGTACCAGTGCAGTACTTGTACAGAATGTTATACCTAAGCTATTATGTGCTAGTTTTTGATGCACTTCCATGAGCCAAAGTTTTGACATTGTTTACAGTTGTACTGCATTTGCAAGTTGAACAGACATGTCTCACATTCCAGAACAATATAGAGTGCCATGACAGGTCAGTTACATCCTGACACCGTCGCAGGCAATCAAATCCACGGTGCTGCATGCGGATATCAGGATGTAACTATTACTTGCTTATCGTGTATTATGTTGGCACTAAGGCTTTGCATATAATTATTGTGTGTGTGCTCAATGATTCGTGGATGAATCCCACCTGGAAACTGACTTAGTGCAACATGAATTGCATCATAACCACTTCAGTGCATTAGCCCTTCAGGGCAATGCACTGAAGTGGCCATCATATACATGTAACTCTTAACTACTCAATGCTGATGCTTCACTGCCAGTTACATCAAGTGATAGCTGTAAGTTGTTTACTGATGGTTGTCATGGTGAAGATTACTTGAACTACCTCTTCTCTCACATTCTTTAGCTTTGAGCCGAGCAAGACCTCAGTCAAAGGAGCTACTTATCCGGCTAGTCCTTTGCAAGTGAAGCAGAGGCTTTATGAGTTAGAGTGAGTCCAGCCATCAATGGCAGATCCATGGCTGAGTCATTCAGTTTGTCCAAATTACGTTCAGCAAGTGCTTAAGGTTACGGGATGCTCATGCGTGCGCCGTGCGGAATGTATTGCAAATGAATACTTAATTTTTCTACCAAAAATCTCTAGTGCGAAGAGCGTGAGCAACTTAATTCTGGTGGTGGAGGTGCGCTGTCACAAGGTGCAGGGCATGATGGAACCTTTTTACGGATACGCTGTATAGCCGTGCAAAAACGAGCAGTTCAGTTCACCAAAAAGCCGTATTAAATTTTACTGCTTTCCTTGAGCGAGACTGCAGATAAATTTGCCAAGGATTATGCTATCAAAAAAAAGCTTCCATCCCATGGTCGTGCCCTGCACTTTAGCGTACCTCGACCGCCAGAATCAAGTTACTCATGCTCTTCGTACTAGAGATAACCAGGTTAATCACATGTGAACTGCCATGAGAGCACCGATTACAATGTTAGTATCAGAGATGATCCCAAGATCACCCAGTGTGCATCGTTTCCTTTCCTCTGACATCTGCAGCCTCCGTCACAGCTTGATCTCAGATCTAGCTGCCTGCATGCTGGCTGGAGCTCTGAGAGTGAACCAGACACTTCAGAAACTAGAGTGAGTCTGGCAATTCATGTTCTACTTCTTAACCAACAACCGCTTATTGTTGGTCATGTGTGAACTGTAGACCCCTCTAACTCCAGTCGAATGTCATACAGAAGTATATAACCATCCACACTTAATTTTTGCACAGTGTATGTGAAGCAAACCCTTTGTAGTATGGCATTTGCTCTATAAATTCTGCATCTATGCACAAAACATCCTATGTCTGTTTTGAGGTGTATGTTGGGGACGGAGCAACCAATCACTTTGACATTAGCAGTGAGATCAAGGCATGTATCAGTGACACCTCAAATATGGGATGTGCCAAGTTTTTTTAAGTGGTCATAATTATTAAAACTTAGCATCGTGCATAATTGATCATCTTATACTGTATCTCAGTAGTACGGAGAAAATGTAGGCCAAAGAGTTTTGAAAGCACCAGTGTTTATCATTCTGCAGCCTTGGAAGAAACACAATCTCCAGTGAAGGAGCCTCTGCACTTGCTGGAGCTCTGCGAGTGAACAAGAGCCTTCAGACACTAAAGTGAGTCCAGACGTTCATGTGCTAATTCCATAACACACCTGATAGCGTGTACTGATCACACAAAATTTGTTGTAATTGTGCATAGTCTGCGTGAAATCATACCCTTTGTATCTGAGTATTGGCTGTATTTGTCTCCACAAGCACTTAATTAGCGTTGTTAGAGCAGAGAGAATGAAATGTGGAACTGTGGTGTGAGACTGAGCGACTGGCATATGCAGTCAATTGGAACTTGACAGGCTGAAGTAGACACTCAAATGGTGTCACATACACAATCTAGCACACTATACACTCAGCAGAAGATACATGGGCAGCTGAACAATGTCTCATTACTGCAGCTGTGAGTATAGCTACTAATAAAAGTCACTACATGATTCCCATTTCTGCTGCTGAAGTGTTTGGGTCTTGAGTATACACTTCCCCATCGCTCAAGTCATTGGTGAACAGATGGCATGGGCAGATGAAATTAGTAGCCCCCTTTGCTGTAGCCATTGAAGAAGTAGGTCCAGTGGACTTTACAAAATCTAGAAGACATGTTACAAATTGTCCGTGTGTATCAGCATGCTTTGCACACGTGCTTAGTCCATATAGTGACCGCGGCATTTATTCGAGAGCGGCCTTTATTTCACTCAATTGTGCAGCGTTTATTTGAGGGCGACGTCTGTTTGTGGAAATATGGTACGCCTAACAGTGAATGAGCACTTATGTATAAACAAGCTGTGCTTAATGCGCGACTAAGGTACTACATGTTCAGCGTTGGCTGAAGAATCACTGACCCATGTATCTCATACCCTTAAGTTGACATCTTTCGATTTTCGCCCGAAGCAACAGCATTTACACTGAGCAGCTGCACGACTCTGTCAAAGTGTGCTTGAAACTACCCACTCAAGAACTGGCTTTATCTGCAGTAATATCATGCGTTATTGATGTAACCAATGGTTATCGCCATCTTTGAGGAAGAGCGGATGGGGCATTCACCCTTCATCAGAGAGCTCGATGTAGGACATGTGCTTGCAGTGGCACCATGTCCTGCATATACTGTGAACAGAGAACTTCCTCCTCACTCAGGCCGCAGCAGGGAAAGTACCGTTTCTTATCTACCACTGCACTGATTTCCTCATAGTTAAACGTCTCACAATTTTACGTGCTGCTTCCGCCCTGAATATACGTAGTTGTAGAAGCCACAAAGTTGTGTTGTTTGAGTGGCAGTCCTTTTTTGCCTGTAAAGAGAGGGGGCACAGTAACACCTGAGACTGTTCGTGAGAGTGTAGAAGCTAGACAGCGGCCGGCTCCTATACTTCCGGAGGGTTTGGAGGTCGAGTAATCGTTGCTCAAACTGTGGCTAGGCTTGCGCTTCCGCTCGCCCACAATGTTCAACATTGGACTAGTAATCCAGCAAGCTGACCACCCAGTTACAGGACCACACTACACTGTAGCCACCACAATCTAGGCTGGAAGGGGCCCTCATCCTTTCACTTCTGAATGAGAGTTTGTATAACACCTGTGTATTAATGTGTTGGGGTCAACTGGGCAGTGCTAATGGCTTCTGTCAGGAGTCCGCTTCAGTTTACTCGCGAAATCGCAGTAGGCGTATAAATACGCTGTTCGCGCTGAGCGGACATTTTGACAGGCGTATCAATACGCCCATTGCGGTCAAAGAGTTAAGCTACATTATTCGAGGGGCAACCGCACTCCTGGTAGCCGCGTTGCAACCGGTTGCAACTCGCTGGACGCGCAACCTAAGTATCGCAGCTCATTCCAATTAACGCACATGTCACACGAGGACCATGCTCAGCCGATCGAGCCAGCAATGGCGTCCAAAGGGAAGACAAGAGCTTATTACAGCACTCACAACTTTGCCAGCACGGTGAGTTTTGGCATGTAAGCGTCAGTGAACGTTAGCGATCACAGCTGTGTGATCAGAATCTTTGTGGGGCCTTCGTAGGACTGTACTCGCAACCAACGTTGAAGAGAGTGATTGAGCAATGGCGGCCGACGACACAACAAAAGCGCTTGTATCTCCACCACCAAGTTGAGTTTCAGCACAATTATTATGTGGTTGTTTCACTGCATCATAGCGATCACGGCTGTGTAGTCAGAATCTTAGTTAGGCCATTCCGAAATAGTCAAACGTTTATTATTTAATATTTACACAGCACAATTTTCCCCTACCAGGAGTGTAACATTCTTCAGCATATCAGGAAACGACATCTCAGATGTGTAGTGAGGGTGGAACCTTTCTCAATAGTCATTGTATTGTGAAGCGTTACATATGTACATATTAGGTTGCAAACACTGGTCACTACCCAGTTACAATGTAGAGTGTTCATATGGTTGGCCTGTGTGTATCAATGACATCATCAATTATAGAGAGCTAGCTCAACTGCCCTGGAATATACAGTGGTGTGGGAATTGGATCTGAGAATTAGTCATCCACTTCCATAACCTACATTTCTTTCGATACTTACTACTGAGATACTGTATCAGATGCTGTTCGCTATGCAGTTTGTCAGTTTTTAAGCTACATTATTCATTCCTCAGCATCTCAGAAAACAAGATCTCAGATGAAGGAACATCTGCACTTGCTGGAGCTATGCGAGTGAACCAGAGCCTTCAGACACTAAAGTGAGTCCAGACATTCATGTCCTAGTTCTTAAGAGTTGTGTACTGAGAATTCAGTGACAGTGATAGCGTAACTCAAGTGATAGCGTATTCCCGGGTGTAAATGAAACTATAATGAATTGGCTGTTTATGCGCAATCTGTGTGAATCCTCTAAATGTCCGTTCGTAAGATCTCGCTTGTGTTCTTTTGTCGTACATTCAATATCCTGCCTGTTTCCCCAATGTGTGGTGCAGCCGGATCAGCCAAACTCAGTCTGCCCTCCGCAGGAAGGGTGGGAATGGGAGGTGGGTGGGTGGGTGTTACCCTCTGGGTAATAGCAGACAAGGGATTGTGCACATCTGTCATGTCTAGGCCTTGGCGGATTTTGCTCAAACTTTTACCTATTTTTCTTTTCTTTTTTTCTCCTCTTATTAGCCTATTTTTCTTTTTCGTTCACCTATTATGCTGGCATTGATTCTGAAAAATCCACGTCATATACACTCAATACACATTTGAAACTGATTCTGAGTGACAGTGTCACTATGACAGCGCATCAAATAGAACAAACTATCAGGCCAATATACATACTTCTGAGTAGTTCTATCTAATACGTAGCTAGCTAGCTATAGCTTACATAGCTAGCTGCTAGCCTAGTAGTAGTCTACATTACAAACCTGTACCTGACCGTGTTGTTTTCTCAAGTTTACAAATTATAAATCCCGTTTGTACCTATTTTTCTCATCAGAGCCAGAAAGTGTACCTATTTTTCCCAGCATAATTCACTATGCTCAGAAGCACCTATTTCCCCAAAATTATGCTGGTAAAATCCGCCAAGGCCTAGTCATGTCTAAATTAAGAAGTTTCCATGGGTGATCTGAGATTGTTGAATGACCTGCAACCTGAAGTGTAGTGAGGGGTGGAGCCTTTCTCAATAGTCATTGTATTGTGAAGTGTACATGTTGGGTTGCATACACTAGTCAGTACCCGTTTGGTTGGCCTGTGTGTATCAATGACATCATTAATTATAGAGAGCTCAACCAACATACTGCACTGGAATATACAGTGGTGTGGGAATTGGATCTGAGAATTAGTCATCCACTTCCATAACCTGCATTTCTTTCGATACTTACTACTGAGATACTGTATCAGATGCTGTTCGCTATGCAGTTTGTCAGTTTTTAAGCTACATTATTCATTCCTCAGCATCTCAGAAAACAAGATCTCAGATGAAGGAACATCTGCACTTGCTGGAGCTATGCGAGTGAACCAGAGCCTTCAGACACTAAAGTGAGTCCAGACATTCATGTCCTAGTTCTTAAGAGTTGTGTACTGAGAATTCAGTGACAGTGATAGCGTAACTCAAGTGATAGCGTATTCCCGGGTGTAAATGAAACTATAATGAATTGGCTGTTTATGCGCAATCTGTGTGAATCCTCTAAATGTCCGTTCGTAAGATGTCGCTTGTGTTCTTTTGTCGTACATTCAATATCCTGCCTGTTTCCCCAATGTGTGGTGCAGCCGGATCAGCCAAACTCAGTCTGCCCTCCGCAGGAAGGGTGGGAATGGGAGGTGGGTGGGTGGGTGTTACCCTCTGGGTAATAGCAGACAAGGGATTGTGCACATCTGTCAGGTCTAGGCCTTGGCGGATTTTGCTCAAACTTTTTCCTGTTTTTCTTTTCTTTTTTTCTCCTCTTATTAACCTATTTTTCTTTTTCGTTCACCTATTATGCTGGCATTGATTCTGAAAAATCCACGTCATATACACTCAATACACATTTGAAACTGATTCTGAGTGACAGTGTCACTATGACAGCGCATCAAATAGAACAAACTATCAGGCCAATATACATACTTCTGAGTAGTTCTATCTAATACGTAGCTAGCTAGCTATAGCTTACATAGCTAGCTGCTAGCCTAGTAGTAGTCTACATTACAAACCTGTACCTGACCGTGTTGTTTTCTCAAGTTTACAAATTATAAATCCCGTTTGTACCTATTTTTCTCATCAGAGCCAGAAAGTGTACCTATTTTTCCCAGCATAATTCACTATGCTCAGAAGCACCTATTTCCCCAAAATTATGCTGGTAAAATCCGCCAAGGCCTAGTCATGTCTAAATTAAGAAGTTTCCATGGGTGATCTGAGATTGTTGAATGACCTGCAACCTGAAGTGTAGTGAGGGGTGGAGCCTTTCTCAATAGTCATTGTATTGTGAGGTGTACATGTTGGGATGCATACACTAGTCAGTACCCGTTTGGATCATATGGTTGGCCTGTGTGTATCAATGACATCATCAATTATAGAGAGCTCAACCAACATACTGCACTGGAATATACAGTGGTGTGGGAATTGGATCTGGGAATTAGTCATCCACTTCCATAACCTGCATTTCTTTCGATACTTACTACTGAGATACAGTATCAGATGCTGTTTGTCATGCAGTTTGTCAGTTTTTAAGCTGCATTATTTATTCCTCAGCATCTCAGAAAACAAGATCTCAGGTGAAGGAGCCTATGCACTTGCTGGAGCTCTGCGAGTGAACCGGAGCCTTCAGGCGCTAAAGTGAGTCCAGACATTCATGTCCTAGTTCTTAAGAGTTGTGTACCGAGAATTCAGTGACAGTGATGAGCATAACTCAAGTGATAGCATATTCTCGTGTGTATAGGTGCAGCAATAATAAATTGGCTATTTACGCACAATCTGTGAAGACAACCCCTTTGTAGTTAGGCATTGGTTCCTTAAGAGTTGTGTACTGAGAATTCTTTTTCTTCTTTATCCATATTTAATATATATAGCCTGCATTTCTTTCAATGCATTAATTAACTACCAAGATATAGTATCAGATGCTGTTTACTATATGCAGCTTGTCGGTTTTATGCTACTTTATTCATTCCTCAGCATCTCAGAAAACAAGATCTCAGATGAAGGAGCCTCTGCACTTGCTGGGGCTCTGCAAGTGAACCGGAGGCTTCAGACACTAAAGTGAGTCCAGACATTCATGTCCTAGTTCTTAAGAGTTGTGTACCGAGAATTCAGTGACAGTGATGAGCATAACTCAAGTGATAGCATATTCCCGGGTGTAGATGCAACTATAATGAATTGGCTGTTTACGCACAATCTGTGTGAATCCTCTATATGTCCGTTCACAAGTTATCGCTTGTGTTCTTTTCTCGTACATTCAATGTCTTGTCTGTTTCTCCAATGTGGGGTGCAGCCGGATCAGCCAAACCCAGTCTACGCTCCACAGGAAGGGTGGGAATGGGAGGTGGGTGGGTGGGTGTTACCCTCTGGGTAATAGCAGACCAGGGATTGTACACATCTGTCATGCCTAAATTGCCTAAAGTTTCCATGGGTGATCAGAGACTGTTGAACGCATTGTAGAGCTGCAACCTGAAGTGTAGTGAGGGTGGAGCCTTTCTCAATAGTCATTGTGTTGTGAAGTGGTAACTTACGTAATTATGTACAAGTTGGGTTGCATCAATTTATAGAGAGCTCAACCAACATACTGCACTGGAATATACAGTGGTGTGGGAATTGAATTAGTCATCCACTCTTGTAACCTATGTTTCTTTCGATGCCTTACTACTATCAGATGCTGTTTGTCAGGTTTTAAGCTACATATTATTCATTCCTTAGCATCTCAGGAAGCAAGATCTCTGATGAAGGAGCCTCTGCACTCGCTGAAGCTCTGCAAGTGAACCAGAGCCTTCAGACACTAGAGTGAGTCCAGACATTCATGTCATAGTTCTTAAGAGTTGTGTACTGAGAATTCAGTGACAGTGATGAGCATAACTCAAGTGGTAGCGTAGATGCTGTTTGCCATACACTTTGCCAGTTTTTAAATTACATTATTCGTTCCTCAGCATCTCAGAAAACGAGATCTCAGATGAAGGAGCCTCAGCACTCGCTGGAGCTCTGCAAGTGAACCGGAGCCTTCAGACACTAGAGTGAGTCCAGACATTCACTTCCTAATTCTTAAGAGTTGTAGCTATACTGAGAATTCACTGTAGGTGAAAGAGATCTATATATTTCTGCAGCCTCTGCAGAAACAGCATCTCAGATGAAGGAGCCTCTGCATTCGCTGGAGCTCTGCAAGTGAACCAGAGCCTTCGGATACTAGAGTGAGTCCAGACATTCATTTCCTAATTCTTAAGAGTTGTAGCTATACTGAGAATTCATTGTAGGTGAAAGAGATCTACGTATATATTTCTGCAGCCTCTGCAGAAACAGCATCTCAGATGAAGGAGCCTCTGCACTCGCTGGAGCTCTGCAAGTGAACCAGAGCCTTCAGACACTAGAGTGAGTCCAGACATTCATGTCCTACCGTATTATTTGTATGCTTTCATTTTTAGCTGTACGAATTGATTAGAGTATGTAAATTACCAAATATTTCCGGAAACAGGGGGTGTACGAATAAATAGAGGAATCGTATGATCCGAAGTGTCTCAACGGTTGAAGGCCAGGAGGCATGTGATGCCTGGACCTCCACAAGCTGTCAAAGCGAGCAAAGTGGATGCCAAATGAAAATTATTACAGCACTCGCAGTTTCGCCACGAGGATAAGTGCCAGTACAGGACGGCAATCATAAGGGTGTGATCAGAATCTTCACGGGCCTTTCCTGAGAGCTGACAGTCGAAACGTGCGCTTGAGCAATATGACTATGTTCACCATTGAGTACGACATCTGTAAATGCTTTAGCTAACCTGCTTGAAGCAGTTTTTTGCCAACAAACACACAGACACAAAGGTATTGCTTTACCCCAGCGCATGCCGGGCAAAAATGATGCTAAGAGATTGCTACTACTGTACATGGAATATCAAAGCTTGATAACTCCCAAAACTATATGCTCATCACTGTCACTGTTCAAATTCTCACTACACACCCCTTAAGAACAACTGTACAATTTCTAATAATTCGTACCCCTATTAATTTGTACATCCCCCATTTCCGAGACAAAACGGTAATTTACGTACTCTAATCAATTCGTGCACGTAAAAATGAATATTTGTACAGCGGGTCGATCGGTTTGAGTTTTATCGTGGCTGATGGTGGCGACGGTGGAGCCGGAGGAGGTGAAGGGCCCTTGCGTTTCTTGAAGAAAGACAGCAGCACAGCCATTTACATTGTCCAGGTGTACTTCTCGGGCTGGCCGCCATTGGGACGTTTCTGTACCTGCTACAAGTCAAGGCGTTTTCACCATTATTTCAGCTACTTTGTATTATCAGTTTCTTGGCTCCATCCGTTTCAAAATTTCATGTTAGCACATGACCTCACTCTGACGTACGTAGTATGGTGTACTGTTGGTCTCGGTACCAGACTCGTGAATGGCGGTACTGTCGCTTTTGACAAGATTAGCCACCATACTCAGGGTATGTCCTCCAGACAGTTCTAGTTAACTGTGAACATGATAAGATTGCTGAATAAGCGAGCGGTGCCCGAGGCCAGTAGAACTGTGCAAGAACACTGGTTTTCAGACTATGCCGAGTAAACGTGTTGACATCACTGCATAATGATAATTTTATTACTTTTCTTTTTCAAACTATTGGATGTTTTTGTCATCTATCAAGCACAGAAATGCTGTTAACTTTGTATCTGTGTTATTCTGAGAGGAAAGACAACTCCCAAGTTGGCCTGATTTGCTGAAACTGCCAAAAACATCCACGACTGACTGACTGACACACAGACAAACAGATCAGTTACTTAACCCTGCTTACAAGTGTGCACACGGGGTAAATATTCACTGCTGTGTGGTGCAGCCGGATCAGCCAAACCCAGTCTGCCCTCCGCAGGAAGGGTGGGAATGGGAGGTGGGTGTGTGGGTGTTACCCTCTGGGTAATAGCAGACCAGGGATTGTGCACATCTGTCATCCCTAAATTGCCTAACGTGTCCATCAGGGATCATGCAGAGACTGCATGTTGAACGCATTGTAGAGCTGCAATCTGAAGTATAGTGAGGGTGGAGCCTTCTCAATAGTCGTTGTATTGTGAACAGTTACATATGTAAATGCATACTCTAGTCAGTACCCAGTAGGGTGTTCATATGTAGAAGTAGCTTTGCTTGCTTCGCTCACTCAGCTACTTCCCCCTTGTTTGCCTACGTTAGTAATCCGGCGCCGGACAGCTCTCTGTGCAGAGCTGCTGCTCCCCGATTGCGTCCACTTCAGCTGCTGCTCGCCAATTGCATCTACCAGCTGTTCTGGAAGATTCCAGCCTATGCCCAATGTTTGCGACCATTCTTCGCAGAGTTCGAGGTTCAGTAAATTGATTGAAGTACGTACAAAGGTTGCGCGTCACTATAGTCTAGTCCCGCCCCATGAACATCCCACTTCCATTACACACACACACACACACACACACACACACACACACACACACAAACACACAAACACACACACACAAACACACCATTAAAATCTTAATGTATTGATGGTTGGCCTGTGTGTATCATCAATTATAGAGAACTCAACCAACTCTGAACATAGCCTGGAATATACAGAGGTTTGGGAATGGGATCTGAGAATTACCCGGGCGTACTGAGGCATGGGTAATCTGTTTCACGTCACTCGGAGAATAATTAATAGTGTGCGGAAATATTCATTTAGTGTACGGAGAAAGATAATGGCAGCGCAAAAAAACCAGCAGAGTATAGTCTACTAGTGTGTCCTCTGGATGATAGGTGTAGCTTCGCTTTGTGCTAGTTGTAGCCTATGTATACCTTTGGTAGTTGCTTGTGTGACTACGTGGTGCTGCTCCTGTGTGGATTTCGAACGGCAGTATATGCTTGACCTTTACACTGTATGCTGCCGACTGTGTACATGGAAAGTGTTGGAGGAAAGGCGGAAGTGAAGAATGCTACATAAAGTTGTCGGATATGGCTTGGGGAGTTGAGTATGTATCGGCAATAGCAAATCGTGCTACATGGAAGTGAGTTCACTGTTGATGCTCATTTATGGGCGTGCTTTGTGTCGTAACGCTACTCGATATTGATGACTTTCGCGTCCAGCAGGAGTGTTGTTGGTGACTGCCGATTCATGTAGATGGTTCCATGTATAGTACCATGAGCTGAACGTGTACAGAACGTTTGGTTGCGGACAAAAGTTGTCTTCACCGCTGCCTTTTGTGATTTATTCTTAAATATTGGACAATTGATGTAGGCTGCAATTACTAGCCACGCCCACATATGGGGTTTCCATGGTAACATGCATATAGCTTGGGGTTTCTATTATATAGGTATGATCATACTCCATCTGATTCCTTGTAGTTTACAAAATATTGATGAAAGTGTACCTGTATGTCTAGAACTGAAAAATTATGCCCGACGCATGCCTTAGTTCACGTGAGGTGTCATCCACTTCCATAACCTACATTTATTTTGATACTTACTACTGAGATACTGTATCAGATGCTGTTTGCCATGCAGTTTGTCAGTTTTTAAGCTACATATTTATTCCTCAGCATCTCAGTGAGCGAGATTTCAGATGAAGGAGCCTCTGCACTCGCTGGAGCTCTGCAAGTGAACCAGAGCCTTCAGACACTTGAGTGAGTTCAGACATTCATATCCTAGTTCTTAAGAGTTGTGTACTGAGAATTCAGTGACAGTGATGAGCATAACTCAAGTGATAGCATAGTCCCGGGTGTAGATGCAACTATAATGAATTGTTTACGCACAATCTGAGGGAAGACACCCCTTTGCCATTAGGCATTTGGCTCCTTGCAATTGATTGCTATAGCTCACTAAACGCAAAATGTAAAATGCCAATTTTTGTATCCTGCACCTGTTTCAAACTGTATCTTGGGAACTGAGCAACCAATCACTTTCAAATTTGCCCGGCAGTGTTATGTTCATAGGGTGCAGGGTCTTTGACGATTACTACCTCGTGATATTCCATGGCTTGTAGGTGTGTACACGATATATGACTTCAGATACCTGTGGTGCACAAAGGTACAATGTGTATGTATTGTACCAGAGGAGGTTGGACACATTTTCAGCACAACATGACTGTGCACTGCGCTCAAATTGAAATAATTGCACGTTTTCCGTTCCTAACCTCAACCGCCTCCTTCCCACATCAACACGACCTGGGATCGATGGTAAGCAACAAGAATCTCGACATCCTGTCTTGTACTGTCCGTCCAAGGGATGGATGTCAGAGCATAATTCACAAGGCAGATGACCGATACTATTCGTAGTTCGAAATACCGGGGACATATCGACACGAAACAGGTATTATAACGACCCCCATGTGTCTACCACCTGACCAGATCTCTCAGCCCCCCCCCCCCGTACTTTTTATTGGAACGGCCTGGGAACGAGGCTAACCTTACATCTCATGCACCAAAAGATGGTAGCAGAAATGAACATTATACTGTCTAAACTCAGTCAACTCAGTTGAATGGCTCATATTACACAGATCTCTGTTCAGCCGTTGAACTAAAGAGTCATCAAATTCTAATGGTCTGCTTCTGACCTGTGAACCACATGCAGCTACGTACGTACATAGCACTACAGGTTTTGCGTGAGCAGAATGGGTGAGACAGGGGGAGGTAGGTGGGTGCACCCAAATGGTGCAAACAGCATGGCCAAGTCTGGGGTTGGCTGTAGAAATGCCTTGGTTGGCACTGGGAGGGCTATTTCTGTCCTTTTTGGCAATAAATGGACTTAGAAACAAGCCGCAATTACCATCCTCAGTCCCGTCCCATTAATAGAATGTAGAATTTAGGGATGGGGTGGGTCTGATGATGGGTAATGGCATTTCCTTTTGTTTCTTTACTTTTTCAAGAGGTGCAGGAATCCTTTCTCATTTTCCAGAGATTTCTTTAAGTACCAAATTAGTCTCATTTCCAGGCCTACCCCATGTTTGTATTATTGTCACAAGCTGTGTACAATTTTGATGTTGGACTTACTTAAACTGCATTTCTTCTTTTGACATTCTGCAGCCTCAGTCACAACAACATTGCAGATGAAGGAGCGTATGTGCTGGCTAGAGCATTGCAAGTGAACCAGAGCCTTCAGGAGCTACAGTGAGTCCTGGAGCAAGCCTGAGTGAGGTCCACTGGGAGATGAGTTACCATGCCCATCCATGGACCATCCACAGATGGCACCTTGCCTGCTCCCCTCTGTCAGAGTATCTGTAGATGCCACAGTTACTATGTCAGTCATCTTTGTAGGAAAGCATGGCTGTTTGTACCCCCAGCCTCACCCCACCAGATGAAACCCAGGCCGCTCTCTAGCTATTAGTATGTGTGTAGGTAGCAAATCACTCCTAGTTGCTAGTTCCCCATCTTATACCATCATTTCATCACAATCGTGGAAGTGGTATTGATTCACATTGGCTACATGCACGTGTGTACTGTGGTGTTCCTTGTGGTGCGGTGTTTGGAGAGATTCTTGTTCCCTGACTCTCTACAGCCTCTATCTGAAATTGATCTCAGACAATGGATGCCGTGTACTGACTGCAGCTGTGCGACTTGACCAGAGACTGCAGAGGCTAGTGTGAGTCCAGCCATTAATAGTACCAGTGCAGTACTTGTACAGAATGTGATACCTAAGCTATTATGTGCTAGTTTTTGATGCACTTCCATGAGCCAAAGTTTTGACATTGTTTACAGTTGTACTGCATTTGCAAGTTGAACAGACATGTCTCACATTCCAGAACAATATAGAGTGCCATGACAGGTCAGTTACATCCTGACACCGTCGCAGGCAATCAAATCCACGGTGCTGCATGCGGATATCAGGATGTAACTATTACTTGCTTATCGTGTATTATGTTGGCACTAAGGCTTTGCATATAATTATTGTGTGTGTGCTCAATGATTCGTGGATGAATCCCACCTGGAAACTGACTTAGTGCAACATGAATTGCATCATAACCACTTCAGTGCATTAGCCCTTCAGGGCAATGCACTGAAGTGGCCATCATATACATGTAACTCTTAACTACTCAATGCTGATGCTTCACTGCCAGTTACATCAAGTGATAGCTGTAAGTTGTTTACTGATGGTTGTCATGGTGAAGATTACTTGAACTACCTCTTCTCTCACATTCTTTAGCTTTGAGCCGAGCAAGACCTCAGTCAAAGGAGCTACTTATCCGGCTAGTCCTTTGCAAGTGAAGCAGAGGCTTTATGAGTTAGAGTGAGTCCAGCCATCAATGGCAGATCCATGGCTGAGTCATTCAGTTTGTCCAAATTACGTTCAGCAAGTGCTTAAGGTTACGGGATGCTCATGCGTGCGCCGTGCGGAATGTATTGCAAATGTATACTTAATTTTTCTACCAAAAATCTCTAGTGCGAAGAGCGTGAGCAACTTAATTCTGGTGGTGGAGGTGCGCTGTCACAAGGTGCAGGGCATGATGGAAGCTTTTACTGATACGCTGTATGGCCGTGCAAAAACGAGCAGTTCAGTTCACCAAAAAGCCGTATTTACTGCTTTCCTTGAGCGAGACTGCAGATAAATTTGCCAAGGATTATGCTATCGAAAAAAAGCTTCCATCCCATGGTCGTGCCCTGCACTTTAGCGTACCTCGACCGCCAGAATCAAGTTACTCATGCTCTTCGTACTAGAGATAACCAGGTTAATCACATGTGAACTGCCATGAGAGCACCGATTACAATGTTAGTATCAGAGATGATCCCAAGATCACCCAGTGTGCATCGTTTCCTTTCCTCTGACATCTGCAGCCTCCGTCACAGCTTGATCTCAGATCTAGCTGCCTGCATGCTGGCTGGAGCTCTGAGAGTGAACCAGACACTTCAGAAACTAGAGTGAGTCTGGCAATTCATGTTCTACTTCTTAACCAACAACCGCTTATTGTTGGTCATGTGTGAACTGTAGACCCCTCTAACTCCAGTCGAATGTCATACAGAAGTATATAACCATCCACACTTAATTTTTGCACAGTGTATGTGAAGCAAACCCTTTGTAGTATGGCATTTGCTCTATAAATTCTGCATCTATGCACAAAACATCCTATGTCTGTTTTGAGGTGTATGTTGGGGACGGAGCAACCAATCACTTTGACATTAGCAGTGAGATCAAGGCATGTATCAGTGACACCTCAAATATGGGATGTGCCAAGTTTTTTTAAGTGGTCATAATTATTAAAACTTAGCATCGTGCATAATTGATCATCTTATACTGTATCTCAGTAGTACGGAGAAAATGTAGGCCAAAGAGTTTTGAAAGCACCAGTGTTTATCATTCTGCAGCCTTGGAAGAAACACAATCTCCAGTGAAGGAGCCTCTGCACTTGCTGGAGCTCTGCGAGTGAACAAGAGCCTTCAGACACTAAAGTGAGTCCAGACGTTCATGTGCTAATTCCATAACACACCTGATAGCGTGTACTGATCACACAAAATTTGTTGTAATTGTGCATAGTCTGCGTGAAATCATACCCTTTGTATCTGAGTATTGGCTGTATTTGTCTCCACAAGCACTTAATTAGCGTTGTTAGAGCAGAGAGAATGAAATGTGGAACTGTGGTGTGAGACTGAGCGACTGGCATATGCAGTCAATTGGAACTTGACAGGCTGAAGTAGACACTCAAATGGTGTCACATACACAATCTAGCACACTATACACTCAGCAGAAGATACATGGGCAGCTGAACAATGTCTCATTACTGCAGCTGTGAGTATAGCTACTAATAAAAGTCACTACATGATTCCCATTTCTGCTGCTGAAGTGTTTGGGTCTTGAGTATACACTTCCCCATCGCTCAAGTCATTGGTGAACAGATGGCATGGGCAGATGAAATTAGTAGCCCCCTTTGCTGTAGCCATTGAAGAAGTAGGTCCAGTGGACTTTACAAAATCTAGAAGACATGTTACAAATTGTCCGTGTGTATCAGCATGCTTTGCACACGTGCTTAGTCCATATAGTGACCGCGGCATTTATTCGAGAGCGGCCTTTATTTCACTCAATTGTGCAGCGTTTATTTGAGGGCGACGTCTGTTTGTGGAAATATGGTACGCCTAACAGTGAATGAGCACTTATGTATAAACAAGCTGTGCTTAATGCGCGACTAAGGTACTACATGTTCAGCGTTGGCTGAAGAATCACTGACCCATGTATCTCATACCCTTAAGTTGACATCTTTCGATTTTCGCCCGAAGCAACAGCATTTACACTGAGCAGCTGCACGACTCTGTCAAAGTGTGCTTGAAACTACCCACTCAAGAACTGGCTTTATCTGCAGTAATATCATGCGTTATTGATGTAACCAATGGTTATCGCCATCTTTGAGGAAGAGCGGATGGGGCATTCACCCTTCATCAGAGAGCTCGATGTAGGACATGTGCTTGCAGTGGCACCATGTCCTGCATATACTGTGAACAGAGAACTTCCTCCTCACTCAGGCCGCAGCAGGGAAAGTACCGTTTCTTATCTACCACTGCACTGATTTCCTCATAGTTAAACGTCTCACAATTTTACGTGCTGCTTCCGCCCTGAATATACGTAGTTGTAGAAGCCACAAAGTTGTGTTGTTTGAGTGGCAGTCCTTTTTTGCCTGTAAAGAGAGGGGGCACAGTAACACCTGAGACTGTTCGTGAGAGTGTAGAAGCTAGACAGCGGCCGGCTCCTATACTTCCGGAGGGTTTGGAGGTCGAGTAATCGTTGCTCAAACTGTGGCTAGGCTTGCGCTTCCGCTCGCCCACAATGTTCAACATTGGACTAGTAATCCAGCAAGCTGACCACCCAGTTACAGGACCACACTACACTGTAGCCACCACAATCTAGGCTGGAAGGGGCCCTCATCCTTTCACTTCTGAATGAGAGTTTGTATAACACCTGTGTATTAATGTGTTGGGGTCAACTGGGCAGTGCTAATGGCATCTGTCAGGAGTCTGCTTCAGTTTACTCACGAAATCGCAGTAGGCGTATAAATACGCTGTTCGCGCTGAGCGGACATTTTGACAGGCGTATCAATACGCCCATCGCGCTCAAAGAGTTAAGCTACATTATTCGAGGGGCAACCGCACTCCTGGTAGCCGCGTTGCAACCGGTTGCAACTCGCTGGACGCGCAACCTAAGTATCGCAGCTCATTCCAATTAACGCACATGTCACACGAGGACCATGCTCAGCCGATCGAGCCAGCAATGGTGTCCAAAGGGAAGACAAGAGCTTATTACAGCACTCACAACTTTGCCAGCACGGTGAGTTTTGGCATGTAAGCGTCAGTGAACGTTAGCGATCACAGCTGTGTGATCAGAATCTTTGTGGGGCCTTCGTAGGACTGTACTCGCAACCAACGTTGAAGAGAGTGATTGAGCAATGGCGGCCGACGACACAACAAAAGCGCTTGTATCTCCACCACCAAGTTGAGTTTCAGCACAATTATTATGTGGTTGTTTCACTGCATCATAGCGATCACGGCTGTGTAGTCAGAATCTTAGTTAGGCCATTCCGAAATAGTCAAACGTTTATTATTTAATATTTACACGGCACAATTTTCCCCCTACCAGGAGTGTAACATTCTTCAGCATATCAGGAAACGACATCTCAGATGTGTAGTGAGGGTGGAACCTTTCTCAATAGTCATTGTATTGTGAAGCGTTACATATGTACATATTAGGTTGCAAACACTGGTCACTACCCAGTTACAATGTAGAGTGTTCATATGGTTGGCCTGTGTGTATCAATGACATCATCAATTATAGAGAGCTAGCTCAACTGCCCTGGAATATACAGTGGTGTGGGAATTGGATCTGAGAATTAGTCATCCACTTCCATAACCTACATTTCTTTCGATACTTACTACTGAGATACAGTATCAGATGCAGTTTGTCAGCTTTTAAGCTACATTATTCATTCCTCAGCATCTCAGAAAACAAGATCTCAGATGAAGGAGCATCTGCACTTGCTGGAGCTATGCGAGTGAACCAGAGCCTTCAGGCACTAAAGTGAGTCCAGACATTCATGTCCTAGTTCTTAATAGTTGTGTGCTGAGAATTCAGTGACAGTGATCTCAGCTACAATAAGGACAGTCTACGAAAAGCGAATACTTGCTGATAATTAGAAAATGCGGTATATTTGCCATGACGTCATAGAAAAACAAAGCTCGAGCGCAGTGGAGCGCTCGCACGTTTAACGCGCTCGAAAGAAAAGAACGACGGAAAGAAGTGTTCGCTGTGGATCTTCAGCTGGCAGTAAGTGAAGCGTTGTGTATTGATCGATCGTGCGCACTGGAACTCACAGTAGCAGCTGTCTCTTAATATGCGGAATATGTCCGGAAATAATAATCCGTATTGTTAACAATGGCTACATATTGAGCGCTCAAGCCCAGGAAAGTGATCCGTTATCCGTTAATGAGGCGGAAGCTTTGATGTAATTAATAATTAATGAGGCGGAAGCTTTGATGTAATTAATAATTAATGAGGCGGAAGCTTTGATGTTGGCAGGCTTCCACAGGTAAAAGCCCTAATACAATGTTCATCATCAATATCACTGCTGTGGGGTATGGACTACACATGATAGAATCAATACCGTACAGCGGGTTCAGGTCTTCAAAGCTGTTCACACGCGGAAGTCCATACGCAAGACGGGCTGAGTTGAAGTCAGGGAGACCATGATCCCAGGTACCGTAACATGGGCTACTGTAACGTACCTATAGTGTACACGGTAAAATCCATGCAGTGGCACGCTCTGTTTAGGATTTCACAGCTGAAGTATAGCATATGTGTAACTCAACTCAAAAAAAAAAACAATTCAACGTATACTTTCCCTCTGTAAATTTTGATACAACGCGGTAGACAGAAGATATTAGCTAGTTTATGGTCAAAACAAGCTTATTTTATTGCAACGGTTGTACAAAAGCTGTTATAAAATACCAAGCATTAACCAGTTAACATTTTCCAAGACTGAACCATTTACACAGACAAGCAAGCTGTAGAAAACAACTGTTAGACACCTATATCAATCTTCACACTGTACAGCATAATGGCAAGAAAATAGGACCATCAAGAGAGCTTTGTGAATGTAAACAGGAAGTAACACCTCCATTCAGTGACGTCATAATCATATTTATTGTTTACACCATTTCATGAGCTTTCCAATGGTACCAAGTTTCACTTGTTCCACTCCCACTTTCACCTTCAAATACCTGTGTAAGCAAAGCTGTGCAAATATCATGTCTGAAAAACATTTACCCTGTCCTTATCGAGGGGCAACCGCACTCCTGGTAGCCGTTGCAACGCCGCGGTTGCCTCACCGTAGCGAAGCTAATTATTGCAATTCGTTCCAATTAACGCACATGCCACGTGGCTCAGTCGATCGCGAGCAATGGCGACCAAAAGGAAGACAAGACAGCACTCACAACTTAGCCAGCACGGTGAGTTTTGGCATGTAAGCGTCAGTGAACGACAGCGATCACGGCTGTGTGGTCAGAATCTTCGTGTGCCTTTCCTAAGAACGGTACTGCCACCGGAAGTCGGAGAGAGCGCTCGAGCAATGGCGGCCACGGCGAGACAAAAGCGCTTGTATCTCCACCACCAAGGTGAGTTTCAGCACAAAAATTGTACGCTTGGGTCACTGAACGATAGCGATCATGATGGTGTAGGCAGATTCTTTGTAGGCCATTCGCAAGGTAGTGTAAGGTTATTTATTTAATTATTTACTTTACATTACGCGGCACAATTTTTCCTATACCAGGAGTGTAATATGCTTGAGATGAGCATAACTCAAGTGATAGCGTATTCCCAGGTGTAGATGCAACTATAATGAATTGGCTGTTTATGCGCAATCTGTGTGAATCCTCTAAATGTCCGTTCGTAAGATCTCGCTTGTGTTCTTTTGTCGTACATTCAATATCCTGCCTGTTTCCCCAATGTGTGGTGCAGCCGGATGAGCCAAACCCAGTCTGC
Organism: Axinella damicornis; assembly: GCA_963931865.1. Lineage (NCBI taxonomy): Eukaryota > Metazoa > Porifera > Demospongiae > Axinellida > Axinellidae > Axinella > Axinella damicornis. Next base: position 3,636,107 of record OZ007507.1, read on the forward strand.
CCTCCGCAGGAAGGGTGGGAATGGGAGGTGGGTGGGTGGGTGTTACCCTCTGGGTAATAGCAGACAAGGGATTGTGCACATCTGTCATGTCTAGGCCTTGGCGGATTTTGCTCGAACTTTTACCTATTTTTCTTTTCTTTTTTTCTCCTCTTATTAGCCTATTTTTCTTTTTCGTTCACCTATTATGCTGGCATTGATTCTGAAAAATCCACGTCATATACACTCAATACACATTTGAAACTGATTCTGAGTGACAGTGTCACTATGACAGCGCATCAAATAGAACAAACTATCAGGCCAATATACATACTTCTGAGTAGTTCTATCTAATACGTAGCTAGCTAGCTATAGCTTACATAGCTAGCTGCTAGCCTAGTAGTAGTCTACATTACAAACCTGTACCTGACCGTGTTGTTTTCTCAAGTTTACAAATTATAAATCCCGTTTGTACCTATTTTTCTCATCAGAGCCAGAAAGTGTACCTATTTTTCCCAGCATAATTCACTATGCTCAGAAGCACCTATTTCCCCAAAATTATGCTGGTAAAATCCGCCAAGGCCTAGTCATGTCTAAATTAAGAAGTTTCCATGGGTGATCTGAGATTGTTGAATGACCTGCAACCTGAAGTGTAGTGAGGGGTGGAGCCTTTCTCAATAGTCATTGTATTGTGAGGTGTACATGTTGGGTTGCATACACTAGTCAGTACCCGTTTGGTTGGCCTGTGTGTATCAATGACATCATTAATTATAGAGAGCTCAACCAACATACTGCACTGGAATATACAGTGGTGTGGGAATTGGATCTGGGAATTAGTCATCCACTTCCATAATCTCAGCATCTCAGAAAACAAGATCTCAGGTGAAGGAGCCTCTGCACTTGCTGGAGCTCTGCGAGTGAACCGGAGCCTTCAGGCACTAAAGTGAGTCCAGACATTCATGTCCTAGTTCTTTTTTTTTTTTTTTTTTCCTTTATAATAATTTCATTGCAGCAGTGCCAGCAACAGGGGTCACATGAGTAGCAGTAAGCTAATACAGGCATGCAACCGTTACAAAATTACAAAAAATATACTATAGCAGTGAGTGTTTGAATGAAGATAAAGATGAACTACTCACAGAGTCCCCAGGTAACATGTTCCACAATGATATTGCGTGAGGAAAGAACGAGTGCTGGAACTGGGAAGTCCTGGAGTACAGGGGCTGGAGAAGCTGGGAGTTGTCAGATCTAGTACTGTAGCGGAGTTCTCTCAGCTTGACAGGTGCTGCAGGAAAGTCTTCCAAACCATGCATGATTTTGAATAGGTGACATAACTTGGCCTGGGAACGGCGTTCTGAGAGAGGAGGGAGTTGTAGGTGACTCAGCAGTTCATCATGCGAGAGGGACCAGTTCTTGGCACAAACTTTTAGTGCAAATCTCTGTGTTTTCTCCAGCAGATTGATATCCTTAATAAGATAAGGATCCCAGACTGCAGCCGCGTATTCGAAGTGGGGGCGAATGCAAGTCACATAGAGTTTAGTTAGGGTACCGGGAGAGGAATATCGATAGAATCGGCGATACAGTAGCCCAGTCAGTTTCCTAACTTTTGTGCTCACACGAGTTACCTGGAGGGACCAGGACATGTCTGAGGTTAGCATGATTCCAAGGTATTTGACTGAGTTGACCTGGTTTAAGGGAGAAGTGCCCAGATACAGAGGAGGTGGGGGATTAGAGAGTGAATGCCTGCGGGTAACAAACATCAGGCAACATTTACCAGTATGTAAAGTCAAGTAGTTGTCATCCACCCACTGAGAAATAGCTGTAACATCATCCTGAAGTATGTTGTAGTCAGCTGGGACATAAATGGTGCGATAGAGAGTCATGTCATCAGCAAACAGGGAGATTCTGCTATATGGAGAAATTCGAGTTGCAACATCATTGATGTATACTATAAAGAGGAGTGGGCCTAACACTGAGCCCTGCGGTACGCCGGAAATAAAAGGAAGGCAGGTAGATTGCTCACCCCCAACAACAACAAGCTGAGATCTGCCCATCAGATAACTGTGAAGCCATGCAATAATTCTCGGGTCCAAATGAAGCGCAGCCAGCTTGTCCAACAGGTGAACAAGCGGGACACTGTCAAAAGCTTTACGTATGTCGAAGAAAATTGAGCAGACTTCGTTTCCACCATCAAGTGCCTGGGACCAGTTGTGAGTAATTGAACAGAGTGCAGAGGTGGCTGACCGATGGGACATAAAGCCCCATTGGCATGGAGATATAGGTGCATTTTCAGCAAGGAAGTTGGAGACAACTGTGTGGACATGGCGTTCCTAAGAGTTGTGTACCGAGAATTCAGTGACACTGATGAGCATAACTTAAGTGATAGCATATTCTCGTGTGTAGGTGCAGCAATAATAAATTGGCTGTTTACGCACAATCTGTGAAGACAACCCCATTGTAGTTAGGCATTGGTTCCTTAAGAGTTGTGTACTGAGAATTCATTTTCTTCTTTATCCATATTTAATATATATAGCCTGCATTTCTTTCAATGCATTAATTACTACCAAGATATAGTATCAGATGCTGTTTACTATATGCAGCTTGTCGGTTTTATGCTACTTTATTCATTCCTCAGCATCTCAGAAAACAAGATCTCAGATGAAGGAGCCTCTGCACTTGCTGGAGCTCTGCGAGTGAACCGGAGCCTTCAGGCACTAAAGTGAGTCCAGACATTCATGTCCTAGTTCTTAAGAGTTGTGTACTGAGAATTCAGTGACAGTGATGAGCATAACTCAAGTGATAGCATATTCTCGTGTGTAGGTGCAGCAATAATAAATTGGCTGTTTACACACAATCTGTGAAGACAACCCCTTTGTAGTTAGGCATTGGTTCCTTAAGAGTTGTGTACTGAGAATTCTTTTTCTATTTAACCTGCATTTCTTTCAATGCATTAATTACTACCAAGATATAGTATCAGATGCTGTTTACTATATGCAGCTTGTCGGTTTTATGCTACTTTATTCATTCCTCAGCATCTCAGAAAACAAGATCTCAGATGAAGGAGCCTCTGCACTTGCTGGGGCTCTGCAAGTGAACCGGAGGCTTCAGACACTAAAGTGAGTCCAGACATTCATGTCCTAGTTCTTAAGAGTTGTGTACCGAGAATTCAGTGACAGTGATGAGCATAACTCAAGTGATAGCATATTCCCGGGTGTAGATGCAACTATAATGAATTGGCTATTTATGCACAATCTGTGTGAAGACAACCCCTTTGTAGTTAGGCATTGGTTCCTTAATTGCTACAGTTCACTACATGCAAGATACAAAATGCCAATGTTTATATCACTGCACCTGTTTCAAATGGTTGCGTGTAACTTGAACACGGAACATGGAATGCAATGGAACGTGGAATGGAACATGAAACGGATGTAAATGTCCTATTGCCATATTTTTGTGAAAATGCCGCCCTTGATTAGTGGCCGCCCTTGAATAATAGCCACACCTCCAGAAGGAATAAACGCCGCCCCTGTTAGTAGATGCGGCTAGTATTCGAATAGCACGTCAGCAACATTGTGTAGACGGCCGGGTGAAGCGCTTTGTCTAGTGCTCGAAGTGGGAAGCGACAGTGACCATTTGCTGTGAGCGTGAAGAGAGGTGAACAGATTGTTGGTCATGTACATAAAAGCTGCTATTTCCTGAGGCAAAAAAACTAATGTCTTTGACACTAAAACTAATGAAACTGAAACTAATGAAACTAATGGCTTTGACAGTTTCCTGTGATTTTGTCGGGATGATGGTACCACACAGGTCTGAAGCTAAACTTCAAGCTTCTTTGTAAGCTTTTTCTTCACTACAATGCGGTGCTCCAATCCGTTTCCGCTTCCTTGCTCCTGCTGAGTTTAGTAAATGTTGCCTTTGATTAGTCGCTGCCCTCGAATAGTAGCTGCAGTAAATTGTAGCCGCGGCCTTTGATCACGGAAATACGGTAAGTCCAATAAGCGTGTTAATTTAGGTGGGTGCTGGCAGGAGCGAGTGGTGGCTGGATCATGAAAAATACGTACATGAACCAGTCATCAACCCCCAATGGGGTGAAGTTCTCACAGTATAGCCTCATCCACTGGGCCCTGGCTCCCCCTGTGCATCTTTTCATTGCTGCTGCAGGTGAGCCTGGGAACTTTGAATACAAAGCCTCGATAATTAATTTAGGGGCGTGGTCAGGGCTTAGGGTATGTATTAGGCGGGTGCGCATTTGTTTCCGGAAACGTTTCCGCGTTTCCACGCTTGTGTAACGCACACTTTATTGAGTTGCTAGAACGAGGCTACTCAGGATGCTTGAACTGACATGCTTAAAGCGTAGCGGTATCATGCTTGGATACCTGAGTATTCAAACGTAATTGTGTGCCGTATCGCCATTGGCGTTCAGTCGGCATCAAGTTGATGTCTTCGTCCTAACAATATAACTAGAAGAGCTTAGGCGAGTGGTACCAGACCTTCTCCCTCTTTTCTGATGGGGGTTCAAAGGTCAGGCATGCATCTAAAACTGAGTGGGCTGGGAACGAGGCTATCACGCTTATTTGTCAGAAGACAATAGCCCACTGCTTCACCGCCAAGGCTTCACGGACAGCTAGCATACAGTCATGCCATCAACTAACCTCCTGCATCAGGCTGCATGTTCTCACATCCAAGACATACAACCTGCGGGTAGTCTCGCCTGGGCCAGGCTCTCTCCCACTTTTGATTGTCATCAGCCACTATGACTCGAGTACACGAGGCTTCCCATGTGACGACTGAGCTATTGGCGTTGCAGTGCATCAACTATTTTTGCCCCCGACGGCACTCCATGCATATTTGGTTGCATACACTAGTCAATACCCAGTTGCAGTGTAGGGTGTTTATGTATTTGACAATAGTCACAATATGGTTGGCCTGTGTGTATCAATGAGATCATCAAGTAAGTACGTATAGAGAGCTCAACCAACATAGCCTGCATTTCTTTCAATGCATTACTACCGAGATATAGTATCAGATGCTGTTTACTATATGCAGCTTGTCAGTTTTATGCTACTTTATTCATTCCTTAGCATCTCAGAAAACAAGATCTCCAATGAAGGAGCCTCTGCAATTGCTAGGGCTCTGCGAGTGAACCAGAGCCTTCAGACAGTGAAGTGAGTCCAGACATTCATGTCCTAGTTCTTAAGAGTTGTGTACTGAGAATTCAGTGACAGTGATGAACATAACTCAAGTGATAGCATATTCCCAGGTGCAACTATGATGAATTGGTTGTTTATGCGCAATCTGTGTGAAGACAACCCCTTTGCAATTAAGGATTGGCTCCCTCATTGCTACAGTTCACTAAATAAATTTTTATATCCTGCAGCTAGTAGCTATTTCAAACTGTATCTTGGGAACTGAGCAACCAATCACTTTGAATTTGAGATCCAAGAATTTTGTGATGTTTCAAATGTTGAAGTGTGTGGGATATTCCATTGGTATCATAGACCCAACCCATTTTCATGTTTGTGTTAGTAGGCACCAATCTTGGGTCAGTGAGAAGGAGTGGATTTGTGGTGAAGCTCTCTAACCTTGTGTGTATTGATGATGGGGTCATAGTGTGGGTGGAACCTTGAAGTTTCACATTAGCAGAGAGCCTCAATATTGAGTCCATGGTCGCCGAACATGCGTGGAACACTGGCCACTGGATAGGTTGGGAAATTGTGGACACTGCCTCGAAGAAGATGGAACTGCTAGTGAAAGAGGCGCTCTACGTACATCGAACCCCGAAGGAGCTACTACTAAACCGCGACGATGGCTGGCAAATCCCAGAACCTTGGAATGACAATGCACCGGATGACATCATCAGAAGGTAGAGCTTGTTACCAGGAACAGAGTGAAATGGAGAAACCAACAGCCATGGAGATGGACTCTTGAATGATTAACAGCTAGACTTGGAGACTCTCAGACTGTACCTATTTAAGTAGCTGTAGATTTGCTGTGTGCCCTGAAGAAGGTAATCGAAACTTTGGCATTAATTATCATAGTTGCCACTGGTTGGATAAGTGTGAATAATCAAGATATAAACGCTGACCAAGAACCACTCAATCATTGAGTTGTCAAACTATGCCGTTCCATGTACAGTAGTAGCAATCTAGCATTATTATTACCCCGCATGTGCATGCACAGCAGGGGTAAAGCAATGGCTTTGTGTCTGTGTGTCTGTCTGTCTGTCGGAAAAATGTAGGTTAGCTAGGGCATTTACAGATGTCATACTCAATGCGAAACAATGAACATAGTCATATCCAGACGTTTCTGTACCTGATAAAGTCAAGACAGTTCTTTTCACTGTTGTTTCGGCTACTTGGTATTATCAGTTACTTGGCTCCACCCTTTTCAAAATCGCACATTGTAGTTAGCACATGAACTTCCTAGCCAGCTTGCAGACTGTATTCCTCCAAACTGCTCGCGCAGTGATTCACTATCCATGTGACCCTCACATCTCACTCGAAGTACGTCTCATCCTTGATGGTGGCAGTCAGAAGTCTTACATCAGTGAACGTGCCCGAGGTTTACTTAACCTGGAGGCTACAGGAGAACAGTCCCTCTCCATCGCCACCTTTGGGTCCAACAAGGGGAGTACGAAGGTCTGTCCTGTTGTGAATGTTGGCCTGTGCCTAAGGGGTTATCCATCGATGTCACTCTCACTCTATGTGATGCCCACTATCTGTGAACCTTTGGCCGGACAGCCTATATCTACCTGTGTCAGCTGGTATCCCCACCTCCTGGGATTGGACTTGGCTGATTCCTCAAGCACTGAATCAAGCATGCCAGTAGATGTGTTGATCGGGTCTGACTATTATTGGTGACAGGAAGCATTTGTAGGGGATCGAATGGGCCCATTGCTGTACACACTAAACTGGGCTGGGTGTTGTCTGGTCCATCTTCCCATGATGAACATGCTTGATGTGCGGTGAATCTGAGTGTTACTCATTTTCTCCATGCTGAGACCCATTCTGCAGACCCATTCTGCAGACCCTTGTGCTTTGGATGATCAGCTTCTAGCGTTCTGGGAATTGGAAGCCTTGGGAATCCAGGACGAAGAGAAGACTCTCTATGACGATTTCACTGGAGCTGTCAAGTTCGAGAACAGAAGGTACAAGGTCCCATTACCATGGAGGGAGTTCCATGACCCGTTGCCTGACAACTATCAGCTGAGTGTGAACCGACTCCAAGGCTTGCTTCGCCGACTCAAGCAAGAGCCAGCTGTTCTGAAGGAGTACAATGACACAATCCAAGATCAGTTGAGGAGGTGAATCATCGAAGCGGTCCCACCAGGTGAGGCTCCCCCAAGGACTACCCACTATCTGCCACACCATGCAGTCGTGCGTCGAGATAAAGCCACAACGAAGGTGCGTGTGGTGTATGACGCCTCTGCCCGGAGCGCAAAGGGTCCTTCGCTCAACTACTGCCTTCTCAAAGGCCCCAAGTTCAACCAACTCATCTTTGACCTTTTGGTACGATTCCGGTCTTGCAAGATAGCCCTCACTGCAGACCTGGAGAAAGCATTTCTGATGGTGTCCGTTGAAGAGGCAGATCGAGACGTGTTGCGGTTCCTCTGGGCAGATGACATCTCGAAGGACTCACCTGAGTTGAAGGTCTACCGATTCACTCGAGTTGTGTTTGGAGTCTCCTCCAGCCCGTTTCTCCTTAATACCACCATACGGTTTCACTTGGAGAAGTACCTGGAGACCAATGAGAGCCTTGTTTCGCCAACTACTCTGTTCCACATTGTTGATGATATCATATCTGGTGGACAAACTGAACAGGAAGTCCTCAAACTGTGCGCTGAATCCAAGAAGATCTTCCGTGAGGGAGGGTTCAACTTGAGGAAGTTCCTGACAAACTCAAGGCATCTACAGGAACAACTCAACTTGCTGAAAGCAGACCGTTCAAAGGACGAACCATCATACACAGAGGCCACTCTCGGAGTCTCTCAAACTCCGACATTGGAAGAGCACAAGGTCCTGGGAGTTCCCTGGAATTCTGAGTCAGACCAACTCATCTTTGATGTCACCCACCTCGCTAGGCTTGCTATCAATCTCCACCCAACAAAGAGGAATCTCGTCAGCCTCATTGGCAAATTTTATTATCCATTTGGATTTCTCTCCCCTGTGATTATCCGGTAGCTACAAGATCCTCTTTCAGAAACTTTGCCAATGCAAGTCCGGCTGGGACGAGATTTATTCCTGATGAACTGTTGCAAGAATGGAAGAGACTGATCTCCAACCTCAATGCAGCGGTGCCCATGTCTCTCCCAAGGAGCTACCTCTGTGAAATAGCAGACCCTCTGACATCAGTCACTCTCTGTGAGTTCTGCGATGCAACTGTGAAGGCCTACGCAGCAGTGGTCTACCTCCTCCTGAAGACAGAAACCCACAGTGTGGTCAGATTCGTCGCTGCCAAGATAAGAGTTGCTACCAGAGACTGACAAAACACTCTGTTGAAGAGGCCATTGCAACTACTCTGGCCGTTCTCAACGGAATTTGAAGCTTTTACACCTATGGACTATATTATCTATGGCGCAATAATTAGTTGTGAATGCAATTCTTCCCAAATGGCACGAGAATACATGTGATTAGATCATAGAGAATAATTATAGTCCCTGTTTGTATAGGTAATCACATGGGTTTCGAGTGCAATTGCCGATCTTGCAAGGGTGTGCAAGACCTGCAGTGAGGTCGGAATTGTATGAGGAGCTGGAGGCAAGAATATGACATTGTGTTCCATCTTCCTAAGCTATAACAACAGCAAGTTCAAAGGTTAATTGGTTAACTCACGTGGAAATCACCTGACTAACCAAAAGTATTTAACCAGCTTCACCACTTGGCGCCCTTCCAGTCTTCTGTTTGCGAGGTGTTGCTGAAATGTGGGCGGGAAAATAAATATCATTCTAACAAGAATGTCCTCATGGGAGGGACCCTGTCATATTCTTGCCTCCAGCTCCTCATACAATTCCGACCTCACTGCAGGTCTTGCACACCCTTGCAAGATCGGCAATTGTACTTCGGAGCTTCCGGCTTCGAATATGACATTGTGTAGTTCAAAGCCCACTGATAATATTATATGTACTCTTTCTCTTGAAAAGAAATTTCCATCAGTGCAAGTACTGCATGATACAAATCACTTAGAATTATTGATCACAAACGGAAGCAGAGATTTCTTAGACTCTGCTACTGGTCTATAGTAAAACTTCTTAAACATGGTGTCAGATGTCCAGTCAGCTACAGACACTATGTCTGCCACCGACATTCCATGTAGACGAGCTGCAGACACAGCTGCGCCCCGGACCGAATGTGCTCTGAAGGTACTGTCTAAACCAGCCTCCAACAGGAGATCCTTCAACCATCGGGCAATACTGCTCGAGGCAATGGGACCAAATGGCTTGACATACGAGAGAAACAGCTGGTTACTTGATCTGTGACCTTTGGTGACATCCAAGTACCTCTCCAGTGTGGTGACTGGACACAAAATCCTCTCATGATAGCAGGGATAGGAAATTGTCATAGGATCCTTCCCCGGCCGTGAAGACTTTGTAGGCTTTAGAAGGGTGAACGTCACCCCTTGTGAGCCCCAGATCATTGAACTCGTGCTGAGTGCATGTAACTCTGATGACCTACTAGCATTGGCCAATGCCAGAAGCATCACCAATTTCTGGGTTAACTTCTTGAGAGACAAGGAAGCTGTAGGCCCCCAAGATCTCAGATAGTCAAGAACGATCTTCACATCCCATGTGAATGAGTACCTCGGTTTAGGAGGTCTCAAGTTATACACACCTTTCAATAGGCGACTAACAAGAGGGTGTTTTCCAATCACAACTCCGTCAATAGGATTGTGAGTCATCGAGATCGCTGAGCGATATGAGTTAACAGTCCTGTACTGTTTCCCATTAGCAAATTCCTCTGCTAGGAATGACAAAATTGCACTCAAAGGGGCACATAATGAATTGTGGTCATGCTGCCCACACCATCTCTGCCATCTGCGCCAACTGCAGGAATAGGCTGCCTCTGTGCTCTTTCGCCATGATGCGAGGATGAGGTCTGCTGCCTCTTGTGAAACTCCTCTACTCTGGAGTGAACTCCTGACACTATCCACACGGCCAACTGGAAGGATTTTTCCTTCAGTAATGGGTGAAATTCCCCTTTTGGGTTCATCAGTAGGTTGTCGCTCCATGGTAAGATGATTGGATCTCGGATCATCATTGTCATGAGGACAGGAAACCATGGTTGAGTTGGCCATACTGGTGCTACTAATACCAGCTCTGGCACCATCTCTCGTTTTACCTTGCTTAGACACCTGCCTATCAAAGCAAATGGGGGGAATGCATAAGGCCTCTGATACTTCCATGGCTGGGAGAGAGCATCTACAGCTATTGCTCCTGGATCTGGTTTCCAACTCATGTATGTCGGTAACTGTGCTGTGAGCCTTGACGCCAAGAGGTCTACCTGGCAATGGCCCACTCTGTGTATCACCCTCCTGAAAACCTCTGGAAGCAGGCTCCACTCCGATGAGTCGGTCTTCATCCTGGACTGCTGATCGGCAATCTGGTTCAATCTGCCTGGGAGATGCTCCGCTGACAGGAAGATTTTCCTGTGTAAGCTCCACTCCCAGATCTGTAATGTAAGGCTCATCAGTGGTAGTGAATGTGTACCCCCCATGCGATTGATGTAGTACACTGCTGCCAGGTTGTCCATCTTCAGCCACACGTGAACATTCCTCTGATGCCTCACAAAAGTCTGGAGTGCAAGGAAGGCTGCCAGCAACTCCTTCACATTGATATGAAGACCTAGCTCTTCTTTGGACCACTGGCCTCCAGTTTCCTGGGTCCCAAAATGAGCTCCCCATCCCGAATTGGAGGCATCCGACTCTATTGCCATTTGAGGTGGAGGGCAATGGATATCTCTCCCATTCCATTGTGGAAGATGCTTGATCCACCAACTCAGGTCTTTCTGGCACTCCCTGTCGAGCATGATCAATGACTCGTATGAGTGGCGGAGGTGAAGACCTCGAATTTTTTGGTCTTGCAATGCCCGGTAATGCAACGGTGCTGGAGGCACTGCCAGACTGGTGGCAGCCATCATCCCAATGATGTGTGCCAATTGCCTCACTGTCACTCTCTGCCCTTGTAGCATCCGCCTGGCTTCCTTCCGAATTTCCTTCACCTTGGAAGGGGGAAGAGTGAACTTCATAGTTCTGGAGTCGATCAGGTACCCCAAGAACTCGATCCTTTGTGTGGCCTCTGCCACTGACTTCCCTAAATTCAGAACAAATCCCAATCCCTCCAGGAGGGCTTTTGCGCACCGAAAAGCATCTTCTGCACACTTCTTGTCCTTGCCGACAATCAAGAGATCGTCGAGATAGGCCACGACTCTTATGCCCTGAGCTCTCAGTGTTGCAAGCACTGGCTTCATCACCTTCGTGAATGTCCTTGGAGCACTTGCCAAACCAAAGGGGAGTACGTTGTACTCGAACACTTTCCCTTGCCATTCGAAACGCAGGTACCTTCGATGCGCCGGATGGACTGGAACCGAAAGGTATGCATCCTTTAGGTCGAGCTTGCACATATACTCGCCTCTGTTCAACAAGTCCCTCACACAGCGAATGTCCTCCATCTTGAAGTGCTCGTAGGCTACGTGAGCATTCAGTGCCTTCAGGTTGAGAATAAGCCTCCACTTGTTGTCGCCTTTTGGAACCAGGAAGACATTGCTGATGAAGCCTTCCCCTTTCCCAGCCTGCTGAATAGCTCCCTTGGACAATAGGGAATCTATCTCTGTCGTGATGATGGCCTTCTCGCTGTCTTTGAAGACAAATGGCGCCAACCTTCTGTCCCATGGGACATCTATAAACGGTATCAAATAACCCTGTACTGTGCTCAGGATAACTGGATCCTGAGTAATCTGCTTCCATTTGTCCATGTGAAACTGAAGCCTTCCGGCTTGAGGCGGACACACACTTTAGGGTGACTGTGTGGCCTAGTGGTTAAAGCACTTGACTGTGGTGTGAGAGGCCACAGGTTCGAGTCCCACCAGTTGCGCCTAGGAAGGGTTTTTCTCCAGGCTTTCTGGTTTCCCTTCCCAGGAGAGGCTTCAAATAAGCATTAAATTGCTTTCTGCCAATCCTGCCCATTTGGGGAAATGTTCCTAAAGAAAAAAAAAAAAAAAAAAAAAAAAACCCCCGCCGGCTAATCCTTCCTGTACTGGCTTGAGTTTGGGGGATTCGGTCCGAGCCTGGAAAAAACATTTCCTTTCCTGGGGTATGTCTTGCCCGGAGGATACTTGCCTCTTCCTTCCCCTTGTCTTGTGTACGGGTTCTGGTATCTGCCGGACGCAGCTCCGTACTGACTGGCCCGGCCCCCTCGAAAAAACTGATTGCCACCCTGACGGCTTCTCTCATAAGGCTTCTGGTATTGCCTTGTTGCAGGGTTGTCAGAACTCTTGGAGACAATACGTACTGCCTTAGATAGGGCAGAATCAACCTCGACCTTCTTCACTAGCTGATCCTTGAAAGCCTCACCAAACAGATCCCCTTCTGCTTGTGTGAAGTCCCCTTTCCCATACTTCTTGAGTGATTGATGAATGGCCTCCAGTGCATTCTCCCGTCTTGCCTCCGAAATGGCATTGTTGGCACTTCCTAACAAGACTAGGGTTCGTTGCAATACATCGAGCACATCAGGCACCAGAATAACCGATTCTGTGTCTGTGTCCAACTTCTGCTCAACCAAATCCGACCATAACTTGGAAAGGGGGTTAGCTGCATAGAGGACATTTGCTTGAATTCTGGACAACTGAGCATCACGTGCCTTGTCCAACTTCTTTCCAGCAAAATCCAGAATATACTGGTCCAACTTGGGGGGAATGACAGCCTTTGTATCTGGCTTTGGATGCCTTCGAAGCATAGCCGTCCTCTGCTCCTTAGACAAGCTCTTGCGGAAGTGTTCCTCAAGATACTTCTCAACAACCGTAGGTGCGTCAAACCTGAATTCCTCCTTGTCCTCTTTCTCAAGTGCCGGGTTAAACACCTGTACCTCGGGAGGACTTTCCTTTGAGGCCTCAATCCTGGGGCGCTTGGGGTCACCAGCTTGTTCCTCCTCTGATGCCCTTTTTTACCATGGGAATTGTCAGTTCCCTGGTCATTAGAGCCATCGGCTTCTCCGTCGACAGTTTGCTTACCCCGGGAGTTGTCAGCTCCACGGGCAGCATTAACTAGGCGGGTTGGGTCAGAACCGCGCCTGCCCTGGTCGGCAGCGTTGTCAGCACTACCACCGGAAGGATCCCTTTGTACGTAGGGGCTAAGTAAGTCCGCCAAAATTCTTCTGTAGGCAGGGTTGTTCGCAATATACTCGATGTCCTTCCTGGAAAAGGCATCAAGAGATACTACGTCCTCTTGTGAGTCCTGGTCAAAATATCCTGGACTACCATCTTCCGACATTTTGCGCGTGAGCTACAACTTCGCGACTTCAAAAAAACCACCAGCTTGCTGTTGCGAGCAAAACGGAAGACTGGAAGGGCGCCAAGTGGTGAAGCTGGTTAAATACTTTTGGTTAGTCAGGTGATTTCCACGTGAGTTAACCAATTAACCTTTGAACTTGCTGTTGTTATAGCTTAGGAAGATGGAACACAATGTCATATTCGAAGCCGGAAGCTCCGAAGTACAATTTGGGAAATAATTGTACGAGCAACAGGCAAAGTAATTGCACGAGCGATAGCGAGTGCAATTTATGACTGTTGTGAGTGCAATTATTCCCAAATGGCACGAGAATACATGTGATTAAATACTAATCATGTACTTCCAGGCATGGCATGGTCGAAAGAAAGCGGCTTGAGCGATTAAAGCCACGCCCCAGCCACAAAAGCGCTTGAAGCGCGAGCGAACTACATGCTACTAATACCACTTATCTTATTCGCTCAGAGTACTGACCTGTTCTTCAGTTGTGTAGTGAAGCTTTAGGACGGAAGCGCGGTGTTGCAACTGACACCCCCAGGGTCCCAAAACAGCAGCACAGAGCCTAGCCTGTGTGCGCATAACAGCCACGAACAGTACGGCTACAGCGCTACTAGCGCCACCGTTTCTGTGACAACACTTTCGCCACGCCATCGTTTGGTTCTCACAGCGTTTCTTCAGCTCAGCTACAGAAAGCTTAAACAACGCGAGCGCTCACACAGTACAGCAGTACAGCCATTTTCAACTGTTGCTAATGAAAACGAGGCGTAGCCATGACGCGGACGCTCGTTGCTAGGGTGGAGCTTCACCTGATTGGTTAGCGCGCGCCGCGGCCGCTTCATAACCGTGCAATTTCTGACAGCCCTCGGGCTACAATAACCGTGCAATTTGGAAAAAATTGCACGCTTTTCTATGGGAGTAAATGTATGGCAACTATAATAAGTATGTGATTAAGATTCTAATCATATAGTGATAACAAGTTTCTATATAAAACGCCTATACCGCAAGAGTGCAATTATTTCTGTAATCTGCACTGCTTTCAGCCAATCAGCTGCTGATTACACTTTTTTGCACTGGTACGAGTGCAAAAAGTGTAATCACGAGCTGATTGGTTAATGCCGCAGCGGTTTCTACGTGGTTTCTAGGTTCGAACAGAAAAGTAAACAAACGATTATCGAGTGCATAAAGGTAGCTAAGCGTCATGGCAGAGGGTAGCTACTGGTCAAATGAATTTTCCTGTCCCACTATTGCTGCGTTTCTTCATGAGAGCGTGTGCGAAAATACCGAAGATGTCGCTGGGGCGGGAGAACTCGTACTCGACGCGACATAACTGACACCGAAACTCGGTCGCCGAACCATGGACAATAAACAGCAAGGCGATGCTGCCACACCCACTGCTCCGCCTACTAGCGATGCTTACCAGGTCCCAGCAGCGCCCATAGACGGCCTGAAGGATACCGACAACCAACAACTGGGGCCGTACCACGGCTTGAGATGGTGGCAAAAACAGCCTGGCATAACAGTAGCTACCACTGTGTGAGGCTAGTGCTGGTGACAATCAATTCAAGCATGCAGTACGCTACTACACAGCGTCAAGGACCTCCTGCCTACATAATAGGGACTGATACCGGACTGATAGCTGCATCCGTGTCGTTGCATATACTCTGTGTGTACAGTTATTGCTGTATCAAGGATTCTTTGCTGTGCAACTGATTGATAACTCAGTTTCTATATGATTAATATGTGATAGCATGATTTGGAGTGCAATTTTGGGAATTAATTGCACTCGTAAGGTCAGTAATTTCACTCGGCTTCGCCTCGTGAAATTACAAACCTTACTCGTGCAATTAATTCCCAAATTGCACTCCAAATCATGCTATTACATATACTAATCATGTACTTCCAGGCATGGCATGGTCAAAATGAAGTGGCTTGAGTGTTAAGTGGTGCAAAGTGAGCGCGAGTGAACTAGTACCGTGTTATTGTATTTGCCTAGAGTACTGACCTGTTGTGTAATGAAGCTATAGGATGGAAGCGCGGTGTTACAACTGACATGCAGGGTCCCCAAACAGCAGCACTAGTATGGCACAATGACTAGCACCACCATTCTGTGACACCACTTTCGTCACGCTATCATTCGGTTCTCGCAGCGTTTCTTCTGCTCCGTACAGAGAGCAGTCTAGTAGTAAACAACGTGAGTGTTCACACAGTACAGCAGCAATTTTCAACCATTGCTAATGAAAATGAAGCGTAGCTAACCATGATGTGAATGCTAGTTACTAGGGTGGAGCTTGACCTGATTGGTTACCACGTGCCGCAGCTGCTTAGTAAGTGTGCAACTTCTGATGGCCCTTGGGCTACATTGTAGACCTGCAACCTGAAGTGTAATGAGGGTGGAGTCTTTCTCAATAGTCATTGTATTGTCATTGTATTGTGAAGTGCTACATATGTGCATATTTGGTTGTATACATTATTCAGTACCAAGTAGCAATGTAGGGTGTTCATATGGTTGACAGTGTTTCCCAATCGCAAGTTCCCATATATATCATGACTAAGCTATTAGCATTGCAGTGCATTGACTATTTTTATCCCTGACGGTGCACCGTACGTATTTTGTTGCATACACTAGTCAGTACCCGATTGCGATGTAGGGTGTTAATGCGTGATCAATATTTAGGATGTCATTTTTCATTCAGTACCAATTTCCAAATGTAATTCACAGCATTTTAGAGCCAGTCCACCAAATATAATTCCCACCAAGTTTTCCGCTATACAGTATATGGTGTCTTGGACTGGCACCAGTTGCAATGTGGTAGTACAATGCATCCGGCTCTCTAGCAATCCAGCATCCAGCAGCTACTCGTGACTTGCAGCAGTTTCTCTACTAATTGCTCTACCAACTGTTAGCCACTGAATTCATTGGTTACAAGTTGCTGGTCTTTGTGTCAATCCCACCACCGCAAGTTGCCATCATACCTGCCAGTTGCTGGCCAGTGCATCTTACTTTGCCTGTTCCTGGCCATGGCATCATACTTTGCCAACCACTGCCCATAGCATCACATTTTGTGCTGGCTATTGCATCATACTTGTTACATCATACTTAGCCAGTAGCTAGCCACCTCATCATATGATCGCCTCATACTGTGCCAGTCGCTGGCCACTGCATCATACTGTGCCAGTTGCTGGCCATTGAATTATATTGGGCTATTCCATTAATAAAGAATGCACCCCCTATTGATGAGTTAGCTATTTGCGTACCCCGTGACAGAAAATATGCCTTCTACACCGTGTGACAGACGTTAGTATACGGAAATATGCGGAAAATTACAGAAAATATACGGAGATTTACAACAGAATACAGAAACTCGGTGAATCCCCGTAGGACAAATTAGTTACTCGTCAATGGGGGGTGTAGCTTTGTTTAATGGAATAGCCCATTGTGCCAGTTGCTGGCCATTGCATTACTGTGCCAGTTGCTGGCCAGTGCATCATACTGTGCCAGTTGCTGGCCATTGCATTACTTGTGCCAGTTGCTGGCCATAGCATTACTGTGCCAGTTGCTGGCCATTCCACTACTGTGCCAGTTGCTGGCCATTGCATTACTGTGCCAGTTGTTGGCCATTCCACTACTGTGCCAGTTGCTGGCCATTGCATTACTGTGCCAGTTGCTGGCCATTGCATTACTGTGCCAGTTGCTGGCCATTGCATTACCCGGCACGGTCCCAACTTATTCGCATGCGCTGTTATACCATAGGCCTTACAGTAGTGCTACGCCTAATAAAATGTATTGTGTTTCGAAATATGTACACGTTTTTAGAATCATAATGAGGGAGTTTCATGACTATATCTTCTTTGACACTCTGCAGCCTCAGTCACAACAGCATCTCAGATGAAGGAGCTTATATGCTGGCTAGAGCATTACAAGAGAACCAGCGCCCTCAGGAACTACAGTGAGTCCAAAAGTAGGATTGGGGCGAACCTGAGTGAGCTCCACTGCACTGAACGATGAAAAGCTGCATGGCATCACACTTCTGCACTGTGCAGTGCAACGTCTAGCATGCATAGGAGTCATTGCACTACAGACTAGTACAGTAGCTATGATCGCGTACACAAGCACACTAGCTAAGATTCTGATTATGATCACTGTATAAATGTGCTCCCCCTAATGAACAAGCAAGATAAATGCCAAGGCCACTCTCTCTTTGTATGTGTATATAAGTAGCAAATCAGTCCTAGTTGCTGGTTCCCCAATTTGGCACCAATTCCCTCACAACCATGGAAGTATTCGTTCGCAGTGGTGCACATGCTTAACGTTGTGTTTCTTGTGGTGTTGGAGAGACTCTGAATTCTTTTTCCCTGACTCTACAGCCTGTATCTGAATACGATCTCAAGCAGAGGATTCCTTGTACTGGCTGCTGCTGTTCAACTTGACCAGAGACTGCAGAGGCTAGTGTGAGTCCAGCTATTGATGTCTCGCTTCTTAAAGAATGGTACCAGTGCAGTACTTGTTATACACTAGCTATTATGTACTTCCATGTGCCATAGTGTTGGTTGCATAGTAACATATTTTGCAGGCCAGGTATACTGAATGGGTAGTGAATAGACTTGTTTGGGGTGCCATCTCTGTATTTTGACAACACTTGCAGTACCAGGATGTAACTATAACTTGTCATCAAGATCTAGTGTATTAATTGCTAGCACCAGGGCTTTTGCGTGAATTGTGTGTGCACATCAATGATTCTGCCTGGCAACTGACTTACTTGTGCAACACGAAACATGTCAGTTACACGATGGCCACTTCAGTGCATCAGGCCTTCAAGCCAATGCACTGAAATGACCATCAATGTGATTCTTTAAGGTAGCATTATAACTCTACCGTTAGGGTACCTTTAACCGTCGGGGCCCCGTCAGTTAAAGGTACCCTAACGGTAAAGGCATAATGCTACCTTAATTAATGCTGACACTTCACTAAGAGTTACATCAAGTGATAGCTGTAAGTTGTTTACTGATGGTTGTCATGGTGAAGAGATTACTTGAACCACCTCTTCTCTGACGTTCTTTAGCTTTGTACAGAGCAAGACTTGGCAAGTGAAGCAGAATCTTCAGGAGTTAAAGTGAGTCCAGCCATTGATGTCCATTAGTGACAGGTTCAGAGCTGAGTCATTCAGTTTGTGCAATCTATCTCCAGACAAAGCACTACATATCTTTTTACCACAAAATCAGGTAGCGTTCTGTATTTAGGGATGGCCAAGTAAATTTGATTTTTCCATACTGATGTACTAGTAGCATAACAACCAAATAAGCTACAAAACCCCAAACCTAGCATGCAGATACAATGATACTGCCTGGCAGTTCACAGAAACATACCGTATAGCAGGATATTTTCGTAAGTGCAAATTTTCATATAAACTTTCGTATTTTAATTTTCGTATGCGCCTGCGCATTGCCACGCCCCCTATCTTTCCGCGTGTGCGTACGCATACGTACGTACATATATGTGTCGATGGCATATGGTACGGTGTCGATGGTACGGTGTCGTACCACATGCAATGGTGAGAGAGTACCACGTCTACAGTGCTGATATCTGGGCCTCTGTTGTTGGCGAGAAAATGACCTGGTAACAGTGGTTGGCGGCATACTCGCTGATCGCTGCTGCTCAATTAACATGGATTATTGTCATCTGTCGCACTTCCCACAGACTCGCTATCGTCGCAGGCTAACGGGTGTACGTGTAGACGGGTCCACTGGAGTCTGGAAGGCCATTCGAACGCTAGAAATAAACGTCATCGCTTGCTCGCCGCTTCCACGTGTTCAATTGCCCGTTCAAAATTTGACATTAAAATTTCGACGGTTAAAATTTACGCAGTTTTTATATTCGTATCTCGAGGCTTCATACGAAATATACGAAAATTTGCACCGTACGAAAATTTCCCGCTATACGGTACCTGAGAGTACGCGGGAGTCGAGAAACAAGTCACTGAAAAGTATTATTTCATCATCTTTCTTTCTTCATCTTCTTCTTTCTCAGTGACTAGCATAGCTGGCCAACAAAAGCATTTCTTGAGCTAGTTCACTCACAGAACTAGTAGTAGCACCTTTCAGTCCTTTTGACTACATACTGGCAAGAGTGGCTCTTCTGGCTAGCCATGATTCAGCGAAATTCTAACACAATGCTATTTTCAGGTCAATAGGTTCAGACCTGGCCATTGTGCATGCATTCGTAGTCCAATGCAACTGCATATTGTGTTCTTTTTGCTTGTGATGGTTGCGTTTGAGATATACTGACTGAATCCTTGTCAATGTCATCTGGTGTCTGCGAGAAATTTCTACCAACCTGTTCTTGTCCAGATCTATTGTGGCTATTCCATCATGGAGGCATGGCTTTCCTTCCATGATCTAGCCACAGTGAAGAACATATACCAATACTGACCTGAACTGTGAGTGAGGCTGGAGTTTTCTGTTCATGGAACTTGGAGCCATTGCAAACACATGACATGACTGTCATCAAGCTCTCTGATATGATGATGAAGGGGAAGGGTAAAGTCCCACCCCCTCCTCCCCAAAGACAATAATAAACTTTGATCACAACAGCAACATCAAACGTGCATGGAATAATATTGTAATGTTGCGGGGTAGCCAGTGCAGCTGTGATACACTTCGTCAAGAATGATATATGGAAACTGAGATCAGATGTACACTGAGGGCCAGTGACTTTTATAGGAGCGGCCCTGATGCATGGAGACAGAGTGACATATACAGGTACAAAATAAGGGGTGACAATGGGTGATGTGTACATAGGTTCACATACAAGTACAACAATACAAGTTCTGGAGACGGTCATTCAGGCTAATAATTAATCAGTCTATGAAGAGACATGTGTTTGTCACACTCATGTTCGTCACACTCTCCCCTCCTTAACTTGATGGGTCATAACGAGCTGGAGGTCTGAGGGCTCTGCTGCTTCTGCGTAATGTAGAATCAGGTTCAGGCTCAGGGGGTGTATCTTCAATAGTCTCTTCACCATCCTGTTCTGATAGCAATTCTTCATCTCCTGCTGATGTTGCTCTTGCTGGGCTTTGTCTACTTTGTGTTTGACACAAGTGCCAAGTTGGAGGATTCTTTCCGCTATATGCCCAGAGTCTGTTTCGGTGTACCACCTTTGGCTTCTGTCTTGGTCCGAGCCGGATGCGGTACACAAGATCATTTTTCTTTTTGGTAACCACATATGTTCTCGGATGGACTATTATTATTAGCCTCAGCTATTGTATCATCCATTGCATTTCTTGCATAAACTTTCATAGAAAAAAAACGACAAACATTGTCTGACTTGTTTAACTTAAGCATCATAACCATACCCCTCTAACCATCACATGGTTGAACTGTATAGTTGTGCATATGCATGCACACAGTGGCGTAGGAACCACGGGGGCTGGCGCCCCTGTAAAATTTTTCACGGTTGAAAATAAGGGCATACCCTCATACGGACGCACGCATGCCATTGCATTGCAACACACCCCTCCACCTGACCACGTATAGACCGAACAAGACACAAGTTTCAGAGAGAACTGTGGAAGGGTGCAGTGGCTGATGATGGCACAGAGACGGATCGATACATTCTTGGGCCAGAAAACCTGCTCAGTTCACAGTAAGTGTTTTATTTCCCGGTAAGATACTTAAACTGGCTCTAGCCAAAGCCAGCCCGAAGCAGCCACCACGGTCATCGAGAGTAATAGCATACGTGATGTAAGTGCATGTAGTGACATGCTAGCCTACGAGAGCTGCATTTTTTGTTTTGTTATGGTTGAAAAAGAGGTCCAAAAAAAATTTCCACGCTCTGCGCGGAATATGAATCAGCCACTTCACAACCTCTGTTTCCAGCCCCCCAATCAAAAAATATCTTCCTACGCCACTGCCAGGACAACAGGTGTTCATTTCCCCTTCTGCTCTGTACCAGGAAACAGGCTAATCACATCTGAAGTGCTATGTATGAGAGGACCACTCACAATGTAGATGATCATATTTATCCCATGATCAGTTAGTGTGTATCGTTTCTTTAACCCTTTACCAACCAATGACTGCAAAAGCCGTCATGAGACTTTCACCTTCATGATGTCACATCCGGCAATGTCCTTGGGAGATAGGCTCTGCGCCAGCAGAAAGGGCGGGGCAGGGGGAGGTGGGTGGGTGCACCCGAAGGGTGCAAACAGCATGGCCGTGTCTGGGCTCAGCTTTGAACAGCCCTTGGTTGGAGCCGGGTAGGCCATTTCTTGGGTTTGAAGCATAAATGGGCCTAGAAAACAGTGGTCTCACCTTGCAGAGCCTCGAATTCCAGTGTTCAAGGCTGATTTTTCTGCTAGAGCGAGTTACCGTCGCCCGAGCATCTTGATCGCGTACACGTTAACGAGTGGGTGTGGTCAGAATCACGAATGGGAAAGCATGGCTGTGTGCAGTTCTGTGTGAAGTTTTGAGCGTGAAAACTGATGGGAACCTTATCTAGGGTATGTTTAAGTAGATTACAAGCTATAAAACTGACCTCCAGAATCTGTGGTTGGTAAAGAGTTAACCACCTTTCCTCTGACATCTGCAGCCTCCGTTACAGTGGAATCTCAGATGCAGGTGCCTGCATGCTGGCTGAAGCTCTGAAAGTGAACCGGACACTTCAGAAACTATGGTGAGTCAGGCCATTCATGTCCTACTTTGTTTGATGTTAAACAACGCATGTTGGACTGCATTTTTAAACCTGCAACCTGAAATGTTTAGTGTGTGGTGAAGGTGGATCCCTTTGTTAATAGTCACTGTACTGTAAACTGTTACATGTGTGTTGGGTTGCATACAATGTACACCAATTCTAACCAGTTGCAATGTTGAGTGTTTGTATGTATTCCATGGTTGACCATGACATCATGACTTTCGTAACTGATGAACTGACAAACAGCATCTGATACTGTATATCAGAGAACGTGGTAGCGTTCTCCATTTAGGGATGGCCAATGAATTTCGATTTTACCATACTGAGTGTACTAGCAGGATAACAGGGGAGGTGGTAAAACGCAGAATACGGAATAAGGGAATAGCGGAGTAACGGAATAACCTTAGTGCGCATTTAAAAGAGCATTGCGCATGCTCAAATGCTGTCCACGTGTCGGGATTGAGCTCAAGTCGTCGTCGACGATCGGTAGGGTGGCATAATCTGTGGAGACTGAGGAAGGTTAGCCTTTATATGGTCACGCTTTTGATATTACTGCTTGTGTTTAGTATTGCTGGTATTAATAACATCTCTCCTAGCTACTAATTGCGGTCTTTTATTTAAAGCGCACTGAAGTTGAGAAGTGCCATTCCTGGGCAGGCTCTGCAAATTTTGTGTAACGGTTTGACTGCCTCTGGGGAGCCAGGCTTTCAATATGGATTGAAGGACCTTCGTCTATCCTCGCGACCTCAGTGCACATGCTACTGCCAAGGTGTCGTCAGCCTTTGGATTGCAGCTATCTCGCTGCGCCACGAGCGAGCTCGTTGGCTAGGCTGCACTGTTGGATTGCAGTTGCATAGCGCGGCAAGCGCCAATTGCCAATCGTATTCCTACTTCCGGTCAAGGTCAATTAAGAAGTTGTTCCGCTATTCCGCTATTCCGTTATTCCGTATTCCACGTTTTACCAACTCCCCATATAGAAAAGAAAAGGGTTGTAACAAGGCTGTCGGCAAGGTTGTAACAACTGTATGTAACAACCATGTCATGTTGACAAGGTTGTGACAAGGCTGCAATGGGGTTGTGACAAGGCTGTACTGGGGTTGTGACAGGGTTGTATTGTGGTTGTCAGGAACCTGGAATTGAAACTGTCAACAGGATGTTACATGGTTGTTACAACCCCCATGACAACTTGTTACAACAATGGTAGTAACCAACTTGTTACAACCAGGGTACTAACTAGCCTCGTTCCCAGGCCTACCCCGTTTTTTCTGTTCTTCGGTTTCCGTTGACGAAACCGAAAACCGCGGAAGGCCTGGTATCATTCATCACGTGAGTGACGTCAGGTGGACGCAAGGGTGGACGTAGGGGGGGCGGGGCCCGTAGTCGTTTAAGCAGGTCCTGAAGGCTGTTCATCATCCAATCGGCTCGGTTCGAACGCTCTGCGGCTAGTCGAGACTCTCAGACGATCTACACAACTTCGTCGGCGGTTTTTAAACTTATTTGCGGTTGTGGCCAACGGCAAATAAGTTTAAAAACCGCCGACGTAGATCGTCTGAGAGTCTCGACTTGCCGCGGAGCGTTCGAGCCGAGCCGACTGGATGATGAACAGCTTTAAGGACCTGCTTAAACGTCTACGGGCCCCGCCCCCCCTACGTCCACCCTTGCGTCCACCTGACGGCACTCACGTGATGAATGATACCAGGCCTTCCGCGTTTTTCGCCGCCCTTCCGCATCCATGTAGTATTGTCAACGGAAACGGAAGAACAGAAAAAACAAGGTAGGCCTAGGAACAAGGCTAGGTACTAACACCCTTCATTACAACTATGGTCGTAACTACAACCTGTTACAACCATGGTAGTAACAACCTTCATTGCAACTGATTTGGGTTTCAAAAACTTATCTGAAAAGACAAATAAGACACAATTAAGTGACTGGTGATACGTACAGGAGATCAGTGATACTAGGAGATACTAGGAGATAGGTGATACAGGAGATTGAATCCTGGTCCTGGGAAGGACAGTGGCACCTGGGATGAGAGTGAAGTGTACAGCCAATCAGTCAGTGTCGCGGCACGTCGACGTCACTGCTATAGACCTTATCTGTTACGTCACAACTGGATTGCGCCAAGTTTTGTGGCAGCAATAGATTAAGATCATATCCGATGGCGACACGTACGACTACGGAGAAAGTTACCTGGTAATACAGGCAGCCAGGGATACCGGTGCAGTTCAGTATATGCTACAAAATTCCAGACTGTCCAGTGACGAGAATCTGTCCCCGAGGATTGATGGGCGCTATCTACTGCACAGCGTGGTCTTTCTTTTCGCTTCTACAGGCCAAGACTTATAACTCTTGGTTCCATGCAGCAAAACTACGTAGCTAGCTACAGGAGCTACTTCATGGTCTGCTAGTGAGTGATGTCAAACTTATCCGCGTGATGTCTGTGCCACACATCACGTGCGAAAGCGTACTAGGCCTAGGCACTGTATTGTTCCCCACCGCATGCGCAGAGGGGAGCCTGGGAACAAGGCTAGTTGAAAGTTAGGTCAGACAGAGTGAATTGGACAGGAGCTACAGCCTACAAGACCATGAAATGAAACAGTTTGTGGTACATTCTGTGTGTGTAGCAACACCTAGTTTACACATGACAACATAGCGCGAGTTTTAGGGTTGTAACACTGGAATGGTCCAGGCTTTATATGGGTTGCTGACCCGTTGCTTTAATAATCACATTTTTGGCTAAAAGGTCACTGTGTGATTATCTGCTTCCAATTTTTGTGGGTGTGCTGGGTACACACCCTCAGCAGGTCACAAATACACTTGCAAGCACCAAGGGTAATTGTTTCGATGGGAAGTTAGCAGTTTTTTCACGAACAAGGACTGCATCTTTAATTGGTCCCTCGCAGTGACACAAGGTGGGGTCGTTGGCACTTTACCAACACTGTCATCCACCTTGTGCAATGAAGGCAAAATTCCACTGTTTATTTTGTTTCCTTTCTGTGAACTTCAAAGTCCAAACAGAGCCTCCTGAAATGAAACAAAAACCTGATAATTGAGCTCAACATTGTCTCCCGACCATACACCCCTGGCCTCGTTCCCATGCACCCCCTCCCAGCTTTCCGTTGCTTGCAGTACAGTTAAGTGGGAGAGAGCTTGGTAGTTTTATCGCGAATGATGTCAGGGTAGAAAGACTAGAAATGAACGTGGGCATACTGGGGCCCAGACCAGCAACAGCAAAGCACCAGATAAAATACCACACGTATCTAGCTAACAGGGGGCAACTGTCATACGCGACAAGCATTGAACGTGTAGATGGTTGAACATGTTTTTTCGCTCTATTATTTGTTGATTATGCCACGCTCATGTGAGGAAACTTACCAGGTCCTCCCCGCTTTTGTGTACTGCAAGCAACGAAAAGCTGGAAATGAGACCCATGTACATATACACTACTTTTGTGATAACAGTACTGATAAAGTCACGGCAAAACAGTACTGATAAAGTCACGGCAACAACCCAATTGAGCACACACGAACATGCTGGTTTTGTGTAAGATGACATGATATGCAAGCATGGTGAAGTACGTACCAGCACAAGTGAACCACATTTTGGTATGTGGTGTTGGTTTGGCTATCACGAGATACACGGTGCAGAGTGCAGAGAATATCTGTAGGTAGAAAAATGGATACACAAATGATCTACTCAACGGAGAAATCATGGTTTCACAGATGGATGACAGAGAACAGAAAAGTGAGTAAATCAATACTAGAGACGCCCGCAGTATTAAACACAACCCAACAGATGCCCGCAGTAACGCAAGCCAACACACATGCAATAAAACACACTCATGAGGCTCAAGACACAGACTGGCTTGGCCACGAAGCCCAACACACACACCAAACCACTCTCACAAAGCTCAGCACAAACGTATCAGATTGACAACCAGACTTGGCCAAAACAAGCCACTGTCACTGAGTTCAGCATGCATGTATCAGCAGACTGACGACTAGGCTTGGCCATAAAAGCCAAAACACATCAAACCACCCCCACAAAGCTCAGTAGACTCGCACCACACTACAATAACACACACACATCAAATACATACCGCACCTATCTATCCAGCAGAGATACTTACGTTCATAAAGTGACACTGAACGGCCCAGTTTTTCTTTTCTCTCACCAGATTGTGGGGATTAGTTGTCTCTTTCAGATTACAGCATAGATCGGTTCGGGGACGCAAACCGACAAGCAGCTGCCTTGCACAATTGCTGAATTCGCCCAAAAATATGAGCGTGATCACGTGAAACATGTACGTACACGTGTGAGGCCGGCCGGCCAGCCTGGGCTGCACGCTGCGCATCCATTGGCAAGCAGCTTTCCGTCGATACTCTTCTTTGTACGTACCGTGTCGCTTTGTAGTTGTGAACCAGAAAGTCGGCCCTTGACTGTTAAGTAGCTAAACGCTTGAAGTGCTGTACAAAACAAGAAGGTAATATAACTTGCCTTCCAACTTTGTGGAGGTGTCACTGTGTTTACATGTAGAGGTACAGTATGATGTGCTTTTTTATACCACCAGAGAAGTGCAAAGTTTATAGCTATAATCTGAGAATTATTCGTTTTTCACGAACAGTACTGAACAGTAGTGACCATCACCTAAATGTGTCACTAACACAATAATAGTGAAGGGTTAAAGTAGTGAACATCACCAACTATAGTGTGTCTAGCCTCATTTCCAGGCCTCTGCCCAGATTTTATCTCGCAGCCGTGGAGAAAAATCTGGAGAAGGCGCTACTATAGGCCTGGTGAAATTTATCACATGATGTGTGCCACTGTGTACGTCACGGGTAAACAGGAAGTAAGTCGTTAATTTTATGTCGCGCGGCAAGCAGTACAGTAGAGATCGAGAGAGGACGGGCAGATTGAGGCCTTGAGACCTATAGGCAGGGCGTTGTGACAAGCAAAGACGAAGGCAGGAGAAGACTCGAGAGCGATGTGAAAATCTAAGAGAAACCGGGAAGGAGCGGAAGACGCCAAGCTGTGGAAAGAAGGCTACAGCTTTGCCGCCGATCTTTCGGATTACCACAACCAGCATCATGCAATGCAAGACCGGCCGACAGCGTGTCCAGCAAGAATGGCAGTCACCGCTTATATGCCAGGCGAGAGATGGCCAAAGGCTGTGTACTTGTGACTTACGTACAGTGTTTAGACATTGGCATAAAATGCTTTCAAGTGTTGTTTGTATTATAAAACTTGTGTCAACTTCTATATATCAACAGGCTAAAACAAGTTAGTACAGGAAGGACCAAAAGATGCATGGCTCATAACATTACAGTCCATGGTCCAGGAGCACTTCACAGCTTGCAGGATGACTGCCAGGCTCAAGAAAAATCTTACAAGCCTTTCCAAGTGCCAGTTTGGAGCAATCTATTTCTGCATTTGGTGTCCAACATCATCACAGCACGAGTCCAGGTCATGTGGTTGGTGCAACGGGTGGGCAAATTCCAGCCACCCCCTCTGAGTCTGCCTGTGAACCCAGTGCAAGGTCAGTACACTTTAATAGCCGAGCCACGGTGAAGTCTCTGGCGCCTGATTTGTTCAGTACCCTGGAAGAAACAAGGAGAGATCGAAGAACAGCTAGGAACAGGGGATGATGGCAGTGGACACAAACATTTGTGGTCACCCTGCACTCTATTAAATGCCCACTGATTTACATCACAGACTAAACTCTGCACATCGAGAACTAAGCAGTAAGCTAAAGCTACTAGCTACATGTACATTCGATCGACTAGTACTCCGCGGCAACTCCCTGCCGGGCACGTGCGTGACGTTCGGCACTACCGTATTTATGCTAATAAAAATTGGTAATCTAATCTAGCGGTAGAAAATTCAATCCCTGGAATTTCCACTAATCCAATTAAGTGGTAGCTCAGGACACTAATTATTTTCTGTGATTCCAATGTACCGGTACCAGGAAATGTGCTTATCAAAACACCACGAGTTCCAAGTAGATATTTACAAAATACACTATTCATAGTCGGTCCAAATGCAGTCCATGGCATGGCAGTTGATGCCTATTTCCTGGAATACAAGTCCTCGGTCACAAACGAGTTCTCTCGCAATTCAGCGTGTGGCATCGTGGTTGATGACGTCCATTTCTTGGAATTACTATATAGCCACGCCACCGAAATGCAGCGGCAGTGGGTGTCCATTTTCTGGAATAGTGTAGTCACAAATTTAACGCCGAATGCCAGCGCATGGCAGTGGCAGTTAATGTCCATGTTCCTGGAATAACAGTCACAAACGCTTGAAATGCAGCGCATGGCAATGATGGCATGGCAGTAGACGCCCAGTTCCTGGAATAGTGCAGCTACAACAGTCACAAACGCTCGAAATGCAGTACGTGGGATGGCAGTTTATTTCCTGGAATAACAGCAGTCACAAATGATTTAGCGCGACAATTTCTATCTATTACAACGGTCCATCCAATCTAGCGATACAAATTCATTTCCGGGAATTTCTACGATTCCAATCCTACGGTAGTGATTATTTGTTTTTATACCGTTTTATTAGCATAAATACGGTGTGGGAGGACCAGCTGTCCCCCAGGACCAGATGTCCCCCCGGACGCATGGTCCTAGGACCAGATGTCCCCCCGGATGCGTGGTCCTAGGACCAGATGTCCCCCCGGATGCGTGGTCCTAGGACCAGATGTCCCCCGTCAGGACAGGATGTCCCCCCCCCCCCCCCCCCCCCCCCGAAGGTGGTGGAGAGTTAGATCGTCAGAGACCAAGTTAGATCGTCAGAGACCAACTTGACACTTTGGAGCCATCAGTGCAGTTGATACCCAAGCAGTTCTTGTAGGAAGGAATCAGCAAGTTTATAGTCAGTGCAAGTGCATGCTGCGCTGTTCGTCGAGGCCGGCAGATGATGAGCTACGCTACGCTGGACCATAGATTTATAGAGCGGTCTATACATGTAGCTGGACTCACGTAGATGCGGGTGAGACTACTGGAGAGAACTGTCGTATGCCGCACTAATAAGAACATTGCGGGGGGAGCGAGAGCTCACCTGTCACCAGACTTCTTCACAAGCAGGGAGCTGCTGGGCGCCTGACTCCCAGGAAGCAGCAAAGCTATAGTATACTGATTTTTATTTGGCGCTGAAAGTTGTTGTTGGGAGGGGGCTTGTAGAATAGCTCAGAACAGCCACAAATGAGAGCATTACTATAAGGTAAGGTGGGGCTATTCCGACGGCGGGGTAATTCCGATAGTTGGCTGCCTTTGTTACCAGACAAAGTTTGGTAATCCTGCTGTGGTACCGCAGGGTAGGTTGAGTATCAGCCTACCCTATGGTGCCACAGAAGAATTACCAAACTTTGTCTGGTAACAAAGGCAGCCAACTATCGGAATTACCCCACCGTCGGAATAGCCCCGCCTTACCGTATAGTTTTTGGGGGGACAGCTGGTCCTAAGGGGGACACGTCGTCCTAGGACCATATGTCCTAGGGGGACGTGTGGTCCTAGGACCAGCTGTCCGGGGGGACATCTGCTCCTAGGACCACGTGTCCGGGGGGACAATTTTAGGGGGGGACATCCTGTCCTGTGACAACGGTATCATTTAATTGCGTTATAATGACAGTGGCACACATCACGTGATAAATTTCACCAGGCCTTCTCCCGATTTTTCTCCACGGCTGCAAGATAAAATCTGGGCGGAGGCCTGGGGACGAGGCTATAGTGTGTCAGTGTGCTGTTGGTTGAGATTGTTGGTCAGCTGTGGTGCGGTAGCCATGGCGTCTAATATGCCGTCTATGTCAGGTAAGATTGTGTTTTTGACATTAGCACCATACTGGATGTCACGTTACTTTCCGCATACATTCAACGTTAGCCTATAGCGAGTTCGATACTCTCTTCTTTGTTATACACTCTTGACTATAGTAATGTAGACTCCATGCATGTCACCTAGCTGGAGCTTGTTGCTATAATAATTATACTTATTATTGTAGGATATCCAACAAAGTTGTTAGGAGCTATCCTTATAGATGTTGTGTGCATGGGTGTTGCTGCATGTATCCTTACATGGGTCTAACAAGGTGGTATGGCTACAGGGAACTGACAAGGTTGTAGAGAGCTTGTTGCCATCCTACATGGGTCTGACAAGGTTGTCAGGAGGCTTGTTGCTATAATCACACAAGGTTGTTAGGAGGTGGTTACAAGGTTGTTACAACAATGTTGCTTGGCAACAACCTTGTCACATACTTGTCACCAGGTTGTAACACCTTGACGTTTCTATATGGGAGCCAAGCAAGCTACAAATTCTACATTTTTCAAATGGGATGGGACTGAGGCTGGTTAATGGCATTTCCCCTTGTTTTTCGAGAGGTGCATGGAATGTGACAGGCCATCACTAAATTTTTCATGGAAAATGTTTGGCCCCTAGTCTCATTGTAAGGCATCAAGAGAAAATTTTTGAGCTGCCTTTTCTCATTCTGCAGCCTTCTAGGAAACATAATCTCAAGTAAAGGAGCCTCTGCACTTTCTGGAGCTCTGCGAGTGAACCAGAGACTTCGGACACTAGAGTGAGTCCAGACATTCATGTTCTAATTCCTAAGAGCTGTGCACTGAAAATTTGTTGATAGTGATGGACATTCCACAACTCAACTCATTGTGTATTCCTGACAACGAATGGCCTAAATCGTGTCGTACAATCCATATTAGGCAACCCCTTTGTAATTAGGCATTGGCTCTTTGATTGTTACTAAATTCAAAATACCAAATTCTGAATCCTGCACCTTTTTGAACTGCTGCATCTTGGGAACAACAGAGCAACCAAGAACTAGTGACATTAAATTTTGCCCTGATGTGGTGTCTCAAAATGTGGCAGGGTGTGAATCAAAGGACACCAATGATGACCTTTGTACTCCTTCCTTCAGCGCCTCGTGTTCCTGTTAAGTAGATGCTGTAAAACTCTAAGTGGGCATCGGCTTATATACGTAGTGGATTGCTAAATCCAAATTAAAAAATTCTTAAATCAAAATGTAGATTGTACTAGATTTTTGAACTGTCATCATTCTGCAGCCTCTCTAGGAACAACATCTCAGATGAAGGAGCCTCTACACTTGCTGGAGCTCTGCGAGTGAACCAGAGCCTTCAGACGCTAGAGTGAGTGCAGACATTCATGTCCTAGTTCTTAAGAGTTGTATACTGAGAAGTCAGTGACAGTGAAGGGCAAAGTGATAACATATTCCCAGGATGTAGATGCTACCAAATGGTTGTCCTAGATGGCTACTTTAGACAAAATCCTTATGAAGGCAAACTTTTGTAAAGACTATTTAGTTCAAAATTGGGATTAAGCGGAGCAACATTAACATTGACCGACTATGGGGTAACCCCGGGCAAAATAGTATTTAGCACAGCATCTGATACTGCATGTATCTCAGTAGTAAGGTATCGAGAGCTTAAACAGATTTTAATGCTAGTTTTATCATCCTGCAGCCTCAAGGAAAACAGCATCTCAGATGAAGGAGCCTCTGCACTCGCTGGAGCTCTGCAAGTGAACCGGAGCCTTCAGACAGTAGAGTGAGTCCATGTGTGCCATTTTCTTTAGCCCTTTCCCACCTAACGACGCCATATGGCGTCATGAGACTTTCAGCTTCATGATGTCACATCCGGCAATGTCCTTGGAAGATAGGTTCTGCGACAGCAGAAAGGGCGGGACAGGTGCACCCGGAGGGTGCAAACAGCATGGCCGTGTCTGGGCTCCGCGGTAGAAAGGTCTTGGTTGGCACTGGGAGGGCCATTTCCGCCGTTTTTGCCATAAATGGACTTATAAAGTAGCTGTCTTGCCTTGTAGGCCCTCCATTTCCAGTGTTCATGGTCCTTTTTTTAGCTACGGCAGGTTGACCACTTCTCGGGAGGCTTGATTGCAAGTTCGTTAGTTAGTGGGTGTGGTTAAGTCATGTATATGCTTAGTGTAGCTGAAATTACCTGTGTGAGCAGTTTCGAGCCCAGCAACGCCAGGGAACAGAAATTAGGGTATGTTTAAGTGTTCTATCGACTGAAAATGACCCAGAGAAAGAAATTTAGGCCCTAAAGAGTTAATTAATTAACTTAAGCTTATGGATCCCTTAAACGTGCCCTATTTCCACTTCATGAAGCTCCTAACTTCACACGAGTGCCATTGCAGCCACCCTGTGCAGATTTGTGACTCCAAACCACACCCACTTCTTCAACTAGAGCCAAAAAAATTTCTCCCAAAAATTAAAAAGGATTTAGTGATGGCCTGTCACATTCGGAACTATTCAACCTCTCGAAAAAGCTAAGAAACAAGGAAATTGCCATTAACCCTTTAACCACCGAATTCTTCCCACCAAGACAACACATTTTCATGCATTCAGCGCACACCACTTTCGTAGGTACTCCTCTCCCACAGCATTTGCTCCTCAGCGGCCAAACTTGGTGGGGCCCGCACACATGGAGAGACCTCTCTGGCAATACCGTTAATGATATTCATGACCCCCCACAAGCCCAGCAATCGGAGGTCAAAGGTGGATGTCAGCCGGATTTTCGCCCAGCATTTCCCTAAACTTGGGCCAGATCTGACTGATGGCACACCTTACACCACCAATTTGCAGGTTTTCTTGAGGCCCTGGGTGGGGTCTATGAATATCATTAGAATCAAAAATTCTCGGGTCAATGAATCTCATTAAAATCAAAAGACGCCCACAACAGGCCGAAGGGGGGGCTGCCGCCCCCCCTTCGAAACCCCCCCGCTTGTACGTTTGGTGGGGGAGGCGCGCCGAAATCTGACCAAATTTTTGAGTTCGTGCCTTAAAGTCGTCCCTAGGCCCTCTGAAGACTTTTTGGTCTCTTTTTGGACTGGCGAGAAGCCCTACAAGTGCATAGGGTCTAAATGACGCATTTATGCGTCAATAGGGCTTAAAGGGTTAACCAGGCTCAGTCCCATCCCATTGAAAAATGTAGACCGTTCAATGCCAGAATTGGAGGCCCTACATGGCCAGAAGACAGTTTTCTAAGCCCATTCGTGCAAAGGAGGAGCCCACCCAGTGCCAACCAAGGACTTTCTACAGCCAAGCCCAGAAGCAGCCATGTTGTCTCGGCCAAGTGCTGAAACCCGCCCCTAGTCCCTAGGACATTGTTGTAATGAAAGTTGTATGACACCTATTGGCGTCTATAACAAATCCCTACCTTGTTTCCCTACTTTTTGCTATTCTGCTATCCCTACATCTCCTTACGTATTTTCCCCGTGTGCGCATACACAGCAAGGGGTAGAGTGATCGCTGTGTCTGTCAGTATGTCAGTCAGTATGTTAGTCAGTGGACACAAAAATGAGCAGTTTGGGTGAAATAGGAAAGTTTTCAGCCTTTGTTGCAATTTATAAGTTACAAATGGGGGGGAAAATGGCTTGTACGTACCTCAGAAACAACAGTTGTATGAAGAGGTGTGAAAAGCAAGGTTTTCACTCTCTGTCCAAATTATCAAACAAAACCTATAGGCCAAATTTAATGATGTCAGTGCAGCACAGATGGTGCATGCAAACACTAACAGCGCACAGGGTAAGTGCTCTACTGGGCACTTCTTGTTTTATTCTTGTTACGAGTGGCAGCCGCACTCCTCGTATCTGTTGCAACTCGCTGGTAGTGCAAGCTAAGCATTATAGCTCGTTCCAATTAACACATGTTACGTGACAACCATGCTCAGTCAATCGATTGAGTCAGCAATGGCGGCCGAAGGGAAGACAAGAAATTATTTCAGCGCTCACAACTTCACCAGCACGGTGAGTTTTGGCACATATGTGTCAGTAACAACAGCATTCACGACTGTGGTCAGAATATTTGTGTGCTTTTGTTCTAATAGCTTGTGAGGGGTACGTTTGACTTAGCCACATCAATGTGCTGGTGACGACCAGCCACGTCGGACTGAGATGCATCGATTTGATGGTATGTCCAACTGTGCTGCATTGAGCCATTGATGGGAGCCAACCATGTCTAGCTGGACTGTGATGCAACTATCTGTTGGTGGGAGCCAACCACATCCAACTGTGACACATCAATCACCTGGTTGGAGTCATGACTTGCTCTTGGTGACAGTCGAACATCTAGATTGGACAGTGTGCAGACTCCTTTCATGGATCACTCAGTGGAGGCCACGTGAAATGTGCAATCAAGGACCAATAGCTGTAGGGCGTGGCACTAGTAGCTCTTTGTCCATAGATTGTGGAGCATACGGTACCAATAGCCTAGCTACTTTAGCACTGCCAATGCAAGACAGTAGCCTGGTAATAGCACCTGATGTCATCATTGTAAACACACAAAACATGCAGTCTAGCATAGAGTTGGTAGACTCTATATGTAGGGATACAACAGACAATATACACTCCTGGTAGGGGAAAAAGTGTGCCGCGTAATTACACTCCTGGTATAGGAAAAATTGTGCCGCGTAATGTAATATAACTAATTAATAAACGTTTGACTATTTCCGAATGGCCTACAAAGATTCTGACTACACCGTCGTGATCGCTATGATGCAGTGACACAAAATCAAAATAATTGTGCTGAAACTCACCTTCGTGGTAGAGATGAACGCTTTTGTCTCGCCGTTGGCCACCATTGCTCGAGCGCTCTCTTCGACTTCCGGTGGCAGTACAGCCCTCGGGAAAGGCACACAAAGATTCTGGCCACACGGCCGTGATCGCTCTCGTTCACTGACGCTTACATGGCAAAACTCACCGTGCTGTCGAAGTTGTGAGCGCTGCAGTAATTTCTTGTCTTCCATTTGGCCGCCATTGCTAGCGATCGACGGAGCGCAGTTGCCACATGGCATGTGCGTTAATTAGAATAAGTTGCGATACCGCTACCAGCTAGTTGCAACCGGTTGCATCGCGGCTACCAGGAGTGCGGTTGCCCCTCGATAAATAATTAATTAAATTACACTCCTGGTAGGGGAAAAATTGTGCCGCGTAAATTAATGTAAATAATCAAACCTCATAGCTCGCAGGAAAGGTCTACAGAGAATCTGACTATACCGTCGTGATCGCCATGATGCAGTGACACAATCATATAATATTTGTGCTGAAACTCACCTTGGTGGTGGAGATACAAGCGCTTTTGTCGTGCCGTCGGCCGCCATTGCTCGATCGCTCTCTTTGACGTTGGTTGCCAGTACAGTCATACGAAAGGCCCACAAAGATTCTGACCACACAGCCGTAATCGCTGTTGTTCACTGATGCTTACATGCCAAAACTCACCATGCTGGCAAAGTTGTAAGTGCTGTTATAATTCCGTGTCTTCCCTTTGGTCGCCATTGCTAGCGATCGACTGAGCATGGTTGCCACGTGGCATGTGCATTAATTGGGAATAACCGCGATACTTAGCTTGTGCTACGGCGAGTCACAGCCGGTGTTGCAACGGCTACCAGGAGTGCGGTTGCCCCTCGTTACACTCCTGGTATAGAGAAAATTGTGCCGCGTAATTAATGTAATCTAAATAATAAACGTTTGACTACTTCCGAATGGCCTACAAAGATTCTGACTACACCGTCGTGATCGCTATGATGCAGTGACACAAAATCAAAATAATTGTGCTGTAACTCACCTCGGTGGCAGAGATACTAGCGCTTTTGTCATACCGTCGGCCGCCATTGCTCGATCGCTCTCTTCGACGTTGGTTGCCAGTACAGTCTTATGAAGGCCCCACGAAGATTCTGACCACACAGCCGTGATCGCTATCGTTGACTGACGCTTAAATGCCAAAACTCACCGTGCTGGCGAAGTTGTCAGCACTGTAATAAGCTCTTGTCTTACTTTTGGACGCCATTGCTGACTCGACATATCGATCGACTACTGAGCATGGTCCTCACGTGACATGTGCGTTAATTGGAATGAGCTGCAATACCGAACGGTTGCGCGTCCAGCGAGTTGCAACCGTTTCCAACGCGGCTACCAGGAGTGCGGTTGCCCCTCGTTACACTCCTGGTATAGAGAAAATTGTGCCGCGTAAATAATGTAACATAAACCTCACAGCACGCAGGAAAGGTCTACAGAGATTCTGACTACACCGTCGTGATCGCTATCATGCAGTGTTACAACCACACAATAATTGTGGTGAAACTCACCTTGGTGGTGGAGATAGCTACAAGCGCTTTTGTAGTGCCGTCGGCCGCCATTGCTCGATCGTGCTCTTCGACGTTGGCTGCCAGTAGAGTCATACGAAGGGCTCACAAAGATTCTGACCACACAGCCGTAATCGCTGTCATTCACTGACGCTTACATCACCGTGCTGGCAAGGTTGTAAGTGCTGTTATAGTTTCGTGTCTTCCCTTTGGTCGCCATTGTTAGCGTTCGACTGAGCGTGGTTGCCACGTGGCATGTGCGTTAATTGGAACGAATTGCAATAATTATTAGCTTGCGCTACGGCAAGGCAACCGCGGAGTTGCAACGGCTACCAGGAGTGCGGTTGCCCCTCGTAATAAAATCTAATTAATCAAATAATAAACGTTTGACTACTTCGGAATGGCCTACAAAAATTCTGACTGCACCGCCGTGATCGCCATGATGCAGTGACACGACCACATAATAATTGTGCTGAAACTCACCTAGGTGATGGAGATACAAGCGCTTTTGTCATGCCATCGGCCGCCATTGCTCGATCGCTCTCTTCGACGTTGGTTGCCAGTACAGTTTGTGAGGTTTTTTGAGCGCATGGAATGCGTAAGTTTCTAACGATAGGGGTAATGTATCAGAGATGGATATATAACCAAAATGTTTGATTGAACAATCTCTAGCTAGGTCATCACCGTGCAAAGGAGAGCTGCCTTGATGGATGTGGTTGAGGATCCTACTGCTTGGGGCAGCACAATTGCTCCTTCCTTATGTTGTGATTCACCAGGAAGTAATGATCCATTATTGCTTTTATATAATTATACCAAAAGTGATCATATTGCTCTTGGGTAGAGTATATACATTATAAAATAAAGAATGACAAGATAGATAGATAGATGAATACTGAACTCAGTATACCTCCCTTCACCTCAAACCGAGTTTCTCACTAGCGATCACAAAAATGCTTACTGATACCAAAGTGCAGGTAGGTACCACTAGGATACGTTCATAGATGATAGCTCCTAGGAGTGTGCCACCAGACGACAGATTAGACAGATTCAGCAAACACTTCGAAGTTCAAACGCCAAAACTGTAGCCTCACTCACAGTTCTGCATGGTCCGAGTATTGGTATATGTTCTGCACTGTAGTTACGGCATGAGAAGAAAGCCACGCCTCCATGATGGCATAGTCACGATAGATCTTGGCAAGAACAGGTTGGCAGAAATTCCTTGCAGCGGTAGTGATGCACCAGATGATGGATTCACAAGGATTCAGCTGATCAGCAAGTGCCCGAAATGCAACCATCACCAGCAAAAAAGAAAGCAATGTGCGTTTGCATGTGAACTGCGCATGCGCATTTGGCACGCGTGACCTCTGGTTGCATGAAAATGGCTTCGTGCTAGCAATTCACGGAATCGTAGCTAGCCAGCAGTGCCGTTCTTGCCAGTATGTAGCCGAAAGGAGCTACTACGACGAAAGCGATGTTGTTCTGTGAGTGAACTAGCTCAGGAAATGCTTTTGTTGTCCAGCTATGCTAGTCAATGAGAAAGAAGAAGAAGAAGAAGAAGAAAGAAGATGACGAAATCGGAATTTTCCGGCGACTTATTTCTCGACTCCCGCGTACTCTCAGGTACGTTTGCTAGTGTTTTTGTGAACTGCTAGGCAGTATCATTCAGTCTGCATGCTTGGTTTTGGGGGTAGTAGCTTCTTTGGCCATTTTCCTGCTGGTGCATCAGTATGGTATTTCGAAATTTCCTTAGCCATCCCTAAATAGAGAACTCTACCGCGTTCTCTGATAATTTAGCTTACTACCTACTGTATTCTGTGAGCAGGGTGAATTCCTATCTCAAGACTTTACAACAATACATAAATGTCGCTACTGACTATGACAGGGAGAGCTAGCTTTGTTATCCATCCAGGGAAGGGTTGACTCGAGGTGCCTGAGTCTGATTCTTTAGTCAATGCTGGAAGTGTAATACCTGAGTCAATATTGTCCATGCATATACAAAGGCAAGGACACCTACTGCCTAGGTGGCCGTGAGGCACTGACTTCTGCTCTTTGACACCAAACATCAGCTCAAGCATGCGCCTGTTGCTCAAAAAGACATAAACAAGTAATAAAAGACGTTCAAGACGTAGGGATAGCATAATGGCAAAAAGTAAGGAAACAAGCATAAAACAGTTCAACCCCCTACATATCTTTATGAACAAGTGAGTCTTTAAAAGACTTGATGTGTCTCGGCACGACTTGGTATCAGCTAGAATCATGCAGAGGACATGGCAGCTGCTTAACCCTTTATGATGACTGCAAAATCTGTTAGCTATGAGACTTTCAGCTTAAGTGAGCGTCAATATCCTTGGAGGTTCTGTGTGAGCAAGGGGTGGGTCAGGACAAAGGGTGAAAGCAGTATGGTCGTGTCTGGGCTTGATGTTTAGTCAACACCTTGGCCAATTCTTTCAGCACTTATCTATAGGCCTATAGCTAGCTAGCTAGAGCTGAGTGAGCTTTAGTATGCACTTGGGATGGCTGAGTGCAGCACACTGGATGGGTGAGTATTCATTGTCCTGAATTAAGTATTAGAGCTACGTAGCAGCAGTCTTGGTAAGAGGATTCATGAGCAGCCATGCAAACCCATAATCATATTTGAAGATCTACTTGCACGTTATAAATACGTTTGACACCCTATTAAGGGTGTAGAGCATGCATGCAGCACTTGCGCGGGCGCATTGCGAAAAGCGACGTACGTACCACGTACCACGTACGTACCTACGCATCCAGCACTGTGTCTCGGCACTTCGGTGCCGAGACAAAAAGGATGTCTGTAGGGGAGTTGAATACTGAGCTGTTTTATGCTGTCATCCCTGCTTGTTTCCTTACTTTTTGCCGTTATGCTATCCCTACATCTTGAACATTTTTATTAACTTATTGTGAACATTTGAAGTTTCATGTACAAATCTGGTCATTGCTATGCGGTGAAGGCAGAGCAGTCAAAAACAATCACTATAGATAAGAGGTTGCTGTATAGGGAACAAATAGGACATACGGAGATTAAACAATGGCTGCCTGACTGTTATTTCAAACATTGGCCCTACTTCATAAATGACATATTGCAAAGTTAAGGTGGCCTGTCATGTCAATGATGCAGCCCATGCAGTGGGTATATCCGCCATCTGTATGTCATGTTTCCTCATTCTCCCACCAGTGTTGGATCAAATTACATCTCCTCCCGAGGCATCTATGCCCTGGATAATGCTCAGCACAGGAATAAGAGTCTCATGATAAAAGGGTGAGTTACTACATGCCTACGCAGTCACTCAGTCCAGCACAAAGTACATGCATGGTAGATACCGTAGATCAGGAAATTTTTGTTTGCCTGTTAATTTTTTGTGTTGTTTTATTTTGTCGCTCGAGCACACCGACGAAAATTAAACCACCTGAAAATTTCATTCACGCGTACTCGTGTGCATTCCCGGGACCGGATACCATGTTGCCATTGGGGAGGAGCTGGAGTGTCAGCATGAGCGAGGGAATGCAGCAGACACCTATGCCGTATCACTGATAGAGAGGGAACTGCTATCGGCTACTTACCTCGAAAGATTTCACCCATCTGTCTCGGTCCGCGGTTCCAACTGCCTTCAGAAGTCCGCTTCCACGATCGCGTGCTTGGGCTGGTATAGAAGAGTTCAGTGATCTTCCAGGATCGGGAACACCATCGACAGGTTTCAGGTAGTGCAGCAGAGCCATACTTGTACTTCGATTCAACACTCCAATGAAAGCTCACACGTGAATTCAGAAACATTATTCGACGTTGAAAAAAAATTGTGTTTTTAATTTTCGTCATCATGCAGTATCGATGATAATCACATACTTATTATAGTTGCCATACATTTACTCCCATAGAAAAGCGTGCAATTTTTTCCCAAATTGCACGGTTATTGTAGCCCGAGGGCTGTCAGAAATTGCACGGTTACGAAGCGGCCGCGGCGCGCGCTAACCAATCAGGTTAAGCTCCGCCCTAGCAACGAGCGTCCGCGTCATGGCTACGCCTCGTTTTCATTAGCAACAGTTGAAAATGGCTGTACTGTGTGAGCGCTCGCGTTGTTTAAGCTTTCTGTACCTGAGGTGAAGAAACGCTGTGAGAACCGAACGATGGCGTGGCGAAAGTGTTGTCACAGAAACGGTGGCGCTAGTAGCGCTGCAGCCGTACTGTTCGTGGCTGTTATGCGCTCACAGGCTCTGTGCTGCTGTTTCGGGACCCTGGGGGTGTCAGTTGCAACACCGCGCTTCCGTCCTAAAGCTTCACTACACAACTGAAGAACAGGTCAGTACTCTGAGCGAATAAAAAGGTACTAGTAGCTTGTAGTTCCCTCGCGCTTCGAGCGCTTTTGTGGCTGGGGCGTGGCTTTAATCGCCCAAGCCGCTTGCTTTTCGACCATGCCATGCCTGGAAGTACATGATTAGTATTTAATCACATGTATTCTCGTGCCATTTGGGAATAATTGCACTCACAACAGTCATAAATTGCACTCGCTATCGCTCGTGCAATTACTTTGCCTGTTGCTCGTGCAATTATTTCCCAAATTGCACTCGAAACCCATGTGATTACCTATACAAATTAATTATGGCGAAAATTTCCCAATCTATGGTAGGCTATAACTTTGTTGGAGAAAGTCTTAGACATGCAATGCAAAGTTCAAGGTCTTTCCTCCAGTCAATTCTAACTGACTTGTATTGTGTACACTGCCACTATGCTTGCAGAATAGTTCTCAAAGGACTATACATTTGATTCCTAACATAGCACCACAGGCACAGGTTCAACTACGTCAACTCAATTCAAAATTTGCAAGCTTCCCTCACAGTGTTGTATATAGTTCACCTGGTAACTTCACCACACACTGTTATGCTCTGGCCTAAGAGGTATGGGACCAAGTTGATTGTCTTGAAGCAGTGCCATTGTCGTTTTTGCATAGAATTTCCAAGACACTGAAGTGGTTGCCTCAGAACAGTCTGCAGAATGACTGGCTGCACGTAGCTGACCTGATTCTCAGCATAGTTGCTGATGGTGGCATGCAACTGCAAATTGCAATTGCCAAATTTTGATAATGAGCCTTACACTGGAGCTGTTTATCACTCTCTGCACTTTAAGAGACCAGATCAAAATAACAGCATGGAAGGTATCCATTTTCCTGAGTAATTGCTTGTTGCCTTCTACAGTTT
This sequence comes from Axinella damicornis, assembly GCA_963931865.1. NCBI lineage: Eukaryota > Metazoa > Porifera > Demospongiae > Axinellida > Axinellidae > Axinella > Axinella damicornis. The sequence continues at coordinate 3,677,591 of OZ007507.1, forward strand.
AGGACTCCGGCATCAACTACCCACCAACAAGTGACACCACACCACACGATAGCACAGAACTCCAGGCAGTAAGTGACCATCATTCTGTCCTTCACTATGGCATAACTGGTCATTATTACATCATGTGTGCATGCAGAGGCTGATATGGACAACTTCAGGAGTATCCCCTGACTGAGTTATCATGTCTCCATGGGGTACAACTTTAGACAAGGGATTCTGAATGGAACTCAGTACTGGATACATCATGGTTGTGTCAGCAATCATCCCAGTACTAGCTAACAAGCTCACCATGTTCCAGTACAGTATATACACACAGTATTATCACGAATGTATGTATGGAGAGATGTAGGGATAGCAGAACAGCAAAATGTCAGGAAACAAGGTAGGGATGATGGCATAATGCAGTTCAGTATACAACCCCATCTTACATAACTTTCCACATAAATGCATGAAAGATATGTAGGGGTTGTACCGTATTTATGATAAAACAGTGCATCTAATCTAGTGGTAGAAATTCATTTCCTAGAATTTCCACTAAACTAATTAAGCGGTAACTCAGGACACTAATTATTTTCTGTGATTCCAATGTACCGATACCAGGAAATGCACTTATCAAAACAACACGAGTTCCAAGTACACATTTACATATACTAGTCAGTCAGATTCGGTCATCAAAATGCAATGCAGTGCGTGGCACGGCAGTTGATGCCTATTTCCTGGAATACAACAGTCCTTGGTCACATGCAAATGAGTTCTCTCGAAATTCAGTGCGTGGCATCGGTTGATTGTGCCCATTTCTTGGAATACTACTATAGCCACACCGGGCGAAATGCAGCGTGTGGCATGGCAGTGGGTGTCCATTTCTTGGAATATATAATAATGTAGTCACAACAGTCACAAATGCCGGCACGTGTCATGGCAGTTGATGTCCATGTTCCTGGAATAACAGTCACAAACGCTCGAAATGCAGCGCATGGCAATGATGGCATGGCAGTAGATGCCCAGTTCCTGGAATAGTGCAGCCACAACAGTCACAAATGCTCGAAATGCAGTAGCTACAGGGCATGGCAGTTTGATGCCCATTTCCTGGAATAACAACGGTCACAAACAATTTCTCTCCAAACGCAGCGCGTGGCAATTTCTATCTATTACAATGGCACATCAATCTAACGGTACAAATTCAATTTCTACGAATCCAATCCTACGGTAGTGAATTTTGATATTTTCTACCGTTTTATTAGCATAAATACGGTATACTGAACTGTTTTATGCCATCATCCCTACCTTGTTTCCTTACTTTTTGCTGTTCTGTTATCCCTACAGCTCCATACATTTTTTACACTTGTTTCCGTAGCAGCATACCTGACAGCATTCACTCCGCACATCCACACACAGTACACAATTTGAGTTCAAAGTTCGAAGTTGCTCTGTGTACAAATGAAGAAAATAATAGCGTCGTAAAGAAGTCATGGTTGTTGAGTGGGCAGTTTCAAGTGCCTTGCAAGAAAAAGCAATGGTGCTCAGTGTAAAATGCTGCTGTTTTGTGCGAAACATGTCGTGAGGGTGTCAGGCAATTTTGGAATAGCCAGTCTGTAGAAAGAAGAAGAAGAAAAACCGATTTTGGCGGTTTGACAACTTTCTGGCAGTCGTTAGGCCAGCGGTCCAAGATCAAAGGGTCTATTCAGATACAGGAAGTTCACGTTGGGCTACATTCCAATGCATAATTAACGCAGAGAATGTTTCCTGACTTTCCACAGGCTAGCTGCAGCCAGAAACAACAGAAACGAACTGGGCTTGCGCTCGTTTGTGTAGAGACACCTCTCTGCTGTCCACATATCCACTTTAGATCCCGGGCTGAGAAAGCCTTCCAGCTGGGCAGCCGTTTTCCGAGACCTCATCGCGAACCGTGGCGGGCAATATGGTGCCGCATATTTTAGAACATTTTTTTTTGCCTGACTGGAGCCAGGCAATCTATATATGTAGCAGTGAAGCCCGGGATCTAAAGTGGATATGTGGACAGCAGAGAGGTGTTTCTACACAAACGAGCGCAAGCCCAGTTCGTTTCTGTTGTTTCTGGCTGCAGCTAGCCTGTGGAAAAGTCAGGAAACGTTCTCCGCGTTAAGTATGCATTGGAATGTAGCCCAACGTGAACTTCCTGTATCTGAATAGAATGGACCGCTGGCCTAACGACTGCTGGTGTGGTACTTTTGCGATGCTTTTTCGGAGTCTTCTTGGCCAGCAAAACACTGAATGGTAAGTTGTCATAACTTTAGGCTTATATGTTGACCAGTTTTGAGATTTTGAAAGATGTTTTTGTATTCAATTTAGCATATATATTGCGTGTCATCCCTACGTATAGACTCTACCGAGTCGATGATAGTCTCTGGATAGTATGCCTGAAAGGATGTACGCCCACCCTATTACCTCCAGAATAAGTAATGTGAAAAAAGTTTGGACTTACACAATGTACATCATCATATATCCATTATTACTGTATGGCATTGCATATTCAGTTGTGTCTGGTGGCAGACTGTGCATGTGTTATAACCGTATCTTTGTGTACAATCACTTAGCATACGTAGTACTAGCAGCACACTACAGATTTCTCGGAAGCAGCTGCAATTGGCAAGTCCCGAAAATGGTGTGCGTGCCACTTCACTCAAACACTCCTATTATGTCTTGTTTGGTGTTCTTGCAGCTACTAGTACTCACACAAAGAGAGTGTTACTGACAAAGAAAACTCAGGGAGCAGTGGTAGTAGCTATTGCAGTACAGCACTTGTATACCAGCTAACACATTCTGCATGTGCGGTGGGTGGGCCTCTTTTGGAGTGATATCCCTGAAAACTCAAAAATAAGCCCACCCCCCTCTGAGTAGCCACTAAAAGTTCATTGCCTATGGACGTATTATTGGGAGATTACAGTTATCCCAATTCCTTCTCCCCTTCAGCCCTCCCCTCTTCTCTCCTAGCCCCTCCCACTTCCACCCCAAGCACCCAACACACATCCGCCTTCACACTTCCCTCCTCTTCCCACACCACTCGTTGAATTTAAACTGTGAGTTGTAGTACAGTACGGTATGTAATAATTGATTACCATCTGCCTCAACAGTATATTTAACGAACCAAATGCAAGTGATTATAAGGAATGCAATAAAGTTAGTATAGCATCCGCGTATTGTAATGCATCAGCGTGCAGGACGGCTGACGATCGTAAAAGATGGTTGCTCACACACATGGTGGGAACAAAGGTACCTGTTATTGCATCAAACTTCTTCCAGGGCTTCATCGGTGAGAGCATCGTAAATACACCATGTACCTTGAACTTCTCCATGGATAATAGAGCGAGGGGAACTGGATTGGAAACGTGCATTTACAGGATTGAATGTGGATTTCACATCAAGTAGCTATGCCATTACCAGTCGTTACTCAGGACTGTCAGGAGTGATAGTTGCCGCTGATCGAACGATACAAATGGTGAGCCTCAGAATGGGTTTCGTGTGGCACCAGAGGTGCAACAGTACACAGGTATCACAATTTCAGGGATACGTCCATTTTTTGGACAGCCAAAGCATGCTTTTATCTTCGACTCAAGAGCAAAACTTACCACTTTGGGCATACACCGGTTGAAGGCCGATCCGACAGTGCACGATGTGAGCCCCAGAACAGTCCCTGTGTGGCACCAGAGGTGCAACAAAAAAAACAGCATAACCCGCATTCAGTCAAAAGCCATACCGACATTCCATACATTAGGAATAGGGTGGCGCGCACGTTTCCAATCCAGCTGTCCATGACTTCACACATCTTCCATGTGTAGCAAAGTGGGCAAGATGCCTTGCGGGAAGCTTTGATATAATTTGGCAGTTGCAGAACATAATCACAAGCGATGGCGAGTCTCTGTGAACGGCGAACGTAACTTCATTCTCCCTGCCAAGTCTCTTTCTTTTGTGGTCAGCCGCTCTGACAGTCTCCCTCCTTGCCTCATCAGTTCTCCCTTGATGTCGCTGCACTCTTTGCTTTGTCTCTTGATGTCTTCTCCTGTGTCCTGTTAGAAACCGACTCATACTCATCCATTTTGTACAGCAGCGACAAACGACAAATGTGAGATCACATGGTGCGGGCTGTATACGTGCACGCGCGGGTTAGGCCTTGGTGGATTTTGCTAGCATAATTTTTGGAAAAATAGGTGCTTCTGAGCATAGTGAATTATGCTGGGAAAAATAGGTACACTTTCTGGCTCTGATGAGAAAAATAGGTACAAAATGGGTTTGTAATTTGTAAACTTGAAGAAGCAAATTTATGTAGGCTACTACTAGGCTAGCTACGTATTAGCTAGCTATGTTGGCTATAGCTACTTATTAGACAGAACTACTCAGAAGTGACAACACATGGCCTGATAGTTTGTTGTAGTTGATGCGCTGTCACAGTGACAGTGTCACTCAGAATCAGTTTTCAAGTGTTTACGAGCGTGTATTGAATGTAAATTTTCAGAATCAATGCCAGCATAATTATTGAGAAAAATAGGCGAATGAAAAAGAGTTAATAACAGGAGAAAAAAAGAAAAGAAAAACAGGTAAAAGTTTGAGCAAATTCCGCCAAGGCCTAGCGCGGGTTCAACGCGTAATTTATGTGTGGGGCCACAATAACTGCATTCCAATGCGTTACAGGACAAATATAGATTTATATATAGTCACACTAGCCCAGATTCGACCTCCACGCTGCACGATTAGTCCCGCTCGGCAACAACTGACTTCAGGTATTGGTGCTAGATGCTTATATGGGTTCATATGGGAGCTATCAGAGGCAAAGTAAATGGAGCACATGCACTGAACTGTTTTTCTTCTTGTGTTCCAGGTAAAACTGTCCTCAATATGAAAGCTCCACTCATACTAATACAGATTCCATTCTGAAATCGGACCATTATTGGTGCTTGGGGAGGTGTTGCTTTGATGCAGTCAATGTAACGTCTCCACTTCAACCCGTATTGTATATTCCAAGATGTTCAATGATCGTGGCCAGGTATCCTCAGATGTAAAGTGTTCCATACCATGACTCTCTGCCCAACTGGCAACTTTCTTAGTGATTGTGGTGTTACACTTGGTTAGCCTGCTCTTGCACTCTCTCTCTCCCCACAATGAGGTTCAGCATATTGAATCGTGTACGGATCATCTGGTGCAGGAACAGTGAGCAGAATGGACGATTATTTTTTGTTGTGGCATGCAGTACTTCAGGAAAAGGTTTGGATGGTGCTGCAGAGGTCTTCCCTCATGAAGTCCTGCTTCTTCAGACTTTATATGAAACGTTCAGTCAACCCAGTTGAGGATGGATGATATAGTGAGCAACATGCATTGGTTGTCTCTGCTAGTGCGAGGGCTTTCACCAGTTTCCTGCATGGATGATTTTGTGCACCTGTGACTGACACAATGCTGAATAGGTACTAGACGACAGTTCCCACTCCTGCTGAGGTGTCTCCGGATTATTCAAACTGCAGAATGCAGCACAGCACTTAAAACTGAGCATTGCATGCAAGTCTGAGTATCTCCCTTGCACTACACAGTGCGAACCTTGAGAGTTCCTCCCTGAAGCTCCCCAGGGAACCCTAGTCACCAACCACCAGAAGAGTGGTCTCAACCTTCCAGTCAGGCCACTGTGTGACCACATCAGCAGCCAATTCCCACTTTTCTCACGTTTTCAGTACAAGATCGCTATTCTCCTGGTTCTCGAAAAATAGGCAATCTGATCCAGTCTTTGCTCCATCAGTGTCGATCAGTAGGAATACTGGGGTCAACAAGCTGTACTTTGGAACTTTGAAGTACAGGAACTCCATCCCCTCCCCTCCTGAAGGCCTCCCCCCCAAACCTCAGGCTCTCCGGCAGTAAGTGATGATGTACTTTCTGCAAAGCGCTAACACCAGTAAGGCTCTATCATGGCATTGTTTTTACTACGTCCACTTAAGAGTTGATAAGATGCAGCTGATGGTTTCTTGTGAGCCGATAGATCTGTGGAACGTACTTGTTCATCATCATCAGGTACAGATCACCCATCCTGTACAGAAATGACCAGCACCTCTGTGTCTGCCCTCAGGCATCCATCTGACCATCCAATTGAGGTCGGCCTTGAATGACTGTTCAATGCCAAGGCATTTGTATGTGTTATCTACCATTGTTTACTGCAGAACAGTGTCCCTGCTAGGAGAAGGACCCATTGCGAACTTTAATTTCACACATGCACTACTGCACACTTTCTCAAGCCGAAATCCGTCCCGATTGCACGTGACACCCTGCCCACAAATTGCTTGTGAGGGCCCTGGGCGTACACTTTCAGATCATTCATGCATGAACAGCAAGTGCATCATTGAGTTTTCCAATTGGTCACACCGTATCCAGTTTCGAACGTCAATGCATTGGACGAGGGCTTAATACTCAGCTTGAGAGTAGGGGGTGATAAGGACTTCCCTCACTGATACTATCCGCCCGAACTACGTCACTTCCAACCCCAATAGTGAACACAGACCTTCACTCCAGAAGTACAGCATCTGAGCTTTTGTGGTGCTCCAGTTGATTGTAGTGTCAGTTTAAGACAACTGTGGAGGGACACGGTTGTTTGCCTTCTGATAGTCTATCCACACCACCGACAGTATGGTGTAGTCCTCAACATGAGTTTGGAGTAAGGCAATAATCGCAGTGGTGAGTAGCATCTGTAGCCATTGGGTGGCGTACCCTGACATCCCCCTCTGGGGATGAGGACAGTTCCTCCAATCACATAACAATCAGGCATTTCAGTTTCAAAACTGATCAACCCCCGAATGATTCCCTGGAGAAGTCGTGCAGCCTGGTGAAAACCAGAATGTACATAGTACATATGTATGCCATAGGAGCTCCAAATTCCTTGCCCTTATAGTTACCTGCTTCCATGCAGATACACCCGTCCATAGTCCCAGTTTTTATGGGAATGGCTTCAGAAACGGACTCCTGCCATCTGAGAATGGCAGGATACTCTGAGTTGAAATGCTCTGGAACCCCACTGACACCTTCATGATCAATGACTGCTTTCATCATGGTTTGGGTAGCGGACCTTGTTCAATTCCAGATATCTGGGGTCCAAGTTGCTGGTACTTCTCATTTATGTCTGCACTGCACCTGTAGCCTGCACAGTTCGGTAGGGTGCACCCTCAGCATGCACCTCCAAGTCCTAGAAAAAGACTCCTCCCGAATGGATGTCTGCCTAGGTATATTGACCCTCTTTTACATTTAACCTTGCTATTCAGCCAGCCAATTTGTGTGCTCCTCTGCTTTGAAGGCTCTGCCTTCCACAGAGACTTGTTATCCTTTTAACCACAACATCTCTTGCAGCATAGATCTAGCAGTTGGGTCTCGGAGTGGGATTTCAATGCCTGCATGCATCCCTTTACACCGATGTCTCCCTCGAGGTTTTCTTCATCACATGACTCCACAAGTCTGAGTATCATATTTCTTTCCTTTCTTCCATTACAATGTGCCTTGCTACCCCTATGATGGTCACTAGATGGTGAGGGGTATTCGAGTTAGTTCATCACTGGTAGTTGGAGGTTCACCTAAGGTGATTCTTCATCCCTCCCAGTCTCTCGAACGTTAACCAAGAAGTCAGTTGATGAGCCTGGTGGAATTGCCAAACATTGAGATGCGTGCATCCCATTCGACAGCATTTCCAACTGCCCTGCTCTGACGGTTGGCTCTCTTCATATCCTCAACAGCTCACTGTTCTGGAAATCAGTCCACTGTATTCCTCATCCAGTAGAGGCAGTGTCATCGTGCCTGCATCCCATGGCACCCCATTCACAACTGAATAGTGCATTCTGGACTGGGAGCAGGTACGGATTGTGTAGAGCAGGTGATTATTTCTGTTCAATTGTTCTGTTACAATTACATAAAGCTGAAAGGGACTACAAACCTCTGAACCGGGCGCCACCACTTAGCCTGTGGTGTATCACCATTACAGTTACCCTCAGGGACCACATTGAGGTGTAGTGACGCTCCACATGTACGACTCTCTACTCCAAAGAAGTGTGACCAAGGGACAGATTTACAGTAGGAGGCCTAGTACCTTACACATGAAACCTACAGCTACCATAAGCAAGGGACCTATTTGGCCAACAAACTATTTTAATAACTAGTCTCCTACATTCCCTTCTCCTGCACCTAAATCATTTGGTTTGTCAGTTCAATCAGGGGAGTGTGTCACTGTTTGCACGTTGGCATTGCCAACTCGATGTTCCACTCGGAATGGGAATGGCTGAAGAGTTGGGCTCCATGCACCATGTCAGACGAGAAGTAGTGTCTATTGAGCAAGTGTAACCACTGTAAGGTACAGTAAATATCTGCCTAGCAGGTAAATAGGGAAGGAGGCCTGATTGCAATTCTCCATGAGCAAATAAGGTGGTTGTCATGGAAGAGGCTTACAGCTGAAATATGCAACAGGATGTTGCAGGCCTTCATCATCACTTTGACTAAGTACAGCGAAAATCCTGAAGTGAGACACATCCGTTTGGAGAATGGATTAAGTTAGGGGTTTCGTGAAGTTGGGTCCCCACAAAGAACACAGTACCTTCTTCACCTGATCGAATACCTTGCCGCACACGACTACACTACTTGGTTTGGTATGGCCTTCCTATTCCTTTAAGTGGGACTGAAATGGATGCATAGTTCAGAATGAAGCAACGACGGCAACAGAGGGAGCGCCAGTGCAATGCCAAAAGGCCTAGGCCAACAGCATCGGAGACCCAAGCAAAGCGATAAGTTGTGGGCCTGCTGCTTCATCTTGGAAATAGGGAAGGAATCCACTTCCCACACCTTATTCATCCAGGGTACCCCTTCCCATTGCTGACTCTGTGTCCCAGGATGTGTAACAAGCTCCACCTCTCATAAGTGATCCAGCTCACTGCACACTATCACAATTTCCTGCAGGTCTTACTAGAAGACCACTAAGTCATCCAGCAATGACTCAATTCATTCCCTGTACGAATTGGTCCATTGGTGTTGCTGGAGAGCTACTGAGCGTGAAGGCATGACTTGAAACTCCATGACCCGTAACAAGCTCCACCTCTCATAAGTGATCCAGCTCACTGCACATGATCACTAGTCTTGTACTAGAAGACCACTAAGTCATCCAGCAATGACTCAATTCATTCCCTGTACAGTTGGTCCATTGGTGTTGTTGGAGCCCTACTGAGCGTGAAGGCATGACTTGAAACTGATACACTCCATGTCCCGTCACAAGCTCCACCTCTCATAAGTGATCCAGCTCACTGCATATGATCACAATTTTCCTGCAGGTCTTACTAGAAAACCACTAAGTAATCCAGCAATGACTCAATTCATTCCCTGTACGAGTTGGTCCATTGGTGTTGCTGGAGTCCTACTGAGCGCGAAGGCATGAGTTGAGACTGAAACACTCCATGTCATTCCAACGCTTTCTGTCTGTCAACTATCCCACTGTTGCCACAAAGTGGGCCAGGAAGTGGCAGCGACAGACAAGTGACCCACTACTGCCATGCATTTTCAGTGTAGGTTTTCAGAACCATTCTGGAAGAGCGCAGTCTTAACTGTCACAGTGATGCATTCTTTGTTTGCTCCAAAAGTATGGACAGAGTTGCCTAGTGTCAACCTCCATGGTGAGGGGTTTGCCATCAACATGTGAGTCCACTGTCATGGGTCATGACAATTTCTCTCCAAGAGTATGCATCAAATTTGTCTGTTACCTGGGTACCTTGTGTTCAAACTTGCCAGCATCACTTCATCTTTGTCTGCTGTGACCAACACACTGTTGGTATGTGGCCCCTCTTACCACACATTGCAAGTCGCACCAAGAAATTGGCAATCCCTTGTATCATGGTATAGTTTGACTGCATCAGCAGCACATATGTCACTTGGTGCACGATTGAGCGGTCCCTCTTCCATGGCATGGATGACACCCTTTGGACAGATGCATCATTGCCAGTGTTTTTCAAAGACTTGGCGTTTATTTCTTTAGCTGCTTCCATAGTCTGGGCCAGTCATGAGCTTCAGGTGACAAGTGTTTCACACTCTTCAGTCCACAAACAAAGCAATTTCAAAGACCTTCCTTCTGAATCGAACTCAACAACGTGTATATATACCCAGATGCTGCAATAATTAATCTACAACCAACTTGGAAATGGATTTGCTGGCTGCTTGTGAAAGTGGAACCATTTGATGATCTGTTTGGTTCAAATGAGCTTGGGAGCATACCAATTACTTGGTTTGGTTGGTGCTGTGAGTCTGTGCAGGAGGGAATCATTTTGACTCTCAGCAAAGCAGGTTCTTATTTGACCTCAATGCAGTTTGCAATAAAGCTTGTGGATTCAAGATCAACTCGATGTCAGGTTGGAGTTTGTACAGTCCTGGTTCCCTTAAGTCCACAAGCAAAGCAATCTCAAAAAGCATCATTCAGCTGTCCTCTGAACTCACAATGCATCTCAAGATGCAACTCCGCAACCAACTCAGCAATAGATTCACCGTTGTCTTGTTTTGCTGCTGGTAGATCTCTTCACTCTTCAATCCACAAACAAAGCGAAATCGAAGAGCATCATTCAGCTGTCCTCTGAACTCACAATGCATCTCAAGATGCCGCAACTCCACAACCAACTCCGCAATAGATTTGCCGTTGTCTTGTTTTGCTGTGGGTAGATCTCTTCACTCTTCAAACAAAGCGAAATCGAAGAGCATCATTCAGCTGTCCTCTGAACACTCAATGCATCTCAAGACACCGTAGCTCTGCAATAGATTCACCATTGTCTTTGTTTTGACAGTGGAAGTGGAACCGTTTGATGGTCTGTTGGATTGAAATGAGCTTTGAGGATGCATACAAATTACGGTTTGGTTGACGCTGTGAGACAGTGTAAGAGGGAAAACGTTTGGTACAATAACCTTCAGCAAAGCAAGTGCTTGTTTGTCCTCAATGCTGTTAATGATCTCAGGTTGGAAGTGTTCAGATCTCGCCATGATCCACAATCCTCAGTTGTAGTGACTTGTGTCAATTCGGTGAAACGGCAAAGCAAGTGGTGCAAAAGCCTAGGAATTGCACAAGTACAGGGTTCTAGCTGACTGAGAGAGACATGGCCACATGCAGACAACAGAACAGTAGCAAATCTGAATGGTACAACTACAATACAGAGAACTGGAGAGAGATCTAGAGTCAGACCAAGCATCCTATAGCTACCTGGGACTGGTGGTACCATGTCGAGAGCTATAGCTAGTCACAATTATTTTGTATACATTAGTTGACATCTCTGATCACTGAATACATACTTTTAACACAGTATAGTCTGTTTTTGAAACACCTGCACTTTTACCTGCCCTATTCCCACCCTTTTACCCCACCCCTTTCCGTTGCTGTATTTACTCTTGTGTTGTCCCCGCATTGCTTGGATTTTCACTGATGAGGGCCACTGTATGGTGGCCGAAACGTCTGTTCAAACTGCTTGAAATATTTATTCGGTTGGTGCATGAGCTAATATACTGGGCACAGTAGTCTAGCTTGCAAGGCCTGTACGAATAGCTCCGGAAGTCTTGTATAATATTGTTGTATTTAAATCTCCCGGTTTGATATTAATTGTGTATGAGTGGATCTTGAGAGGGAGTACAGTGTAATTACCAGTATGTACAGCTACCTTACTCATGCCATGGTTACACAATGAATTGCTCAAATGTCCCACTTTGGATCAAATATCATTTTCTAGCAGATATTATCCCTCTTTGTCTCTTGGTTAGGTTGACACCTATGATTTGCCACAACTTAGTCCAGTCTTTCTGATGACTCTAACTTGAGGGCATGGAATTTAATGCCTACATTCACCATAGCCTGTAGGGGACCCAATGATAAATCTAAGATGAAGTAACCTTGAATCAAGTGTGCTAGAACCCAAGAACCAAGTGACCATGTTTGCAAACTGCAGTTACTAATGCTTCTATGACTTCCACTTTGCCAGAAATATACAATGCTTATAGAGAGTTAAAATGCCAAAATATGGGTTTTTCGATTTTATATGGGAGGTTATATAGGAACATACCTTCAACAGGTATGAACGGAGATGGTCCGGCTACTGACACACTCTGCTAATGGTACCTATTGATTTTCAACGATGCTTGCTAAAATTCATCGTTATAAGTCACTTCAAACGGATCAAAATATGTTTTTTTGTGATTTTATATGGGAGGTTATATACAAACATACCTTCAAAAGGTATCAACACAAGTGGTCCGGCTATTAACACACTCTACTAATGGTACCTATTGATTTTCAAGAATGTTTGCTAAATTTCATTATGAAAAGTCACTTCAAACCAATCATCTAATCTTCTATGGGGAAAATGTATTGTAATATTAAATGATTGCTAAATTAGTCACTTCACGGTCCATAGTTGGGTTGGTCCAGGCATTTTTGCACATGGTACATCAAGTGAAATCTATCAGTACCATTGGTTTCAGGGTGGAGCTTCAAAAGTCACTTGAACTAATCTTGACCTTCATTTTGACATTAACCCTTTCATGTCCAAGATACTGTGGTCAAAAAAGTAGCTCTGCTCACAAACTGCTTGTGTGGCTTTGATGCAACTCAGGTAGATATTCAGTTCTAGCACAACAGATTTGAAATTGCTTCACCTTCAATTTTTCCATTGGGAGCCCTACCATAGGTGTCCACTGTGAAATCACTTCATAGACGCAATGCCTAGTATTTGCTATTCACGCATACATGCATGCAGGTGCTCAGGAGCATGGCTATGGTTTCTGAACATCTGCTGAGCACATGGCTACAGCTCCCTGGCTGTAGTAGCCCCGCCCCCTCCACTGGCTGGCACATGTACACCCTCCGTTTACTAGATGATTGCGCAATCACCACGCTAGCGCTGGCGCACGCGCATGGATCTGCCCCTGGAATGTGCTGATGGAGCTGTTTTGGGTCACATGACTTTTGTGGATACTTGTACCAGGGGCACTGACAGTTGCCGGAGTTGCATGGTAGTTTAGTATAGACACGGATATGTCAACCACTCCATCTGTGAAAATAGTGGAAGGAGAGCTCACTGTGGAAGAACCATCGAATCAACCAACCACTCCATCTGTGAAAATAGTGGAAGGAGAGCTCACTGTGGAAGAACCATCGAATCAACCAACTCAGAAAGTAGTTGGAGAGATTACAGAAGAGACATCAAGTCGGTTGTATGACACTCAAAATCCTGCCTGTATCTGCAATGAACAGCTTGTTGCCGATCCAGCATTGATATCAGATGATCTGAAATGTCCTCTCTGCCTTGATCTTCTGAAAGAACCCGCCCTTACAAGCTGCTGTGGCCAACACTTCTGCCAAGAATGTATTGACAATGTAAAAGCTGCAACACACGTATGCCCCCTTTGCAACGAAAAAGGATTTAACACTTTCTTAGACAAACAAAAGCAGCGTACAGTCAATGCGCTCAAAGTGTACTGTAGGATGCGGGTTAGGGGGTGTGAGTGGGAGGGAGAACTGGGGAAACTTGATCGGCATTTGGATGTCCATGGAGGAGATTGTCAGTTTGGAGAGGTGGAGTGTGAGTTTGGTCCAGCTGGGTGCATGGGAAATGTCCTACGCAGAGATGTGGTTAAACATCAGCAAGAGTGTGTGCAACAGCACCTCCGGCTAATGACACGATTCAGTTTGAAGAGCATTGAGAATTTTGAGCGGAGGTTGTGTGAGCAGAAAACAAGTTTTGAACAGCACCTAGTGCAGAAAGATCAAGAGATTCGAGCAGTTCATAATCAGCTTGAACAAAACAATGATAAAATATGCCAGCTAGAGTTGGAAGGCCACAAAGTTGCTGATCAATTGGAGTTGAAAGACCAGGAGATTGCTGATATCCAGCATCAATTGGAGTTGAAAGACCAGGAGATTGCTGATATCCAACATCAACTGGAGTTGAATAATCAGGAGAGTGTTGATACCATTGAGCCAGATGATATATGGCCTGACTCAGATCTAGCGTCAAGTGAACCAGTGGAACCCACTGATGACCGAGATGTAGCTGTACACCCTTCCCCTGCAATTCAACATATAACACTGAAGCCACCCATCAAGCAAGAAATACCAGTTGTACCAGTGGAAGTTACAATGACACTTTTCAGCAAATACGAATTCTTTGGTCAACATGTCACGTGGTACTCCCCTCCATTCTACACCCATGATGGTGGGTACATGTTGTGTCTTTCCATCAATAGAGATGGTCCCGAAGGTTACTACAACATGTTCGTTAACGTATGCTTGATGCGTGGAGAATTTGATGACCATCTGCAATTCCCATTCCGTGCATATGTTGAAGTAGAAATTACCAATCACAAAACAGGAGAGAATATAGAAGAAGTGATTACTTTTCGGGATTCAGACGATCAGAATTGGGGAGACAGAGTACTTGCACCATTAAAAAGAAATGCTCGTGGGCATCGCAGTGAAGGCATACCAAAATTTATACTGAGCGAAGAGTGTGCTATTAATGATTCCCTCAAACTTCGAGTTACGAATGTTAGCTTCAATCAGCGATGAAACACTTTTCTTAGCTGTGGACCTCTGTGCTTATGTAAGTATCGTTTTGGGTGGGGCTAACCCCATACTGTTGAGAAGTGCTGGTTGTATTACTGTATACAAGTTGTAATTTTTCCCACATAAGGCATGACATTATAACATTCGAGTCACTCTAGATCTGCAGTGTCATCACAGATTTTCCCAGCATAGATTGTGTCACAGACACCTGTTAGCTGACTAAGCTGTTAGAGTGAAGGGTTTCCTGAAACCCTGCATTCAAGGAAGCCGCAATCAATTAGCCTTGTTCCCAGGCTCCTCCCCAGCTTTTTGTCACATACAGTATGTGACAAAAAGCTGGGGAGGAGCCTGGGAACGAGGCTATAGCAATCACAATGCTGCAGCAGTGTATATATACCATTAAGACTATTAGTTTCGTTTAGGATAGAGGTTGTAATTGTAAGTTTAGTTTTACTTTAATTACTCAAAAGGGGTAATTACTTAGTGCTAAAAGAACTTTTAGTTAACCACCCTCATTTTGGGTGATTTCAAAGTTTTACTATATAAAAATTATTGAATTAGTGAGACTATAGTTGCACTGTAGTCTGCAAGAGTTTGTTGTGTTGGTTCTATTACTGCATGTTGCTGGTTGCACTTGAATATATACCAGTCCCGAATTCAATGGCATGTCCCACAGATCACAATTGGAGATCTTGACCTCTCATTAATTGGGTGACTGATCGAATCTGGAGGTCAAAATGTGCACAGTGTTGTTTTGGCTATCAGAGTATTGTATACATAGTTAACATACATGCAATCACTACAGTACCATAATTATAGTTCGAACCCTTCAATCTAGCTGTAACTGTTATAGCTAACTATAGCTAAAATTACGAATGAAATCAGAGCTCAATCGAGAGTAACTGAGCACAACTAAAGCTGTGCTGGAGCACATGTAGTCTAGCTAGCTGCTAGACCCTCCTCTCCCCTCCCCAGAAACGGAAAAACAGGAAAGGACATGCACATCCTTCTGTTTCCGGGGTGGGAAGAGGAGGGTCTAGCAGCTAGACTTCCTGTGTACTATTTCGCCCCTCCTTGATTGAAACACTTATAGTGCCACACTCCCTCACTCTCTCCCACACCCACTGACTCCCACCCTACTCAAAATGGATCACCTGAAACATGCATGATTGTTAATTCCTTGTACCCAACCGACAATTACATGTGTGGAATTCCGAGTACACGTAGATCACTAAAGCAATAGTAGGTACATAATTCAATCACTAAGATACTGATCACGAAAGACACACTCAATGACATGTCTGCTATGGTAGCAACATGTATTGTTATAATACGGATAATAAATAGTTATGATGTAAAAAATGCATTGATGCTTCTCCCCTGAAGTAAAATCCAGAACAGCTATTCCATTTTGTGATGATTGCCATCACTGCTGCTGCTGAGTAGTCCATTGCCAGCATCCCCTGCCATCAGCTGTCTCAGCACGAGCTGCTTGTACACACCTCCCTGACTAATGAGCTCATCATGAGTGCCCTGCTCAACCACACAACCCTTCTCTATCACCACTACCTGTATGGGTGTGTATGTATGTGTGAAACAGAGGCAAAGTCTGGTTATATTCTGTAGGGGTGTTGTCTTGGCACTAGCCTCATTCCCAGACCTACAGAATTAGGGCCTGGAATGATGCACTGGAATGTATGCAAGCTACAAAGAAAGTCCAAACACGGTTAGATGAGTTCGTTGTAGACGGCAGCCTTCTTCCTTACTTGTGAGGCATTTCTGACGGTGGAGAGTCTGTGAGCAATGACCAGCACAGTCCTGCCCTCCATGGCTCTGTCAATTGCCTCCTGTACGAGATGTTCACTCTCCGCATCAAGAGCACTTGTGGCCTGGGGGGGGGGGGGGGGGGGGGGGGGGAGAGAGAGAGAGAGGTGGGGAGGGAGGATGGGTGGGAAGAGGTACATGGAGGAAGGGAGCAGAGCAATGACAAGGGAGAGGATTCACAACAGCTATACAACCATTAGATGGCTACTGTGTATACTGGTGAGAAGTCAGATCTTGCTAGCCAAGAACTTCAAGCTGTGTCCCGTGCTATGTAGCCGCACTGACCTCATCCAATAGCAAGATGTCAGGGTTGAGCAGAAGGGCCCTGGCTATGGCGATACGCTGCTTCTGTCCTCCCGACAGCCTCACCCCCCTCTCCCCCACCATTGTGTCGTAGCCCTCCTGCCAGAACAAACATGCAATGACATGCAAGACATGTAAACATGCTCCTGAAGTGACATCAGCAATAGTGAATAATACAGTTGCCTCACAAATGTGACAACTGACTCACCTCAAAGGAGGTGATGAAGTCTTGTGCGTTGGCCTGCCGGGCCACCTCCTCAATCTGACAGAGAGAGAGGTGGAGGATTAGGAGGACATTTGAAAACACCCAAATGCGTGCTGGAAAGCAGCACACTGACCTCCTCCTTTGTGGCATCCTCCTTCCCATAAGTTATGTTGTCAGCAATGGAGCAAGCAAACAGCACAGGCTCCTGACTGACCAGCCCGATGTGCCTGCGGAACCACCTGGGATCCAAGTCACGCAAGTTGTGCCCACCTGTACACCACACAGGGGGAGAAAATTCGAGATAGCGAGATCTTATCCAGGGTTCAACTGATCCTACCCAGGGTTTCAACTGATCCTACCCAGGGTTTCAACAGTTACACAGATCCTACCCAGGGTTTCAACTGATCCTATCAACTGATCCTACGTGTTTCAACTGATCCGGTTTCAACCGATCCTATCCAGGGTTCAACAGTTAAAATTACTGATCTTACCCAGAAGAACTCGTCCACTTGATAGTTCATAGAAGTGCTCAATGAGTCTGACAATGGTGGACTTCCCCCCTCCAGAGGGGCCTACAAGCGCTACCACCTGACCAGGGTGTACTGTGAAACTTACATCCTGCGTGTGTACATGTGTGAAGTACATTGTGTGAGGTACATTGTGTGAGTGGTGTACACGTGTGTGGGGGTGACAATTTGAGAGTAGGGTGCATATATGTGAGTGGAGGAGGGCAGGTCTGTACCTTAAGGACTTGTTCATCCGGACGGGAAGGATAGAAGAAACAGACCTTCTCAAAACTGATACCTGTGAGGGAAGAGAGAGACAGGTGAGTGGCTTGTGCTACTGAAGTGAACCGAGTCATCCCTACCTCCTTTGAAGGGTTCAAACACAAGAGTGCCATCCCTGATCTCACTGACCCGATCTAGGAGCTCAAAGATACGAACTGATGCCCCCACCGCCTGCAAAAGGACAATATGCACAGCTACAGACAGTTTTGGGGAAAGAGTGCAGCAATGTGACGTGATTCCTTGTGTGTGTGACACAGTCAGTGTAGCAACCCGGTACCACCCATGACATGCCCACAGCCAATGCAATTGGAACTCCAGATTGAGATGCTGAGGTAGGAATTCCTTATTACTGGTTGGCCCGACTTGCCAGTACAGCTCTTAGGAAAGGCGCACAAAGATTCTGACCACACGGTCGTGATCACTGTTGTTCACGGACGCTTCATGCCAAAACTCACCGTGCTGGCAAAGGTGTGAGCGCTGTAACAATTTCTTGTCTTCCCTTTGGCTGCCATTGCTAGCGATGAACTGAGCGTAGTTGCCACATGGCATGTGTGTTAACTGGAACGAATTGCAATACTTAGCTTGCACTACGGTGCGTCGCACCCAGGGTTGCAACGGCTACCAGGAGCGCAGTTGCCCCTCGAAGTAGGAATTCCTTATTACTGGTTGGCCAGGGCTACAACCTGAGGCTCCACCCATCACCTGAGACTCCACCCACTGAATTTGTATCAGTGCAACTGCTGACCTGCATGAACTCGCCATACAGGTTAGACAGGAAGGCAAAGCACATGGCGAGGTTGAGCGTGTACAGCATCAGTGCAATGAGAGTGCCGGCCTGGAGACTGCTGTGAAACACCAGGTAGCCCCCATACCACAGAACCAAACTGGAAGCGCCCTGAGAAGGGGTAAGAGGAGGGAGGAAGGAGGGAGAAAGAGAGAGAGGGGAGGTGGGAGGGACGAAGGAGGGAAGGAGAGGAGGTGGGAGGAAGGAGGAAGGGAAGGAAGGAGGCAAACATCAAGAAAGGAGAGGAAGGAGAGGAGGTGAGGCGGGAGCAAATGCATTAGGGAAAGGAGGGGAAGCGTTGCACCAGCTGTGACTTACATACATTAGCAGTCCCACAACACCTGTGAATACTCCTGCAGAGAGAGAGAGAGGGAGAGAGAGAGAAAGTAATCTCTCTACCACAGCTAGGTTACTCTATCTAGATCACTGTATCGCAGCAAGGTTACCGTCAGACAGTAAACTGGCTTACCAGTGAGAATGGCCAGTTTCTTCCCCAGTTCATAGCTCTTGTCAATATCCACACCATACAGCCGGGTCATTTTGGACTCGTTGGAGAAGGACCTCACAGTGACCACATTGCTGATGGACTCCTCCGCTGTGCTGTTCGCATGGGCCAACTTGTCCTGGAAGTTCTTGCGAAGGTTCTTCAAGAATCGACCTACGGTGTGAGCGAGTATGGTTGTGTAGGTGAGAGCAAGTGTGTGATCTAGCAAATGTATTCACAAGCACGTTTAACATACAATCATGTACCAGCAGCAGATGTGTTAACAAATTACCACGAGCAGAAACATGCACAAATTTTCTTACCATACTGTACTGCAGCTATTGCAATGATGGGCACGACAGAGAGGAGCACGGCCGTCAGCTTGGCACTAATGTAGAACATGAGTCCAATGGAGATGACCATCTGGAGGGTGTAGCGTGCCAGCATCGAGATGTTTACGGTGACCGCATTTTGGACCACCTGTGTGTCCGAGCCAAGCCGATTGGTCAGTTCACCCGTCCTAGGGGAGTGGAAGAGTGTGTGTTGAGGGATGGGAGTGGTGGCTTTGAATGTAGACTTTGCCTCGTACCCAGGCCCTGCCCCACTGGCCTGGGTACGAGGCTAATGTAGACTATGACAGACGACTCTGCACCAAGTTACCTGCTCTTGTCAAAGAACCCCATTTCTTGCTGTATGATGGCTGTGAACAGCTGCACAAAGCAACCATACACAAGAGTCATTGCTGGACACTCACCACGACCTTCTTGAGTACCTTTTTCCTGAGTCTGGCAACGAATCTTTCTCCTGCCAAGCCGAAGAGCATCGCTCGGAAGAGGGAGGCGATAGAAGCAGCCAGGAAGACCCCCACCAGGAGTAGCACTTCTTGATTCATCCTCCCTGTGTGTGAGCACATTATCGTGTGTGTGTGTGTGTGTGGGGGGGGGGGGGGGGGGGGGGACAGGCCAAGTAACCATGTAGACTGCATTAGGGGTGGTGGCTGATTTGGTATTGAACATACACATTGTGTACGGTGTGCATGTGACGTTCCCTGGAGGTCGGAAGCCGTACTTGGCGGTGCTGTGTGTGTAGAAAGTACGATGTGAGCCACTGGACTCTATAGGATTGACTAGCCTCATTCCCACTCAGGCGCTCCACCTTCCGAGCGCCTGAGAACGAGGGCAAGGATTGAGGAGCCCAGTGAACATGTCTTACCAGTTTGTCTGGTTTGGCATAGCAAAGTTGATAACCTTTCCAAACAGGTATGGAGCCAGGGATACACATCCAGAGGAGACGAATAGGCAGACGATACCGAGTAGAAGGATGGGGTATTCCTGTGGGTGTACAGGTGTGTGGGTGTACAGGTGTGTGGGTGTACAGGTGTGTGAGTGTACAGGTGTGTGGGTGTGCAGGTTAGGATGCAACATGTGGTGTCCATGAAGTAGTGTACTTGGTTCACAGGCACAGACAAGCATGCAGTCTTACCGGTTTTGCAAGCAATGCAAGTCTCTTCAGATCCGCTTTCTTCTTCGGTTTCTCTTCCCCATCTTGTTGGTTGATGATCAATCGTAGCTGCTGTATGCGAATCATGCGGCGCAAGAAGTACCAACTTGAAGCACCAAAAACAATCTCTAACGCTGGGAATACGATTGCCACTATACAGAGAATCTTGTATGTGATGCTCATGTTGAGCTCAGGGTTGGAGGGGACATTCCAGTTCTTGTTGACGATCTGGTGCAGGATCAACCCGCCCTTCACTATGGCATAGATCAGGCTCATGAAAGATATGAGGAAGATGACAAACAGGCATAAAATGGACAGCATCCTGCTCGATTTCTGTCTCCTTTCATTGGTCACTGACGCTTGCATCAGGCTGTGGTGTTCCAGGTAGTAGAAGCAAGCGACCAGGACAACCCCCCTCACGGCGGCTATGCATGCCAGATCAAAGGTAGAGTGTGTGAAGGAGAAGTCCTCCACGCTGTCCTCCAAGTAGGTGGTGTCCCCCCCTGCCGCCCACAGGGCAACGCAAGCAAGCGAGTCCAACGCAACCAGAAGTGTTGCAACGCTCGTGAAGCGAAGCAGTGGGAGATGGGACATCCGCCTTCTTGGCTCTGGAGTTTCTGCCATCTCGGATGGCCTGGTTCCTTGGCCCTTCACCTGGACGCTCATGAGGTATGTACTAGCAGGCTGCAGCTTGGAGCTTGTAAACTTTGCTGTGTGTAACTCCTCATGCCCCTTTATTAACTAACTAATTATCCCTATTTACTGCGCATGCGTAGAATTTTGTTCCTTTTCCAAAGCACATGGCTCCGAAGGACAAGAAGTCGGCGTCTTCTGGTACGTTGAGTTCTTCTTATTCCAGCTGTTTTTGTAACAGTTACAGGCAGTTGGAGTAATAGTACATTGTTTATTCCTACAGCTTCGGCCACTAAGGCCAAGGCTGATGCCCTGAAGGCAAAAAAGGCCGTGTTAAAAGGTAAACATACTACCATCAAAAAGAAGATCCGCACCAGTGTCAGATTCAACCGACCAAGAACTCTCAAGAAACCTAGAAGACCAAAGTATCCCAGGAAGTCTGCCCCAAAGCGGTGCAAGCTTGATCATTATGCTATCATTAAGCATCCGTTGACGACAGAGTCGGCTATGAAGAAGATCGAGGATAACAACACACTTGTGTTCATTGTCCATCTTCGTGCCAACAAGCCCCAGATCAAGCAAGCAGTGAAGAAGCTGTATGACATTGATGTTGCTAAAGTCAACACTCTCATCAGGTTGGACGCTGTTACTGATGGCATTAGCGTATGTAGTCTCACATGGCCAGACCCTGTTCTGCCCCGAGGGAAAGGGTGTAGAGTATGAGGATCCATCTGTGTTTGGTAACCGAACGTACTTCTAGCCTTTTATCAAGGGCTCCAGTATTATCGCGTGGGAAGGGTGACATGCAGTGACATACCTAGACAGAATATGGATTACGAGCTCTCCTCCCGCCTTTGATGCCTGATGCATTCCTGTTAATACCCACCACCAAAGTAGGACGTTGAGAAAGTGTAAAGTTTCACGTGCTTCACTGAAAGAAGCAGTAGCCTTGTTCCCAGGCTGTAGGAGAACGTCCTGGCAACTTCCGCGAGTTCAAACTGTATTTTGGTTCACATATGCAAAAGAATACCAGGCTCCCCTTTCCACATACCCATGCTGCAAGTTAGCCTCGTTCCCACGCGGCCTGGGAACGAGGCTAGCTGCAGTAATGAAAGCACTTCCACACATGATTTTGTCATAGTTCACTCAAAAATTTGCCGTCCTTGTAATTATTGACTCCATGTTCTTTCTCCTTTTTAGGCCTGACAGTCAAAAGAAGGCGTATGTGAGATTAGCCCCTGACTACGATGCACTGGATGTTGCAAACAAGGTGCTGATATTATGTTCTTGCTATAAACATGAAATGTTGCTTCTTAGTTACAAGACAGCAATTAATTTTGTTATTCTCTTTTCTTTCTTCAGATCGGCATCATATAAACTAAATTGTCTTGAGGTGACAAGCTCTATTGAGATTGTACATTGTTATGATTTATGATCTAACAATTTCACATTAATTTGGTGGGGACATCTATGTGGATAGCCATTGGTTAATACGGTCCACAAAATCTGCAAGCTGGGTACAGTTGGCGCGCTGAAGGGGTTAAAGTGTAGGGGTCAAAGGGCAAATGGCTTTTGCTGGAGGAGTGGGTCTGCTGGCGTCCAGGAGCAGGGGCAGCTCAGACGCCTCATCTAAAGAGGAAGATAAATCACAGCTGGAAAATGAAGCCCTGGTGAGGTAGCATTAGCTTCATCCCCTATAGCTACAGATACTTCCGTGTGTAGGTACTAAGTCAGCAGGTGTGTTCTCCTGGAGATGAAAACGGATGCAGTACTGTGCAAGCAGCTTGAAACATGCGTTCAGCATACCAAATGTTTGTTGGTCTGAAGCAATTCAGGGATCAAGTGGAAAGAGCATCACCGTAAGTATTTAATACCTGCCATGGGTAGTCTCGTTCCCAGGCCTTCTACACCTCCAGTTTTTGCACACTGTAAGTAATCAAAAGCGGGGTATAGTTGCATAGAAGGCCTGGGAACTGGCCCTTGTATATCTACTCACGTGACCCTCAACGAATCAGACGCCTCAGAATCGATCACATGACGGAGCATTAAATCGTTTATTGCACACTTTAGTGTGGATAATGCACACTTTTCAAAGATCAATGGCTGTTTCAGGTCAGTGAGTAGTTTAGATACCAGTTTGCAGTGCATTACGGGCTTTAGTGCACTCGGGCAATCTAGTTAACGGTCTCGGGCGGATAATGCACTCACCTTCGGCTTGTGCGTTATCTCGCCCTCGACCGTTAACTAGATTGCCCTCGTGCATTAAAACCCGTAATGCACTGCAAAGTGGTATTTAACTTCCGGTGCTGTTCTTTCCACTTGATACAAAGTTCCACAAATTTGGCTATAGGAGAATCTTTGTACATGCAGCTTCTGTCATGCACTATGGAACTCATTTGTCTTCCCTCAGGAGAAGGAGTTTGCTTGGCTGCTGGAAACCGAGTTTGATATAAAGCTGGACGCCATCAGCAGATGCATGGAGGTGCTTGAAACTAGTCTATCACTGCGTGAAACTGCTTAACCACACCCTCCCACCACATGCTCACACACACACACTCAGATATTATTGCACACACCCCCCCCCCCCCCCCCCCCCCCCACACACACACACACACTCACTCTAGCCTCGTTCCCAGGCCCGACTCTGCGTGGCCTGGGAACGAGGCTAACACACGCTCTTATTATAATTACACACACGATCATGCACACACACACAGGGATGCTCAAAGAAATTCTCCATTGTTCTCGACCCTTCGCTAGCCTCAGGAGGTCAGTCATGTTTCCCAGGGTGACATCAAATATTAATTAGAATTTCTCACACTCAAACAGGAGACGTTCGCCCAATCCTACTAACTTCTCCACAGCAGTGAGTGTGATGTGTGGGCAAATCTTGATTCCAGGCCATTGTGCAAGCTGGCTTGATCACAGTGCCACTGAATGCAATACTTTTTTCTTCTACACTCGTTCCTATTTGTGTAGGGGTGATGCCATTTTTTGCACAGCAGCTGTGGATGGCGACAAGATAGCAAAAGCTGTGAGTTGATGAGAACGCCGCGGGGTTTATTTCAGAAAGTATCACGGGGGGGGGGGGGGGGCAAAACAGAACAGAGAAAGTATGGGGGGCAATTGAATAGTGCATGGCAGTGCGCCATTTAAGGGGGTCTGGGTTTCCCCCCCCCAAACAAAACCCTGGAACACAGCATGCATGTTTCACATCATCAGTGATCTGAATCATCTGTAACCTGTATTAGCCTAACCTGTGTAACCTGAATTAACCCCTGTCTGACCTGTGTTGAGCTGTGACATGCAACTCACAGTACTTACACACTGTAAATGACATAAGCACAGCGAGAATATTTTTGTGGAGTACCGTGTGTAGTATAAGTCAATTGAGTCAATTCAGGTATGCTATTTACGTGCCTTCACATAATCTTTGGTCCCTCCTCGGTACTGCTATTGCAATGTGGTGTGGCACACAGGAGATCACACTGAAGCTTCCTGGCAGAGGAAACAAGCCGCTGAGAACAACCATCAAGGAGCACGCCCCTTGGAAACTTAAGCAGGTGAGGACGTTGTAGCTCCAGTTTATGTGACCTTTGACCTGCCGATACATCTGCCTCAATTAGCCTCATACTCAAGCCATCTCACCTCAATGTTTGTTGCTTGCAGTAAGTGACAAATGCTGGGGTGAGAAGGCTTGGGTACGAGGCTACTACCTCCTACCTTCCCTTCAAAGATCCAAGACTCGGCCAACTACTTCCAGTTAGCGCAAGAGCAGTACCACGAGATCAAAACCAACAGAGAAGCCCTCCGCACCCCTGAGCAAATTCGGAAGGCTTTTGACAATCTCACAGGGTCACTTAGACAAGCAGAGAAGGTGCTGGTGCTGCCCCAGCTGCCCACCATGCAGGAGATCTATGCAGCAGAGATGAGGGTGAGTCCCTCTGGGTGAAGAAGACACCTGCATCACACGGCTCTTGTATTACTGGTTCTGACCTCCTCCCCACGCACCCACCCCAGAGCCACCTCAAGCCCGAGCTACCAGAGGACATCGCTCTTCACTTCCACATCAGTTCCTCCTTGCTGGTTCTGACCATCCTTACCGTCACGCAAGCTCCAAAACCAGGCGCCAGTGTAGGTGCATAGTCTGTTCACAGCAACCTAGTACTCCACCTTCTTTTAGCCTCGTTCCCAGGCCTGCCCCGTTCTTTCTGTTCTTCGGTTTACGTTGACAATAATACACAGATGCGGAAGAGCGGCGAAGAACGTTCACCGCGCTGCTCTTCCGCATCCATTAATGCAAACCAAAGAACAAAAGAACGGGGCAGGCCTGGGAATGAGGGGAATTGGTGTTCAGTAGTTACAGTTCAAAATCTGATGGTCAGCTCCTGGATGGAATAAGAAACTTCATTTTTTTTCTTCAGAGCCAAAAGGGTGATGATACCGACTCCTGGCTAGGATCAACGTTGTGAGTGATTCATGTTGTATGGCACGACTTGTGGTATGTGTCACATGACTCAGTGATTATTTTTCTCTCAGTGATTATGGTGCTAGTACCTATGAAGTCTGCAGCCAACTCCAGGTCAGAATTGCCTTGCTAGTACATCAAGAATGTCCTTCCAGATCAAGTGGAAAAGGTGGCACCAGAAATAATCGATGCCTCCTTAAACTTCCATGTAGCAGCTAGATAATTAGTCTCTTTCCCACACCTTTCGTCCAGCACGTATATCACTTTCAGTATAAAAGCGATCCGCAGTGGGGTTGGTTGGGTCTGGAATCGAGACTACTAGGTAATGACCAGTGCCGCTCCTTCCTCTTGGTCTGTACTTGTCCATGGCTGCACAATGTGGAGTATCTATGATGTCATTTTGCTTGCTGCAGGTCGAGTCCCAAGTGCCCTGGATGACCGATGTGCTTCAACTGTTACAGGAAACACTGGAGCTTGCACAGGATTTGATAGACAAGGTAGGTTTTGCCCTCCAGCATAGAGCCTGGTGTTCAGGCCTCTTGGGTGTCATATGACAGGAGTCTAGGCTACTTCATGTTCTGCTTCTTGAACCCCCAGTTTCCTCAGCCTACTGACCCCCTAGTTCAGGCTAGCCTCGTTCCCAGGCCCTGTCCCGAGCCTGGAAACGAGGCTAAGTTCACCCCCAGCTTCCCTCAAGCATCAAACTCACTGCATGATATTATTCCGCAAATTGACGACTCCTATAGTCCCGACTTACTTACCATAAACAGCCCATTATTGCATCATCATGCAGTGAGTGGATGTACCTTGTTAGTGTTACTTACTTCTCCAAAAACATTGAGCTTCTGAACATGATCGGCTGCAATGTTCCTATACAAGTCTTGTATTTGGTCGACGTCACATCAGCTCATCAAAGCGTTAGCATATCTATATAGTTGCCCTACCACAAACTTTAGCAGCTTGATGTGCACGCCCTGTCCTGTCATTACCAATTTTCCACATCCTTGTCTTTGCACAGGTCAAGATATTTGAAGCAATTGGGTTGCCACAGAACATGCCATAGCAACAGGAACCATAAATAGTGGTGGGAGGAGATGAGAAAGGGTCGTCTCATTCCCAAATCACATACTAGAATGCAGTATGGAAGAATGAGATATTGCATACAGGATTATACGCAATGTTGCTAGTGTGTCGTCTTGCATTCTGGGTGTAATAAATGGTGTATGGATTCTTCGTCCCTCCGCCTGGCAAACCGCTGTGCCATAGAGTTGATGATGGAGAGAATGAAGTAGATGACCATGGCCAAAAGGACATATCCGAATATCCAGGACAGCTTGCTGGATTCCTGGACCAACGAAGGAGAGGAGGAGGATTAAGTGGGTTTCTGTGTGATCGACCTCTGCTTTGTACTCGGGAGTGGCCTGGGAATGAGCATCACAGCACTAGTCTGGGAATGAGGCCGTCACACAATACAGACCCAGGAAGTGGTGATCAGGAAGAGCCCCGTGTGTGGGGGCTCTGATGGGCGTGCACGATTAAGTTGCGTATATACGTCTTCACTCTTCACACCATCCCGCCATTGTGGTCTGTACTGCAGTGGATCGACTGGGATGGTGTGAAGACAAACAGCTAACTGTTACTGGTTGAAGCCTGTGCCTACAAGTGCTTTTGCAGTTTTAAGATCCTAAAAAACGTATCATGGTACATGTAAGAAGCGATAAATCGTTTTGGTACACTTTACAAAAATATGGTCCAGGTTATTCTAATTACATGCCTGTAAAGCACTTACGTATATGCAGCAGTTTAATTGAGCACTAGGTTTAGTACTGGAGCATGCCTGAGTGAGCTCTACACAGTCTCGTTCCCAGGCCACCTGGCAACAAGGCTACTCTACACATAGCTGTGGTGGCTGAGGAAGTGTTATGCATGCCCACTTTTGGCCATTTTATGAACCCATGCACTTGCATGTACTGTGAAGTTACGTAACAGTGGCCAACCAGCAGGACGTGAGTGCAGCGGAGTGCACCAGAGACCCCAGGACGGGCTGGAGTATTGGATATGAGCATCAACAACAGTGGGGAGCACACAAGAGCTAGGGTGTGAATGGAAGCGTAGACTGGCGTGTCAAAGCATCGGAGAGATCAAGGATCAACTGCAACATGGACAACAGGCTTGAACCGGAGTGTGTTGAAGGCAGAAGAGTGCCATTAAATAAATGTGGGTTAATTGATGGGTTTGACCCAACTATTTTTTGTACATGGAGCTTCGAGGTAAAGCTGCTACACATCACACTCAGTGTTGCCACTCAGAGGTGCTCACAATGGGTCCCCACGTACCTGGATCACAGCCTTTCTGTGGAGGCGCAGCTTCTGCTTCTCCAGGTACTCACTGAACGGGGCCTGGATGATTGTTCCAACATAGGGAATAGCACTGGAGGGAGAGCACGTACAAGATGAAGGTGACTACACGGATATTGAGCAAACAGTTATCAGCAGATTGTTCCCCAATTCATGCTATTTCCTGATTCCATAAGAAAGTCAAATATTCTAGTGATTGTGCCGGGTCATCTGTACAGTTCAGAATGGCCACTGAAAGTTAATTTCACACTCCAGCAAAGTTCAGTGATGTGTAATCGTTCTGGAATTCTGACCAATCATTCTCAGGTCCTCTCCAGGGAATAATCTAGTAGCGGAACGTACCGGGCTATATACCTACCTTGAAGGTGTACTTACCCAATGAAGTCAACGGCCCACTCTACGTGGTGCTCACTGAAGGCCAGGATCACAAACATTACCTGAAAGGAATATAAGTCAGCATTTAGTGCATAGCATACCACAGTATACTAGAAAGAATGCTACAATACACTAGTAAGCATAGTTTACTAGTGAGCTGGCCTCGTCCCCAGGCTTGAGACGGGGCTTGGGAACAAGGCTAACTATAGTGAGCATACTACAGTATACTATGGCGTACCTGTATGTGCATCTTAATAATAGCCTTGCCAATGAGGGTTGCCCCAAAGAACGTCCAGAAGGGGACGAGGAAGTGACCGCATGTGATCCCTGCCAGGTCAAACAGAGGGTTGGGGATCTGAGAGGTGAGAAGTAGTAGCAACGTACGTACGGCTACGAGAGCTGAGCGTCAAGCAGGTAGCTCCTTACAGATGCACACAGTAGGATGCCGAAGAACCCTACCCGCTCTACCAGCCTGTGCACGGCCTTCTTTGCTCTGGTCAAGGGGTCCTTGGAGGGGCAAGAGACGGAAGAGGTTATTTACACAGTGCCATTCAAAGATGGAAGCAGGAGACGGACCTTCCTTTGGGAGTGTAGCACAGCCTCTAGCTCTACGTACTCCGGGTCTTCATCCTCGTGGCCGGATAATCGTGCTGTGTGTGTGTGTGTACAGTGTGTGTGGGCTAGTGCTGGGCGATATTGAAATTTTGCATATCGATTATTGTGAACTTAATATTGCCGATATATCAATATATTGGGTAGTGGGTTGGATTGGTATCCAGTAGCATACGGCTCACACAACTGTACGTACATTGTCACACACATGTAACAATTGACCAAAACTGGAATAGCGCATGTGAAAGATATGCACTCAATAATTGCCATATGGATTCGATATCGGTTTAAAACGATATATCGATATTAAGTAAGCCGTATTGATATTGATACTGGGTACATAGATGGACGATATAATTATTGTAAAATATTGTCCCAGCTCTAGTGTGGGCATGCATATGTGTGTACATACATGTGTGTGTTGTGTGCATGCACATTGGTGGACAAGAGTTACATGTACGTTGCTTAGAGATGTAAGCTAAAACTATACGCCAGGGGCTTCACTCCCTTCCAAACCTCACCAAATCTTACCAGCCATAACTTACTACATGTACCTAGGCCCTAGCCTCGTACCCAAGCCCCAGTGGGCGGGGCCTGGGTACGAGGCTACCTAGACTGAGTGTGTGCTCACCTGCTCGTGCCATGAAGTAGGGGGGTAGCTCCCCAATGGCGGTCCCGGCGCCCCACATGAAGGCCTCTAGCCGCACCTTGCTCATTACCATCCAGAACGTAATGGGGTAGGGGGACTCCTCCTCCGGACATAGGATACTGCATGGGAACAGCAGCATGGTACACGTATCATAGCAAAGTATAGTGATGGAAGCAAAAAGCAGATTTTGTACAGGATTCTCGGATAGGGAGGGGGAGTAGCCTTGTAAGCAAAAAGCATGGAGGCTGGGAACAATTAAGGCTGGTACTGTTCCTAGGGGGTAATCCAAGTCGTGAATGATTACTAAGTTAGCCCATAAATGTATTTGGGGGCGGGACTGCATTGAATCTACCCTCTCTATGAGACCCTAGAAAGTTGACACAATATTAATGGGTGCTCCTGCTCCATCTTACTCCAGGGGGTAGGGGGGTTCAGGGAATTTGACCGAGTTGCAGGTGAAGGCGGCGAGGGTGACGGAGGCAATGTGGGGCCCGAGATAGAGGAGAAAGGTGTGCAGTCCCGTTCCCAGCCCCACAGAGGAAAGGATCCCGAGACCAACCCAGTAGCAGCACCAGATGACTTTACGCTCTATTCGGGATACATACTGTGTGGGTGTGTGGGATGAGAGTGTGAAGGGCATGTGTGGGTGTGGGGAGGAGAGTGTGTGATTTATGTGTGTGGGGGGAGTAAGAGTTTGTGTGTGGGGGGAGGAGAATGGGTGGGTGTGGGCATGTGTGGAGAATGTGTGAATGTAAGAGTTTGGGTACATGTCTACATATGGTGTGTGTGTGTGTGTGTGTGTGTGGGGGGGGGGGGGGGGGGGGGGGGGGGGGGGGGGGGGGGGGCTAGCCTCGTTCCCAGGCCCGAGGCTAGGGAGGGCATACTAAACATCACTGCTAAAGAGGCATTACAAAGGACAAATCAGATGACCATATTTTGATTGGAACTTTGAATGCTGTAAGGGGTGGAAGTTTGAATGCAGTAAGGGGTTGAAAATTGTATCAGCTACTTCGCTAGTGCATGCATGGCCTGTTGCCACGGGAACCTACAGTTTGGTGTGGTCCATCGAGATAGTAGCTGAGCAGAAACACTGCCAATGATATGACAGTCAGCACCACCTTCACTCGATGCTGCAACACTCTGACGAAAACAAAACAGGATGTTTACATCTTGTCCCAGCAACAACTGCACCAACACCCTGTCCCATAATTTGTAAACAGTGGACAAGTTATCCTTGCTGCCAGGTCAGCTTGAAAGATCAGGGAGAGCGCTAGTCTATCGAGCTAGACCATTTCTCTTGCTCACCGAAAGTTAGGGGACTACAACCCGACCCAACTTCCTGTGCTGTGAGAGGATGGTCTAGCTCAATAGACTAGGTGAAGGCGTGGTCATACTCACAACCAGTTCTGGATATTTCTCAAAATAACACATGGACACGAAGCGCAGCAACATGCAAGGCCTCACCCCACAGCCAGTTTCTGCATCTCATACAAAAGCTCTCTGGTGAAATAGTGCAGAGTGGTGATGGGCTTTCTCCATAGCACGATCTTCCCCCGCTGCTTGCGCTGCTGTGCCCTCAGCTTCTCGATCTCCGGGTCTGGGCCACAGGAGAAGATCACACCAAGGTAAGACTTCCAGTGTAAGCATACACTACCTCAGCACACAGCACACACGTGTAGCAGGGCTGGGCAATATATCAATTTAACTAAGCAGATGCTTTAGTACTGTGGGGCGAGCCTTAGAGAACTGAAATTGCAGCTGCTGGGCATACTTGCTCAAGCTTGCTGGACAGCTGCACTGATCTCAAGCTTTGCTGGACAGCTGCACTGATCTGAGTGGATGTGGTCATTCGGTGTCAACTAACAACTTCAGGCAGAAGACATTGCAATTTGTGTACTGGACTGGACACAAGTCACAAAGTGTACCAGCTTAGCTTCCCAAAACGAATCATCCAGTGATACAGGTGGAACACGAGGAGAGATCCAGGTATTGAAGTTTAGTACCTTTGCTTGTTTGGCGTGTGACAGCAACATTGTTTGTGACTGCTTCGTTTCGTTCCGACACACCCTGGCTTTCTTGTTTCTTCCCGGTAGCTCTTTTTCTGCCCTTGCCTGTATATACGACACAGAAGGTAAGGTCAATCAACTGTGGGAACTCCAGACGCAAGGACAGCTACATGCTATGTATAGCAACACAGCACCATTCAGGCGCAGGCTCAGTAGAGGCCAGTGAGAGTCGTGAGGTTGAAACAGGGGGTGGTGTCAG
The DNA here is from genome assembly GCA_963931865.1 of Axinella damicornis. Classification (NCBI taxonomy): domain Eukaryota; kingdom Metazoa; phylum Porifera; class Demospongiae; order Axinellida; family Axinellidae; genus Axinella; species Axinella damicornis. The sequence continues at coordinate 3,709,401 of OZ007507.1, forward strand.
AAATTCACTCTGTAAAATTCACCATCCACAAAATCACTACCTAAATAGGTGCAAATCCCACTCTTCCGGCCTATGCATGCACAGTGACATTGCACACGGGTACATATTTTCAAGCTAGCTTGCAGTTACCTGTTTTGTACAAATACTGCTTGTTCTAGATCTACTCATGCTCTTGACCAAGGGTTGAATTTCTTTACCTTCCTGCCATAGATCGGGCAACACCATTGGCAAATGCTAGCCTCGTTCCCAGGCCCCGCCCAGCTTTTCGTCGCTTACAAGTTCGCGCGTGGGAGAGCCTGGGAACAAGGCTAGGCAAATGCATTATCATAAGGTGTTATACATGTAGCTTGAATCACTTGCACAGTGGTTGCTGGGACAGAGATCAAAGCACACACGTGGTTTGATTCTTCAGACCACATCGAAGAACAAATTATGTACAAGAGGAGATTGGTGCTGATGTGCAGAACCGTGCAATACTGTTTGGAGGTCAAGATGTGAAAACAATGTCTACAAGTGTTTTTCAGCTCCTAGCTCCAGTATGCAGGCCAATATTGACAGCACATACACAACAAGCATTGGTGCATAGTAGGTACCGTAGGAGTAGTCAGAGTTCGTGACCGAGATGCAATAATTTTAATACACAACGTTTCGACCTGGGTAGGTCTTCCTCAGGGTGTACCAATGGGCCATCACAGGCTCATGCATGTGATGGCCCATATACTGGTGGTTCCTTTGCGGACGCGATTCACTTCTGCAGCTTCCAGTGACGCAAAATCACTCGCAAGCACTGCTCACTGCAACCTTGACCACCGAAATGGCAGACAGAAGTAAGGTCGCCATGGTGACTACATATTACAGCATGTCACACACTAGGTAGTAGCTAACTAGAACAGAACACTAAATTCTTGCATGTGATGGCTCCAACAGGCTCATGCATGTGATGGCCCTAACAAGCCCATGCAAAAACTATTCATGGATGGACTGGACTGTCCAACATTGTGTCAGACAATATACATCAACCCTAGCACAACATACTACATACCTTTCTTCCCTTTACTCTCCATGGTAGCAGAAGGCCTCTATAGGGAACTGGAACTTCTTGCAGTATTGAGGTGCGTTTTATATGGAATGAGACACTTGCATGACTTGCATCTCTCACTGATCTCTGGTCTCCAGCTGCAGGCTTGCTATCTCTTCTACACACTGCACACTCAGCGCTACTAGCTGTCAACGTGTCAGCAATGTCAGCAAAGCTCTCAACAGGTTTCTTCTTCTAGGTTTCACGTGGAGTGCAGTGTAATACGCATTCTCAAATCTCGATGTCATAATTGACATGGCATGCGCCGGCAGTGTACGTGTAGTCATGTTACGTTGCAGTGATGAAGAGGACAAGAATCCTGCCCCTAAACCCTAATTTGTAGTTTGCTCACGTGACCTATCACCTGATCTGACTGTACACAAGTACATACAAAAGCCAAGCCCAGAAATTTATGGAAGAGCGTGCATGCTTAGTACGCGCAGCAGATTCGTAATTAGCCAGGCAGCAGTATAGTTGATAAGGCAGACTGTAGGGCAGATCTTGCTGTAGTTGCATGACTCTGCAACTCTGCAGAGGGTATATCGTATCCGTTGTGTGGTCCTCATCTGAAGGAGGGAGACCTGATCATCTGTCCATGCTGTGTGCAGTGAGGGAGGATGGGGGTTGGAAAGTCCAAGCAATTTCCGATCTCTTATGAAGATGCTTGCAAGAGAGGTGAGGGGTTGTCAGTTTCCAAGAGGGTGCATGCTAGTCTCGCGGGTCAGACGTTCGCAGCGCGCGGAGGGGAGGGCGGCGCGCGGAAAGGGGGGAAAAGAACGTCTGGTCACTTTAGACAGGTTTCCGTGGCATGGAGGAATTTAAAAACGTGACGTCATATCAAGTGTCACGAGGAAGGAAGTGTCTGCACTGCCGTTCTTCGAAGCTTCGACGTCGGTGATCAGCAATAAGTGGTTGCGTGTTGTTCGTGCCATTCGCTTGCAACTCTAAAGGCCATCTAACTCGCAAATCTGTACTTGTTCTCGTTTGAATCTGTGCGGATCATGTGAGCAATACGGAAGGTAAATGTAATTATTGAACGCTCTCCAATCTGATTGGTAGCGCCAACATTCCGGCGACGTCCACGAAAACCTGTCTAAAGTGACCAGACGTTCTTTTCCCCCCTTCCCGCGCGCCGCCCTCCCCTCCGCGCGCCGCGAACGTCTGGCCCGCGAGACTAGGTGCATGCGTGGCCGCTCCTATATATTATTTAATTGATCAAAGGGCATGATCGGACTAGGTTCACAGTCTGTCACTGTTGAAAGACAAGAAACAAACTGCTTGTGACAATGTGACCGTAGAGGTAAACTGCCGATGGTTTTGCAAGTAGAGTATGTAATTAATTTGCGGACACTTTATAATATTATTTCCAAGGCAATAATCCTGTGTTTCACCAACCAGGGTACGCTGACACGATGCGTAGATGCTACCATCCATGGGTACAATGCAGACCACATTCTCATAGACAAGTGTTTTGGCTTCGAACATGTTAGACTCTGAAACTTCGTTCTTCTGAAATTGGCCTTTAACTTCAGATCTGCTACGTGAATAGTAGGATGATCTCTGTATTTGTTTGCTGTGCTTCCATGGGAACTCAAGGGATAAATGCACTTTTATTATTCCACCCACTCCCCTCCACACACACACACACACTCACTCACATACACACACACTCCTAGTCAAACAAGATGTTCTAACGCGACTTGAAGAGACCTTTAAACGGACAGCCCCTGGAAATGGCTACCTTCCCCAGGTTACCTTCTCCAGGGACGTCCTGGGAGAGACGGTACCCACAAGACTGGCGGAGGTAAGCCTCTAGCTAGCACTCTATGCACCAATCAATACACCCATTTATACATCCACAGATGCCTGTAGACCCATTGCAGCTGACACCATAAACTGCCATGTTGGTACTTGAAGACTGTAGCTTCTATGGCGATCTCAGCAAATGCAAAATAGTTTTTCTAGTGTGTGTTGAATTGGACAGAGCGCCATCGCTCTGTAGTCAAAAGCTATATAGACGTTTACCAGTGACGGAGGGCACATTTTGATCAATACTGCATAATGCACATCACCGAGATAGGGCACAAGCCTTACCAGAAATTCCACCGTATTCGCAGTTGGTCTGTACCGGAAACCCCATATTCAGATCTGCTCTCCTCATGAATGTACGTTGCAACCTGTCACACTGCTAGTGTTGCGGAACCCACTGTCCACTTTCTCCCATCCGGTGGCCTACCTGTAGTGGCCTCGGTGCCAGGCTTCCCCTCACCCCCCTACATGGACGATCAGTACACCACTTGAGCCTTGTGGTTGTTAGTGGTTGGCAACCTTTGCTGTAGAACTCTGTACTCAAGAGCCAAACATTAGAAAACCTATCGTGAAGCTCAGGATATCCGTGATGATATTTCAGACTGGGTTATTTTGGGACACCGAAATTACCATGAAAAATCAGCAGTACCATAGTGACATAACTACTGATCCTTAGCCTCGCCATTACACAAGTAGTGTATGTGAGAAGAGCCTGGTACGTGTGTGAATGTCACAGGCAGAGAACAGTTGAAGCAGATCAGGGAAGAATGATGGAGGTGCCGGGTAACTTAGCACATACGTATCTCATAGAGGGTGAGTGTTGAATAACCCACTCACTGAATGGGTACATTGGGCACCTCTGTCTTATGAGCAACATGCAACCCCCACGCGGTTAGCCCTCTCTGCCTTTCCTCTACTCTTGACGTCCTTAATTCACATGATAAAATATTTAGGCCACCATTCTTATACTGATAAAGTGGGTGAAACAAACCAGCTGCTTAGTGAATACATCTTGGTTAGAGTGCTGACCTGCTGTGTGCAGTACGTGTATCCCCCAAAGGTTGATCTGGTCGTATTTTTGGCTCTTCCCCCTCCCTCCTTTCCTGTCAGCTTTGGGGGAAAGATTGACTGTGTGTAATTCCCAGTGCTTATTGTGCAAGTCAACTATTGTGTGTGTTGGTGATGCCCTGTGTTGTTGTTCCGACAGGCCATATTCCATGCATTTGGAGGAACGCAGAAGGGCGTTGGGTTCCGAGACCTCGTGTGTGGCTTGGTGTTGCTGCAACACGGTACAAGAGATGAGAAGGCAAAATGTGAGATGTGGGAACCAGGCTGACTGGTGTAGCTCTGTCCCATACCATACCATCCTGGGAATGAAACTGGAGTAGTACATCTGTCAGCAAACAGGAAAGAAATATTTCAACGTCCTGGGTTTACATTCCTACTAGATTCCTCATTCTGTGCTGCAATGTCCATTAAGACTCTACAGAGTTTCATACAGATATGCACTGGGATCTTCCTCTCTCCTCCCCCTCCCCCTCTCCCCCTCCAAGTGTAAGCATGCTGTGACTTTGAACTCAAGTGTTTGGTAGCTGTCTATTGACCCAGCACATTCGATCTTAGGGCAGCTATTTTTTTTTTTGCCTGGGAACGGGCATGCAAAGTCTGCATTGCGTGCTTTGGTTTACTGTGCCATCAAAATCTCCCTCCCAGTAAATAAAGTCCTGTAAGAAACCCAGGTCTAGCTGGCATGCCACGGGTATTGCCTGAGGTAGAACATATTCAGCAAAGAATTACAAACAAATTGCAATTTAAGGTCTCTGCAGTTCCTGTTTGAAATGCAGCCCTCTAATTTGAATTTTGGCCTAATAAGCATGTGCACATGTAGTCCATCCTAACCAGTTTAGCTGGTGACCAACACTGAGATGGACTGGTGTATGGCTGCAGACTATATAGCGGATATTTTTTCGTACAGGAAATGATGTTATTTGCTAGTGTGCACATGTGCACAGTTTATACAGATTGATAAAGGATCAGTTCCCTGGCTACCACAATCCTGTATATATCAGATCATGCAAGGTGTAAAACACCTTGCAAGGTCATTGAACACCCTGCAAGATCTTACTAGTAGGATAGTGAAGGGAGCAAACAATGACCCCTGCACAGAGTGGCCTCGTTCCCAGGCCATTCACACCATCAGTTTTTGATCGCTTGCAGGGATGGTGGGAATGGCCGGCCTGAGAGGTTACACACAATGCACAGCATATATATCTGCATTTGACATGCAGTTATATACAATGTAGCACCTCAGCTACACACTCCCATGCCACTCTCCCCTCCCATGCTACTCCCCTTCTCCCCTCACATACCACTCCCCCTCCCCCTCTCCCCTCCCATGTCACTCCCTTCACATGCCACTCCCCCTCTCCCCTCCCATGTCACTCCCTTCACATGCCACTCCCCCTCTCCCTACCCATGCCCCCACCCACCCACACACACATGCAAATGCAGTCCTTGCACAGTTGCTGGCAGTGGACGGTGAACATGTCACCAAGGAAACACTCGAAGCACTGATTGTGGCATGCGACCTCAGTCCTTCCCAGATGAACATGGAAACGCTCTTCCCAGTCCCACATGAGCCCTACTGCTCGATGGAGCACTTTCAAACGTGGATCATGACCCACACCACCCTTGCCTCTTTCTCAAGATGGCTGCTTGAAGAGAATGAGACCGGTTTTAGGCTGGAGGGGGATCCTGATCCGCCAACCTTTTACCAGACTCTGGCGGACCGATACCAGGGTGAGCCGGTTTCTAGAGCATGGGTATTACTGTTCAATCATCCTGCATACAACCTTGTATGCAACTGTACATCAACCACTGTGCTGCTATGTACACTTCTGTATACTACTGTACACCAACCACTGTGCTGCTATGTACACTTCTGTATACTACTGTACACCAACCACTGTGCTGCAATATACACTTCTGTATACTACTGTACATAAACCTCTGTGCTGCTATGTGCACTTTTGTACACTTCTGTATACTACTGCAAGTGCCTTTGAACATCTTGTACATACTATCACACACAGTCACACAGAAGGAGGTAATGGACCTAGAGAGGACCTACTGGGGGCTGAAGGGGAGTGGGAAGTTTGACCTCAACACGTTTGAGATGTACGCCAGCCCCCCAGTGCCAAAGGAACTCTGCGAAGGTACCAAGATGTTCCTTGTCTGGTCGTTTCCAGTGTTTGGATGTAGCCAGAATTCCTGTGTTGTAGCCAGTATTTGAATTTCTGTGTAATTTCTTGTGTTGTACGCAGAGGGCTAAGATTGGGGTCTCCTTTACCAGTTTGTGGTTCCCCCGGTTGTACCCACAGGACTCTTCAGTGTGTTTGATGTCAACTGCGACAGCCATATTGACCTGTCGGAGATGGTGAATGCTGTGGCGCTCTGTTGTAGGAGGCCGGATGAAGAGAGACACAGAAGTGAGTATCACAGGTGGTCGTGTGATGGGTGCATGAGAAGTAGCGATGGTTGCCTTTTTGCTCCACCTTCCATCTTTGCCCTGACGCACACACACATCCACACACACACACACACACACACACACACACACACACACACACACACACAACATCAACACGCATGCACACACATACATGTATGCAGTGTGTTTTGAAGTATTTGATCGAGACTGTGATGGCTTGCTCAACCATGAAGAATTTTCAAGAGCGGTAGGCCATCTTCTGAGAATTAGAGAGGAAAACTCCCCACCACAAGCTGCGGAGCAAGGTGGAGGGCAGGAGGAGGAGGGGAGAGGGAAGGAGGAGGAAGGGAGAGGGAAGGAGGAGGAGGGGAGACAGAAGGAGGAGGAAGGGAGAGGGAAGGAGGAGGAGGGGGCAATGAAAACAGAGGCGCAGGTAAGGGGAGTCCTCTTGTGGGGCTATGATGGTGAAAGCGAATGCATGATGTCTGGTCTCTGCTAAACAGAATGGATACTTGCTTGTTTATCATTTGTAGGTGACCGGTCCAGAAGCTATTGTGGAAGCAGCATTGTCACAGTATGGGAAACATCATGTGAGGCTCATGATAAAATCACATGACTAAAATGCTACAATCACATCTGTGTACTCACATGACCAACCCTCTAGTTGTGTTGTGATTGATGACTCCTGATTGTCACATGGTCGATTGATGACTCCATGATTGTCACATGGTCGATTGATTACTCCATGATTGTCACATGGTCAAATCCTCTAATCATATCCCAGGAAGGGAGTCTGACAATGGCAGAGTACGTCGAGTGGGCCAAGCAGGACGACCTCTCTCTGGAGCTGATGAATGTGATGTTTGAAGTCTGTCACATCCGGTTCGGACTCAGACCGCAAGACAAGAAGGACGAAGCCAGAGTTGTAGGGTAAGTCACTGTGCCTCGGAGGCTTGGAGGCTTATAAGTGGTAAATACTTCAAAGTACAATTTGTGTGTGTGACTCTGAAGATTGTGTGTACGACTCCGAAGATTGTGTGCATGTACATTTTAGAGGGGACAGTAGTTTTGTGTCCCTGTTATGAGTGCTATCTTGCTGGGCAGTGGTGGTATTTTACGTGAGAAGAACTGTTGCCATGGCAATGGGATTGGCATATGGTAGTGTTTACTTTGTCTCTGTTTGTCTGAGCCTAACCAGTGCATACAAACAAGACCCTGCGTCTGTTTTGGTATTGTAAGCGATGGGATGCTTGACTTGTGGCTGTTACCGAACTATGAGAGAGAACTCAATCAACAGTCCATGAGGCACTCCACATCAACATCAGTCACAATTAGGCTACCTATGGCCCTCTGTTCCTCACCCAATCGTCCAAACATGCAATCTCTCTGTGTGCCTTGAGCAAACCTGGAGAAAGTGTTCGTGTGTGCCTCCACAAATGCAGAGTAATGCAATCATACCACTTGATGAATTGTTTATCAACATGGCATTTCAGTCTACAAAACCTGCTGAAGAGCCAGCTTTGCTCCTGCTAAACATATCTTTGCAATTGCATCCTCCCAAACAGTGTGTTACTCCCCTCCCTGCCACAGTGGTTACCTCCTGCGCTTCCTGAAGAAGGGGAAGAAGTCAGGAGATACGGTGTACCTCATCACAGCCAAGTGGTTCAAAGCATGGAAGGAATACACGGGCTACCAGGTGGGATGACTCAGCAGCACCACTCACTGTGTGACCTAGCAGTGGCTTTGTACAGTCAATGACCATGTGTCTTTATAAAGCAAGAAAAGAACTTTCCTCCCCCCTCCCTTCCTCCTCTCTCTCCCTCACACCCCTCTTCTCTCCTCATCCCTTGTATTGCCCCCCGCCATTTGTCCTCCCCTCCCCTTCTTACCTCTCTTTCTCCTTGTCACTTCCCCCTCTTTCTCCTTCCCCTCCTCTCCTTATTCCTTCCCCGTCCCCTCTCCTCCTCCCTATCCCCCACCTCCTCCTTCCCCTCCACTCCTCGTCTGTTCCTCATCCCCTCTCCTCTTCCCTATCCCCTCCCCCTCCTCTCCTCTCCTCATCCCTCCCCCATCCCCTTTCCTCCTCCCTATCCCCTCCCTTCTCAGTTGGCTAGTCCATCTCTCTCTACCCACATCTCCAAGAAGAGCAAGAAGAAGAAGAGCCGGAGATCTAAGCACCAACAGATGGTAGGGCCGCCTCTCCTGGTCACCTCCACACCTGTGGAGGTGGTGGTGGGAGGACCCGGGGGAGAGAAGCCTGCGGAGGAAGGGGAGGAGGCACTGGAGCTTATTGACGTTGGTACGTGTGTGTATGTTGGGCGGGGGGACTCAGGGGAGAGAAGCCTGCGGAAGAAGGGGAGGAGGCACTGATGTTTGTACGTGTGTGTGTTGGACGGGGGCATGTAGAACTGATCGGTGCATCCATAACTTTGGCTCCACCTCTCCCACCACACACCATCCCATGTGCACACATGCACACCTCCCACCACACACATGCACACCTCCTGCCACACCTGCACCCTCCCAGTGCATGGCCCGGACTCTCATGCCAGTGGTGTCTCTCTCACTGGGAGTGAGGCCAGCTCTATCGTGATGGAAGAGGACACTCGCCCAGGACCCATTGACAACTCCGATTTATGTATCCCTGAACCGACTGGTGCAAAGAAACTACCTTCACTCACCAACGAAGGTATGCACATATGCTGCCATTCCTGCATACTCTGTATACTACTGTGTCCCTCTTGCATAACTCCGTGTACCACTGTGTCGCTCTTGTGTACCACTGTGCTGCATATCTCTGTGTAACATTCTGTCCCTCTTGTATAACTCCGTGTACTACTGTATCACTCTTGCATAACTCTGTGTACCACTGTGTCACTCTTGTGTACCACTGTGCTGCATATCTCTGTGTACCATTCTGTCCCTCTTGTATAACTCCGTGTACCACTGTGTCGCTCTTGTGTACCACTGTGCTGCATATCTCTGTGTACCATTCTGTCCCTCTTGTATAACTCCGTGTACTACTGTATCACTCTTGCATAACTCTGTGTACCACTGTGTCGCTCTTGTGTACCACTGTGCTGCATATCTCTGTGTACCATTCTGTCCCTCTTGTATAACTCTGTGTACTACTGTATCACTCTTGCATAACTCTGTGTACCACTGTGTCACTCTTGTGTAACTCTGTGTCACTCCTGTGTGCTGACACACATGCACACACATGCGCGCACACACACACACACACACACACACACACACACACACACACACACACACACACACACACACACACACACACACACACACACACACACACAGGTGGGAAGCTTGTAGTAAAACACCTGCTGGTGGAAGGGGACCACTTTGTCCTCCTCCCTGAGATGATTTGGAAGGTGTTTACCTCGTGGTACAGCACTGTCGGGCACTCCGGGGGACCCGCCCTCCCCAGAGTGGTGAGCCATGGCCTCAACCTGTTGAACTTGAAATAATCAATAGTCAAACTCTTTTGAAATCCTCAGTAGTCCTTTAGTAAAATTTAGAATGGATTCTCCCTTCTTACACTGTATGTGCAGATATCTGACGATGGTAGTATTGATTTCTACCCGACGGTCTTCAAGATCTACCGCCACACCACCCTCCCCCCACCTATCAAGGCGTCCTCTCTCCCCTGGCCCATCGCATCCATCTTTGGCACCCTTGGTTTCGTTGGGACTCCTCAGCCAGCCCCACCCCTCATAACCGGAGGTGTCGTAGATTCCAACCCCACCCAGCCTCCGATGCCGCGGAGGGTGGCGTACTATCAGGCTGCGTTTGAGAAGAACACCACTGTCGGACAGGTGGGAGCAAAATGCTGTTGTAGAGAAATAAACTTGAGCGTAGTTTTTCAGACCTCATTTACAAATTTCCCCCCTCCCTCCCTCCCCCCCCCCTGCATACATGCATATACCAACAATCCACACACACTGATTACACATGCATGCAGATCTCAGAGCACCTCCAGCGCATTCTTCACGTGAAGTCGGAGGACCTGCGTGTGTACGACTTTTCAAATGAGGAAGATCCTGCTCTCCTGGAGGACGAGACAGCAACCACGACTGAGATGCACTTCAGCGATGGACAGAAGCTCCTGGTGGAGAGTGAGTCAGCTGGCATAGGTAGCCTCGTTCCCAGGCCACGTGGGAGGCCTGGGAATGAGGCTACTGGCATAGGAGAAGCTGCCTCCAAATCGGGAGGGGACTGAGGATGGGTAATGGCATTTCCCCTTGTTACTTGCTTTTTTCATGAGGTGGAGTATTGACATGTCATCACTGAAAATGCTTTCTTGTATACTTTGTGTGAAGCTGACTGTCACTTACTGTAGGAGACAGCGAGCTGGGTTTACAGCTACATATGTAATGCAGACTACACAATTATGTTGGTTCATTCAGGCTTTCCTGTAGTTTACTGAGCGCCCATCTCCCCACAGCTCGCAACAAGGACAACTCGTGGCCAGAGGAGATCATTGCTATCATGAAGGAGGTGAAGGCGAGAGACAAAGACAAGGAGAAGCCTAAGACTCAGGGTCAGTTGCTAGTAATAGTGGTTGTTTCATAGTTCGTGGCATTAGCTTCATACATACAGTCTAAATTTGGTGACCGAAGGGTTAACCTATAATAAGAATTTTGAGGTTAAAATTTGAGCCAGCTTTTATGGAGCTCAGTGCCCAGTTAAGTTAATGTTTGTCACCAAAGTAAAATACAAATGAACAGTCCAACAAAAGGGTTAACAATATGTTACGTTAACCCTATATTCTGTACAGAGGAATGTAGATGTAGCCTTGTTCCCAGGCACTTGCCTGGGAACGAGGCTAAGGAATATGCCAAAAGGTTGATAGTTACCAGAACTGAGCTCCATGAGCGCTCTGCAGTCACCATTGTGCTGTCTCTCTTGCAGATGTTCTTGTCCCCCCTGGTGCTTCAGGCCTCAGTAACCTTGGCAACACGTGCTTCATGAACTCTGCGCTCCAGTGTGTGAGCAATGCACAGCCATTGACACAATACTTCAAGCAGAAAGATTACCTACTGGAGATTAACAAGTGAGGAGGGAGAACGGAGGAAGGGAGGGAGGGATGAAGGGAGGGAGGGACAGAGGGAGAGAGGGAGGGGGGGGGGGGGACGGAGGGAGGGAGGGAGGGGACGGAGGGAGGGAGGGAGGGAGGGAGGGAGAGAGGGAGGGAGGGAGGGAGGGAGAGACAGAGGGAGAGACAGAGGGAGTGACAGAGGGAGGGACGGAGGGAGGGAGGGAGGGAGGAAGGGGGGGGGGGGGGGGGGGGGGGGGGGGGAAGGATCTGTGGGGGTAGGGGGGAGGTGAGGGAGGGGGTGTGTGGTAGCTGTAGGTATGTTCACATACCAAAACTGGTACATTTAGGAATCCATTTTCTTTATGAAGCTGGGATTTGCACCATCAGCATGAAAGGAGCATTCCAATGAGGTTGATTTTGCTGCCAGTTGAATTATGAACCAAAATCCATGGATAATAGGTTGAGTGAGATTAAAATAATTTATAATTTAGCACATCACTTGAAGTCTGTTTGTATGCTGATCACAATGGCACAATACCAAGCTTCATATCTCATTCAAATGCATGGATACAGGGATTGTGCCATTGTGGCCAGCATAAAAGGAGCTTTCAAGTGATGTACTGAAATGATTTTTAATGTCGGTCACATTTTTGTTGTTAGCAGAAATGGCATGTCAGTCACCCTATATAACGTTAAGGAGTGCTGTTTCTGCCAATTTTGGTTTAATGCCAATTTTAGTCCAGAACATACCTCAGTGGTTGGGAAGGAGACTTCGTGGGTTGGATTGAGTGGCAGGTGCCTGCTTCCACCCCCACTCACTCACACAGGGAGAATCCACTGGGCATGGGCGGGGTGATGGCAAAGCGGTACGGTGAGCTTCTTCATGATCTGTGGAATGGCAGCTCCAAGAGCATCACACCTCTGAAGTTTAGGGTAAGCAGCAGGGCCTTGTTCCGAAACAAAGCTCCATGTTAGCAGCAGGGCCTTGTTCCGAAACAAAGCTCTGGACATGTTAGTGGCATGGCCTTGTTCATTACCCTGCGCGTGTGTGCAAAGCTGGGTTAAGCGATCAGTTTTGACCGTCTGTCCGTCGTCTGTCTGTCTGTTGGCTGTCTGTCGTTTGTCAGTCCGGTGTGTGTGTGTGTGTGTGTGTGTGTGTGTGGAAGAGGAGCTACCAACTCACCATTATTTCCTCCAGTTCACAGTGGGGAGGTGTGCACCCAGATTCAATGGCTTTCAGCAACAAGATGCTCAGGAGCTGCTCGCCTTTGTCCTGGATGGATTGCACGAGGACCTGAACAGGTTAGGGCTGGGGCAATCGAGCTAGGCCAATTAATCTCGCTCAGGAGGTTAGGGGTGAGGTGTAGGGGAAAACGAGAGAAACTTGGTCTAGCTCGATAGACTAGGGCAACCCGTGAATGCATGCGGGAGGAGATTTTATGAACGCATGCGAATGGAGGTGGTGTTGTGAGCGGTGGGTATATTTTTCAGGGTGAAAGAGAAGCCTTATAAGGAGCTCAAGGACAGTGACGGGAGACCGGATGAGGAGGTGGCCAAGGAGGTGAGGTGATGTAACAATGACGTAATGCATGGAACACTTGCAGCAGTTGAGATGATGCGTATCATGTGATGTTTCTTGCTGGTTCAATAGGCTTGGGACTATCACTTATCTCGGAACAGGTCCATCATTGTGGACCTCTTCCAAGGACAGGTGAGGATTGGCCAACATTAGTTCCCGTGGGAACGGAGCGTTACGGACTGCTTTTGTTTCTTCAGTTGAAGTCGGTTGTCCGCTGCACAGTTTGCAATTATCAGAGTGTACGGTTTGATCCTTTCACCTTCCTATCACTTCCCCTCCCAATGGAGAGCACCGTCAACCTGGAAGCTGTTGGTGGGTATGGTCACATGACAGTCATATGACCCTAGCATGCATATCATGAGTACGGTCATGTGATAGTCATGTGTTTTGTGTACATGTCATGTGAGATGTGGGTATGACTTGTTTGCAGTTGTACGTCTTGACGGCAGCCAGCCAGTGAGATATGGACTAAAGCTTGAGATGGATGACAAGTACCGTTCTCTAAAGCAAAGTCTCTCTGATCTGTGTGGCATATCCGGCTCCAGGCTGCTGCTGGTGGAGGTCTATGGAGCAATGATCAGGGTATGCACAGGGTACGGGTGTGGGTGTGGTTTGAAAGTCATGACGAATGGTAGTTGATGAACACTGACTTGTAATTATGGCTCTCATCCAACATCCAGAGTTTCCCAGCAGATCGCACCAAGATTCGCTCAGTGCTGGGAGGATGGTTGTATGCCTATGAAATTCCTGGTCCTCCCCCTCTGCCCCCCACAACTCGCTCTGAGAGCCCTGACGAGATTCGTCGTCAGCGAAAATTCAACCAGCTGAAGCGTCAGCGCACCCTCAGCATAAGGAAGATCCACGAGGAGAAGGACAAGGCAGCGAGGGCGAGGGCAAAGAGGGACAAGAGAAAAAAGATGCAAGATGAAAGAGAAGCGGAGGCTGTTGTTAGCAGCAGGGAAGGTGAGTAAAGTATCTCGTTTATTTTGTACTTCATCCCTGTGTGTGTACCGGACTCATTTTCTCCGTCTTACAGATCACAAGGAAAGTGCGGAGAAGCGGGATTCAGTCAGAGAAGACTCCACTGAACCCCAGGATACACAACCTACCCCAACCGCTAGAACTGAGGGAGAGGCTGACACAGAGCCTGCGCCCTCTGATGTCATACAGCCCCCATCTGATGTTTTACAGCCCCCCTCTGTTGTCGTAGAGCCCCCCTCTGATGATGTCGTACAGCCCCCCTCTGATGTCCAACAGTCCGACCCCCAGCAGCCCACATCTGATTCTCATCAACTTACCTCCAAACCACAGCCGTCACAGGAACCACAGACTGAGAAGCCCTCCTCGGCTACTGCTGAAGAAGAGAGCCAAGATTTTGCCGGGGGTGCCACACACTCCCAGCGAGACATCTCCCCTACACCTAAACCAAAATCAGACCCCCGGGGCCTGGAGGACACGGATGAATTTAGCAACCAACAAGCAGAGAAGACCGAGGAGAAGAAGGTGTCAGCTCCCTCCCCGCCAGCTCCTGTCCCCTCTCCTCCTGGACTGGGGGAGCAGTACGTCTTTGCAGTGCATCGGAAGATTGTGAGTTGATTGTTCTGTTCGCAGATACTCTCTCTTGACGAGTTGTGTCTCCCTTCTCTTCTGTTCTGTCTACGCACACCATATCACACACACACACACACACACACACACACACACACACACACACACACACACACACACGTATACAACAGTACACAGTGGACCACTACTACGTTGCCAGCCAAAAGAATCGGCCGGTTTTGTTTGGAATTCCCCTGGTGGTCCCGTGCTCGGCTCTCACCCCACGGAGGGAGGTCTACGAAGCCATATGGGCACAGGTGAAAAGACTCATCATCCCAGATCCGCCTGGCCAGCCGCCGTGAGTAGCTGTATATAGTGTCCCTTACCCTACACTCTAGAGCATGACTGTGCAGAGCAGGGTTTATTTCAGAAAATATCACCTGGGGGGGGGGGGGGGGGGGGACATAGAGGGGAATTGAATCGTGCACTGCAGTGTGCCATTTAGGGGGTCTGGGTTTGAAATCTCTAATCGCTAAAAGAAACCCTGGTGCAGAGGTACGCGTCAATTATAGGTGTGCTGACATACCCCTCCCAATGTCAGTGTACTACGCTTTATAGATAGACAGATAGATAGATGGATGGATAGATAGATAGATAGATAGATAGATAGATAGATAGATAGATAGATAGATGCATGCACAGAGGCGAAGGACTGACAAAGTATGCAGTTACTATGTTCCATCAGTGGATGGGTTAGGGAGGTACCCATGAAACGCTGCTCGTGGTATTTGATCGCCGGATGCAGAGACCTTGTTCAATATCTTAACCCTGTAGGTGCTTTTAATTTTCTGAGTTCATAGTACATCCCTGCAACCCTTAGGACTTGTCCCAGTCTAGCCACTAGCCCCTCTCCACCAGGCCGGTTACACGCACACGCGGAAGGCGGAGAGGGTCTAACAAACATTGCACTAGATCACGTTTCTATGGAATGCCAATTACATGTACCTGTGAACCGGTGAAGTGCCAGCTGGAGTTGAGAGAGGACAAGTTCTGTACCCTTGGAGGCATCCAGGTTGGACTAGTTTAGCTGGAGTGTAGGCTTTTAGACACTCTCTACCGGGTTGATTGCACGTGAGCGGCTTGGTTTACAACCACCAGGGTCATGAATAAAATTGGAACGAATCGCTTCAGTGAGATCTGATTGGTCAGTTGAAACACAATCAAGTGCAATGTTTGCTAGACCCTCTCCACCCTCCGCGCGTGCATGGCTTTGCCATGCTCACGCTTGACCGGCCAGGCGGAGAGAGGTTAGCGGCTAGACTGGACTTGTCCACCTTAGAATGTCCGTACTATGGTGTAGCCTCAATCCAGAGACTGTCTGTAGACTAGGTTGCAGCGTTTGTGTATGAGCTAGTATATTGCCTGTGTAGTTGTGTATGAGCTAGTATATTGCCTGTGCAGTTGTGTATGAGCTAGTATATTGCCTGTGTAGTTGTGTATGAGCTAGTATATTGCCTGTGTAGTTTGTGAACCAAACACCAATCCTCTGACTTGCAGGTTGGAAGAGAGAAGGGAGTATCCATTTCACTTGAAATTGGTCGGTAAAGATGGCATTGCATGTGCAACTTGCCCCTGGTACAAGTAAGTCAAACTTGTGTATGGGTGAGGAGAGGGAGTGTGTGTGTGTGTGTGTGTGTGGGGGGGGGGGGGGGGGGGGGGGGGGGGGGCGTGTAGGTGTAAGTGTGGGTGAGGAGGCCAGGGTGCGTTTGGGTGGGTGAGGACAATGTGTGTGGGGAGAGTGTGATCTGTGTAGGTGAGGAGAGGGAGTGTGTGGTGAGGAATGTGGGTGTGGAGTGAGAGAGTGTGAGCGTGACTGTTATTGTTATCCTCACAGGTTCTGCCGGGGGTGTGCGGTACCCTGTGACGAGGGTCTGATGGGCCGCACTGCCACGTATGTGGCTGTGGACTGGGACCTCACTGCCCTGCATCTGAAGTACCAACAGGCTCAAGAGAGGGTGAGGGTCCGGTGTGGGGGGTGTGGGGGGTGAGGGTCCAGTGTGGGGGGTGTGGGGAGTGTATAGAAGTGAGAGTGAGGAAGGAGAGGGTGTGACGATGTAGGATTGAGGGAAAGGGGCGAGGGGGTGCATGTGAAATGTAGGGGTGAAGGGTGTAGGGTGTGGACGTAGGGTTTAAGTATATTTTGTGTCACAGATCTACACGGTAGATGCTTGTACAGGTGCTGTATTAACTCGATCAACATGCTGTGGTGTATCATATCCCTCAGGCTGTGGACCATGATAGTATGGAGTCACTGAAGATGATGGACACCGACCCCATTGACCTCTACCAGTGCCTCAAGGCCTTTGTGAGGGACGACGAACTGGGAGAAGAGGAATGTTGGTCAGGACACTACACTACACACAATAGCACTAGAGTGCATGATGACATCATCCATCGCTATGACAATGATGTCATCATGCACTGCATGCTATACATGTACACAATATACCATACACTCAATGCATAATTGATTTTGTATTCACTTAGTCTCATTCCCAGGCCCTCAATACACACGGAGGGGACTGGGCACGAGACTAGTATTCACTTGATGGACGTGCCCTCCCTGTTGGAGGACTACCTTCAGCCTGAGAAACTGTGAGACTATATACATGGTATGTGCATTTCTGCAGGTACTGCAAACAGTGTAAGAAACATCAAGAGGCAGTTAAGAGCTTGGAGATATGGCGCCTTCCTCCAGTCCTGGTGAGAGAAGGGGGAGAGAGGAGAGAGGAGAAAGGGGGAGGGGGGAGAGGAGAAAAGGGGAGGGGGGGGAGAGAGAGAGGAGTCGTCAATGCATTTGTTTACCTGTTTATCCTAGATCATCCACTTGAAGCGGTTCCAGTTCTTCAATGGACGGTGGGTAAAGTCCCAGCGAATTGTCAGGTTCCCAGCCCAAAACCTGAATCCCATGCGGTACACTTCCCAGAATGGGAATCCAGAGAACTCTGAATCTGACCCAATCAGAACTGTCGACACAGCACCAGTTAGTCTGCAAGTTCAGCCAGAAGTGCACGGTCCAGGGGAAGGGCAAGAGAAGGAGAAGGCGGAGCAGGAGGAGGAGGAGGGGAAGGGAGAGCAGGAGGAGGAGGAGGGGGAGGGGGAGAGGGAGGAGGAAGAGGAGGGGACAGACCACGGTACAGGTGACCAGGAGCAATTGGAAGAGGGAGTTCCTGGTAATCATATTGCTGAAACAGGTCAGCAACCAGAGGGGGAAACGGAAGTTCCAAGTGTGGAAGACAAAGAGGAGGCAGGAACTCCAGTATACAACCTCTTTGCTATCACTGTAAGTATTGCGCAAACCAGATCACTATAACATTCACTTGTATTACAGTCAAACCTCCGATAGTGGACCCTCCGAGATAGGGACACAATATTGTAAACCTCTCTACAAAGGACACTTTTCAAGGTCCCAAATAATTGGTTTGCCTATGGTTCTGATACATTTTGAACCTCCGAGAAGAGGACAACCTCTCTACAAAGGACAAAAGACTTGAATTTATAATGTTCCCAAAGTGTCCTTTGTTCGGAGGTTTGACTGTATTCACTTGGACCGTTGTCTGAGCTTCCCTCCTCCCATTACTTCCTCCTCCTTTCCCTCCCCTACCTTCTCTCCTCCCCTCCCCTCCCCTCCTTTCCTTCCCCTCCCTCCTTCCCTTCCCCTCCCATCCTTCCCCACCCCTCCTTCCTCTCCCCTCTTTCCCCTCCCCTCCTTCCCCTCCCTTCCTCCAGTGTCACTCTGGCGTTCTTGGAGGAGGACACTACACATCCTTTGCAAAGAACCCCAATGGAAAGTGGTACTACTTCAACGACAGTGCCTGCAAGGTACGGTAGGGAGGAAATGGAAAGGTAACCGCTTGAAGCAAGAGTGCAGATGACATAATCGTTATCGTGCCGTGATTACGATTATGTTATCGTGCGCTCTTGCTTGAAGTGTTAACATGTTGTGTGTGACACTCACATACAATCACAGCAGACCTAGAAGGATGCATTCCGAATATTAAGGTTACGGGTACCCGCGTATCATGCAATAACTGGAGCAATATTCATGCAAGCCATGCCAAATTCTTACAGCGCCTAGCACAAAGTGCGGTGCTGGACTCGAACCTATTCAGACCCGCCTATTTCTCAACAGACGAACTTCCTGCAGAGGCGTGGCTACATGGACGCCTTGACCCCTCCCATACACATTTATAAATTCTGAGCGCATTCTACAAACTGTACTCGTTACACGCAGAATTGCACCTTCACCTTCAGGAAGCAGCTAGAAGACATCAACTTCGAGTGCGAGAGCTATAAATGAACAAGTCATTCGCCGAACATCTCCCGCTAGCAGCCAAAGTACACAGAAAAAATGGCGTCCAACGAAGGGTGTGGCGACAATTCACTTCGCTAGCAGTGGACAACAGCCTACACAGACTCCCAAACATAGCTCTCGTCCTAGATAAGGATAGTAGCAGTTATATAAATGCCTATTTCCATCTCAATTACCTTTTCCGTGACAAAAGTTGTAGAATGCGTAGATAAGTAAATTCGCACGGGAATCGCTGAAATAACATGCAGCTGCCCGTAAACAGGCAAATTAAATTTTACTTCCGGTCAACGGGTACCCGTAACTTTAAGGTGCACAATTCTGGGCCTTTATTTCAAGTTTGAAACTCCCAGTGCTGAAAGGCCACAGGCTACTGTGCACAGCCAGTGACTCAGTTGCATCTTCTGAGGTTCCTTCCTCACACACACTGGCTTTGTTCCTGCTCTAACAATGTTAGCTTCATCCCAAGGCGCTGCTATTGAAATGAGTGGTGGTATGGCAGCCAAATGAGGCTGCCTCCCTAGAGGGAACCACTTGAATTCATGCATGGTCTGACTTGTTCTCTCTGATTGCCCATCAGGAGACAACGGAAGAGAGAGTGTCCCAGGAGTCTCCATACATGCTCTTCTACGAGTTGCGGGGGCTGGAGTATGATCACTTCAGGGCCGAGAAACAGGGCAAACGCCAGGACATTGGCAACACAGAGGACGATAAGATGTTTGACGAAGCCCTCAAGGGTTTAAGGTCCCGTTGTTGCATACAGTAAACAGGCATTGTGGTGAACATACTATGTACATAGGTAGTTAATTGTAGTGAGGTCATGAGCATTCTTGTGCTATATGAAAGAATGTGTTTGTGCAAGTGTGATTTTAAACGTTTTCCCTTTGAATTTTTGAGGTAATGTGATATGCTGTATGCCTGTGTTTATATATGTTCGTGCTGCGTGTTGTACTAGTTCTTTTGTACCGTCAGTTAATGTGTAAAACAAAACAAATGCCTTGCATGACATTGTGGGACAAGCTGGAGTGAGTGCATGCGCAAGAGCAGCTGCAATCGACTGTCATCAGAACGTGAAAAGAACTTCAGGCCACATCCAGAATATCAAACAAAAAAGATTTTTCTATAGTATGTGTTGCAAACGGCACTGCAATAACTAAAGAAGAGCTTGTTGTGGTATTCACCAATACTGATTTGAGCATAAATTGTATAGAGCCTTTACTTGACTTACCTCGCACATTTATAAATTCTGTTTCAGTTTCATAGAGTGCCATACAAATGTATATAAGGGGGTGGTGAGAAAAAGAAAGAACGGGGGGAAAAAGAAAGAGCAGAAAAAAGTAGAAAGAGAACAGAAGAAAAATGAGACCTGCATGGTAACCTCCCATCCCTCCGTGACAGGTCAGACACCGACGTGTGCTTCCTCAGGAGCGTTGGATGGGCGTGACTGGGATCACAGGAGGCCAACCTGCTTTTCCCAAAACATCCTCTAGTTTCGATGAGCGTGCATGGGAATCGGCGTCCTGGCTACCAGGCCAGGAAGTCAAGATCGATAAGTGTATATACGGAGTGGCCCAAACCCCGACTCGATTATTGGAGAGACAACGTTCAGATCCCAGTAGTCTGCAGACGTAGACGAACGTGCCATCCTGACTTCCCGCCAAAACTTTGTTCAAATTCAGTATTAATTTTGAACCCGTACCCCATCCGGCCGCGGGCGCCGCCGGCTGAAGCCGCGCGCACCCCTCGCGCGGTTCAAAGGTCACGCATGCTGAGGAACGAGACTAATGTTGGCTAGCCATGGGAGAAGAGATTCCCCTGGACGATTTATCTGACGATCTCGAGGAGGATGGGGAGCCAGGGACCTTCCCCGTGGAGGACGCCTGGAGGGAACAGACGTCACTCATAGAGGAGCTCAAGAATGAGAATATCCTTTTCTTATGGTCTCCATGTATACTCCGGCCATCATTTGTACATGTGTATAGATCGTTATCAGTGCGCGATACTTGTAAGTGTCTGGAGTAGAGTGCAGACTTGCTTGTGAAAGCAATGGAGAGACACAATCATATAAATTTGATCAATCAAGTGAATTAGTCTCACATGGCCAGACCTAGTGTAACAAGCTAGCCCTTCGCTTTCTCCAGCACGCGATTGCTTTCAGTATGCGTGCATGGAGAAGGAAGGTTTAGAAACTTTGGACCACTTTACTCGGTATGAAAGAAAGCAAAGTCACGTCCATTTATGTGCATCTGCAGTCAGCCTATTCTGGCCCACTAACTTCATTGGCTGCTTATACTTCTGTACCTTCCTTTTCCTTGTGTGATCATGTGAGTCGATCCGTGCTGGGGAAAATTCGAGGGGCTAGCCCGCTAGACTAGGCCAGACCCAGTCTGCGGAAAGGGTCTGGGACATGACCGTGTCCCAGACCCTTTCCCTCCGTGTGGAACGGGGTCTAGCCACGCAAGCATGGACAGCCCTGCTACATTGGGTGACTGCTAGTCTTGGGCCCTACTAGAGTCATTTTGGGTCTACAATCTAGGGCAAATACTGCCAACAGCTGCTCTTACACTCACTTTACATGTGAACAGCAGCATTTTAGTATGAATTTAGTGGGGACTATTCAATATGCACCTTGACCCTACAAACTCTCCCATCTGAAACAGAAACTGCACTTCTTTCATGCATTTGGCAAGGGGTAAGTCCCTTTCAATCATCTCCAAACTGCCATTACACACCTTACACTTTCCTGCATGTCCCATTCAGCTATAACACTGCACCAGTTACAGCAACTGATGACACAGCGACAGATAGTGACAGTAGCGACAGTGGTAGCGTGCCGGGGCTGGTTGCACATGTGGTCTACTTCAGTAACAAGGAGTCGCTGTGAGTTTAGCTGCAGTCTCTCGCATGATCTTACACTCTGTAGACATTGCGGATCTCCACTGTTCCCTGTAGCATCAATCGACATAAGATTGAGGAGTACCTCATGGAGGTGGCCGATGCCTCCACTGACCAGATGGATGCTGATACGACCGGGAGACACTACCAGGTGTGTACCACAATCAAGTGTTTGATGATTAGACTTAGAATGAAAGTAGAAAAATCACTTTGTGAAGCCTCGGAGGTGTACGGCTTCATTACAGAGACCCTGATATTTACAGTAACACATTTTATGAGTAAGAGAATATCGGATGTTCACTTGTCAGTACTGAATTTGGCTGGCTTAGAAACAAGTAAACAGTGGGTGAGATAGTTCAGATCGTCAGAGAGAGCTAGTTGTGTGGTCTCGCTGAAATGGTTACTGGGGTGACAAGGAGAAACCTGCCGATGTTGGTGTTGTCTTGTTATTGTCACATCATTCAAACAGTGTATCACCTGCAAAGATCCAGCCTTTAACTATGGGGTGTCATACTTGACTTTGTTTTGCTTAATTTCTGCTGCTAGTCTGTGTAGACAAATGAGTGTAACTGCTAAGGCCCTAAGGCCCTCGGTGTTCTGAATCACAAACAACCGTCAATTATCTTGCCAGCCTCATACCCAGGTCTGTTCTGTTGATGGATAAGTATAGGATCTACTACGTTGACGCGGAGGTTATGCGATTTATCCTCCGCGGGAAAGTTTGGCCGAGGCGAAGCTGAAGCTAAACTTTCCCAAGGAGGATAAACCGCATAACATCCAAGTTGACGTAGTAGATCCGGCTTCTACCACAGACATAACCTCCAATGAAGTTAGTAGCTGGATCCGGCTGCTAGGACAGCTATGGCTCTCTGATTCTCATCTCAGCACAGCGTGGTTCGATTACGTCATCACAGAGGATAACCTCTGCGGTACATCAACGGATCGCCCACGCACTGTGGTAGAAATGAGGGATAGCCCCTGTTAGCGGGTATGATTATCCTCACTGAAGATTGCAGAGAAAATAATTTGTCTGTGAACTTTGAACTGTTATTCCCAAGTGTGTTACTTTGAAGACCTGGTGATACATTATGGGTTAGTAAAATAAAGTGAGTGCCTACAGTGGTCGGTCAGCTCTCTCTTCTCACTCCCTCTTGTACTGCAAGTGACAGGCGAGTCTGAGAACGTGGCTACTGGATTGACGCTAATCCTGGAATGAGTCTGGGTGGGGACAGGAGCCCATGATCTGGAGCCACAGTCACCAAGTCTTCTTGTTCTCCCCTCAGCCCTGTGCAGTGGATCTAATGGCTGGAGGCTGTCAAGGTGTGTGCAGCTGCAACAGGACTGACCTTCAGGTGGGTGCTACTGAGCCCCACCCCCCAAGCAATTGGTTGGATGCCAGACTGAGCCCCACCCCCGAAGTGTTATTGCTAGACTGAGCTCCACCCCCAAAAGTGTTATTGATTGGCTGCTAGACTGAGCTCCACCCCCAAAGTGATTGAGACTGAGCCCCACCCCCTATGTGATTGATTGGTGCTAGACTGAGCATGCCTCATTCCCAGGTCTACCCCAATTTTTTATTCGGTTTTTCGTTGGCAATAATCCTTATCAACGAAAACCGAAGGACAAAACACTGGGAACCAGGCTAAGACTGAGCTACACCCTGATTGGTTGCTAGGCTGAGCTCCACCCATAAGTGATTGATTAGTTGATAGGATGAGAAGGTAGTAAACTACTGATCTGACCTGTATACATTCTGAGTGATCAGACTGCTTATCTCTGCTGGCTCAGGTGACAGGGTCAGTCGAGTACTACCGTGGCTTCTGTCTGGACCAGCTGGGAGCTCCAGTGGAGCAGCTTAATGGAGAGCTTCAGCTGCCTGAGCAGGAGAGGGTCATGTATCCAATACCACTTCAGTGTAGAATTACCATCTGTGGTCGTGTTCTTGTTCATAGTGGTACTCCTTAACTCTTGTAGCTATCCACAGGTGTATACTGAGCCATTCTGGGCCGACAAACAGACCCTGAATGAGGAGAGGAGGTCAGACTGGATTTATTTCCACCAGCTTGCTAGTCATTTCCCTAACTACCCAACGGGCAAAATATTCTTCCATCATCTCTCATCCCTCCTTCCTCCTCCCTCATCTCCCTCTCCTCCTCCTCACTCGTCTCTCACCCCTCCTCCCCCCTCCTCCTCTTCCCTTCCCCTCTCCTTCATCTCCAACCCCTTAGGCTGAGAAGGATGGCCATCAAGTGCTTCAATTGTGGGGAGGACCACCATATTAGAGACTGCCCAGAGGCAAGCATCATTCTCACTACCTGAAGTACAAGCATATTACTTGTGTATCGTAGTAGGCCAGAGAGGCCAATAGTAGGGAAGGGTCCGGTCTACCGGCACTATTACACAGTTAGTAACTTACCGTATTTTTAAGGTTGCTTGCTTGATTTTAAGTCAGCACAAAATTGTGTGCACCCAATAGAAGTTGCCAGGTGACAACTTGGTGGAGAGAAGCAACCACAAAAATACAGTATTATATTTCATTTGTAGCGGTGTATCTGGTGTCAATATGCAACCACAACCACGTGTTCACACAATTTGATAGCTGCCAGTTCATTAACTGCTGTCTCAGCACTTCTGGAATGTTCCCCAGTATTGTCAGATCTTATTTTGCTGTATCTGCCAATGGGTGTGGAGATTCAGGTAGCACCTCTGGCACCAACTTTGTGTCAGGCAACATTCTGGCCATTAATGCACTTTGTGACTACAAAATGTGGAATTCTTGCTCAACTTGTGAGTGCAGTGTTTCATACAGGATCTTTGCAATTGCTCAGGGGGGGGGAGGGGATTTCATTGGGATGGTATCATAGACCCACGCCCTGCTTTATTGCAGATGGTTTTGTGACTTACTAGGTGGCATGACACACCCCAGATCTTTAGCCTCGTTTCCAGGCTGTAGGAGAAACGGCCTGACAACTTCCGCTAGTTCAAACTGTATTTGGATGTAACGACACAGCAATTGTATACCTCCTTCCTGCAGTGAAGTGCATGTGATACTTCTGAATTTCTGTCTGCTGAGATTGGTCCTTTCCTGCTCAACTGTTTGCTGCAAGTTCTGCTACGGAACGCAAGCGGAAGTCAAACAAAAATCATTGTGCAGCGCGCCTGCAATAGCATGATCGAGCAATCAACTATTGAGATGAATTGGTATGACCACAACGTTTCAACGCATGACTGAAATCTGATTGATACTGCCAATTTTCTGGCAGTGGAAGTAACAGCTTGAACTCGCGGAAGCTGTCAGGCTGTTTCTCCTATGGCCCGGGAACGAGGCTAAGATCTTTTGGGAAAGTATCTGGTCCTTGATTCTAGTGGGTTTTGTGGCAGCTAGCTGAATACACCACCACCTGTGTTCAAAGTTGGTAGCTACCACAAGTTTACAACACTTGTATTCAAAGTCATGGCATGTTATCACTTCTAGCTGTAAATTGGAACTTCAATAGGTGCTAGTTGGTAAAATTAGGTGTTAATATTTTCCACATTAACCCAAACACATGTCAGGGTGTATGCACCCTTAACCCCTGGGTTGTCAGGGTGTATGGGTGTAAAATGTTCAAGTATGGATCTGAGAATGAGGCATTTACTTCTGAGAATTGCAAGTTCCAAGTTCCAACCCCCCTTCCCCCTCCCTGAACCTCCTAGCCTAGTATGCAACACTGCCGTCATCATATTCTGTCTTCTTTATCAGCCAAAGGATTTTGCAACGATCAACACTCGTCGGCAGGAGTACATGGACTCCCTGGGAACACCAGGAACAGATAGAAGGTATCCATGGCAACAGAGTGGTGTGCTAACAGTTTTTGCTGTAAACTCTGAAATATTAGAACCCACTCAGTGTGGTCCAGCAAGTGTATGCCCAAGGATGTGAGCAAATTAGTGCAGATCCCTAAGGCTAAAGCTCTTCCTAGTAACTATTTTGTAGATGTTAAATACACGTCTATCCAGCTTAGAACTCTGCTAGCTTCCCACAGGAGACTAGTGATAGTCTCCTCATCCAATCCACCAGTGTGCATAATGGTGGAAGCACAGTTCCAACAACGTTGGAGCATGGAACTGACAGCCACAAGAAACTAACGAGCAGGCCAGCTGCTCAAACCTTGGGGTCTTTGCTACCCTGTGAGGGCCCTACCTCTCAACCGATGCATGCAAGCGCAGCCACTACTTCAAAAGCCACACACCTATTTTGAAATCAAGAGTGCGACGTGGAGTGGATGGACATAATTTATTGTAATACATACAGTGAAATGCACCATTTAGTTTGCTAGTGATGTTGCCTAGCAACCATACTTGCCTAGTGATTGCAGGTCCACTGGGCTAATGGCTGCAGCCATTATGTATGCATCTGCCATGTTCCCAGGAGCCTGTACGTATTATCATGGTGTTGTTTTTACGTGGGCACCTCAGAGCTCAGAACAGCACGGAGAACAATACCAAATAACTTATTATGTAATTAGCGGGAGTGACTGGGTGCTGAATGGGTAGTCCAGCAACACGCTAACCATCGTTGGGAAACGTTTGATATGTCATCATCACAAAATTACCTACCAGGCGGTCCCTGCTGAAGATCTGCGGAGCGCTAGTGGCCTGAAGGACAGGGTTACATATATTAGGTGTGAGATGCATCTTTTGTTACCAAGGTAACAGCACCATCTGATCCAGCTGTGAGTAGTCTAATTGCACAAGCAGTCATTCTTTGTATTAGGATCTTGAAGAGCAGAGATGTCTACCCAGCTACTAGCTCAGTTTGTTATGACTCAACAATGTGTGATTAGAACCAGTGTTGAAATGAAGCTTAATTCAACAGTATCAGCCAGCAGAAGACATGAGATGTGGATTAAATTTTTGTTCTGAGATTCTTGTTAGTAGCCCTGACAACCACACAGTTCAACCACTGACTTTGCCGAGAAGCAATTAACATACCTCAAGCCTTACAGGAACTACTAGTACTATTTCCTGCATGTGAATGTACTTACATGTACCAAAAATGTCTCAAATGACTGACTGGCAAAGGTTGCGTGACTGAATTAGGTACCATTAACTGTGCATGATTGCAAACAGGGTTCAGTGGCTGTAACAGATGGTATCACATCCATTGTAGGATGAAGGCTCACGCTTGCTTCTGCAGTTCTACCTTCCAGAACTGTGGGTGCAAATACCTACTGAAATCATCCCTTTGATGTCAATTTAATAACAGCTGTGTTGATTGACTCCATTCCCTCCCACCTTCCTTCAAAGCATGTCTCATGAAATGACAGTCTGCAAGATATGAGTAGAATGGATAATACGTATACATGCACAAGATATCAGACTAGTAGCATGCTTTAGCCTGGAGCAATCAACCCTTAGTAAAGTAGTCAATGATTGTTTAATGATCCTCTTATTTTGTTTTTTACTACTCTTTGGTGTGGCTTGTTCGTTTAGGTTAGTGATATGTACAATTTGTACCTGGTTATGTAACTAAGAAGTTAGGTCTATTGCGTTTATTTGGTCAATAACATTTCAGTGCGACAGTTGGCAACGCTCCATACCCCGTTTGCCTTTGCTGACTCCAGGGTGTGTGATAATTTTATTGCGCACAGCTTTGAAGAGAGGTAATCGGATAATTCTCACAAAAGTTCAAGAAACGATTGAATACTTGTTGGTACTGTAAGGGGAGAGGACGTTTATACTGTTGTTGTAGCAACGAACTGATACATTGTATCTGCTCAGGGTGTATGGGACCCAATGTCCCAAGGTGTTTCGGAGCTAAACATTACAAGGTGTTTAGTACCTATATGACACAGTGTTTAGGAGCTAACCTATACGACACAGTGTTTAGTACCTAAACATGTTTAAGTACTAGAACTATTCATAGTGACAGACTAATATTTAGAGCAGCTAGAGGTACACCAACACACTCTTTTGCTATTACATAACTCACTCGGTGAATACTGCTGTGCAATATACACAGACACCAGATGTCCTCCTGGTGAGATAGTCTATGCCTCATTCACAGCTGTTGCTATTATCCACTGAGTGAGTTTCCCACAAGGAGTATCCTGGTGTATTTGGTTTCTTCCTCAAAGTACACACACAAATCGCAGCTGCAGTTTCCTGCACTCTAGTCATGCTGTGTGCTTTATCAGTTACAAATTTCCCTCCAAAACTGGTCTCCAAGGAGACCACGTGTCTGTGGTGTCAGGTACAGGGCTACAGGCTTCCTATCTCCAGCAATTGCTTATCTACTGTGTACATTAAAACCCAATTTTGATAGCTAACCTCGTAAAGAAGCCTTTCTACTTTTCCCTCCAAAATTTGAATGCTTTGCTGGCAGGTTTCTCAGTACCTAAACAGTCAGTGCAAATTTCCCTCCAAAACTGGTCTCCTTGGAGACCATGCATCTGTTGTTGTGTCAGGTGCAGGCTTCATCCGCATTCCTTTTGTACTTTCTCTTTCTCTGCCAGGTACCATGTGGCTGCAGCAGTGGACCGCTTTGCCAAGTTTGTGCCCGGAATAATAAGGTAAATAGAATTACAGCAGAGCAAAGGAAATGGCACAAGTTCTCAAGTTGGTAAAATCCATTCCACATTGGCAAAGCTAAGCCTCAGCACTTGATTCAGGCATTTCTTGATGACATCTTTAAAGTGCACATTGAGATCGTGACTGAAAGTATTCCATTCTTGGAGCAGAATAATGCACCCAGGAGGTTATGCACATAACTTACGAGTAGGTGGAGTTTACATGGTGAACACAAACTGTTGCATAGCAACAAATTTAGCCTGCATAACAACAGTAATAGTACAACTATCAGTAATTACGTCACTTTAAACACATGACATCATCTATAATGAAACTGCTCAAACAGGTTAACACCCCCTTCTAGCATGAACCTTGGTTTATCACATTTGTGTAATTATGTTTCTTTACTGGATGCATACAAATTCATGCGGTGGGAACTGCTGGTGACGGCTAAGTGGAAAGTTCTTTGCCAAGGAGTGACCAGAGGCACGTCCAGGGAGGCTATATAGAACAGCAGTTTTATCAAATTAGTCTTTCGTGTGTTACAAAATGTAATTACTACCTAGTAACCCGTAATGGACAAACATGATTGTCAACCCAAAGCAAGACTGCTGACTCAGCACATACAGGAATGCTGCCAATGTGACCTGGTTTTTGTCTCGGCACCGAAGTGCCGAGACACAGTGCTGGATGCGTAGGTACGTGGTACGTGGTACGTACGTCGCTTTTCGCAATGCGCTCGCGCAAGTGCTGCATGCATGCTCTACACCCTTAATAGGGTGTCAAACGTATTTATAACCTGCAAGTAGATCTTCAAAAATGATTATGGGTTTGCATGGCTGCTCATGAATCCTCTTACCAAGACTGCTGCTACGTAGCTCTAATACTTAATTCAGGACAATGAATACTCACCCATCCAGTGTGCTGCACTCAGCCATCCCAAGTGCATACTAAAGCTCACTCAGCTCTAGCTAGCTAGCTAGCTAGCTATAGGCCTATAGATAAGTGCTGAAAGAATTGGCCAAGGTGTTGACTAAACATCAAGCCCAGACACGAATTTAAAATACTGCTTTCACCCTTTGGGTGAACATTCCTGACCCACTCCTTGCTCACACAGAACCTCCAAGGATATTGACGCTCACTTAAGCTGAAAGTCTCATAGCTAACAGATTTTGCAGTCATAATAAAGGGTTAAGCAGCTGCCATGTCCTCTGCATGATTCTAGCTGATACCAAGTCGTGCCGAGACACATCAAGTCTTTTAAAGACTCACTTGTTAAGGTAGCCTCGTTCCCAGGCCGTAGGAGAAATGGCATGGCAACTTCCGCAAGTTCAAACTGTACACAGATGTACAGTTTGGCAATTGCACTAGTGCATGTGATATTTCTGCTGAGCGAGTGGACCTTTCCTGCTCATGAAAGCAACTGTTTGCTGCAGATTCTGCTACGGAAGTTGAACAAACAAACTTGATCATTGAAAGCATGACACAATTGGTTTGACCATTAATTGTCATGTGACAATGTTCTTAAGTTTGATTGGTACTGCCAACTTTCTGGAAGTGGAAGTAACAGTTTGAACTTGCGCGAGTTTCCAGACCATTTCTCTACGGCCTGGGAACAAGGCTAAGATGGTAAAGGATTAGCCTCATTCCCAGGCCTACCCCGTTTTGTCTGTTTTTCGGTTTGCGGTGACAATAATACACGGATGCAGAAGGGCGGCAAATAACGGGGAAGGCCTGGTATCATTCATCACGTGCTTTATGTCAAGTGGACGTAGGGGGGGTGTGGCCCAACCGCAAATAAGTTTAAAAACCGCCAACAATGTTGTGTAGATTGTCTGAGTCTGAACTAGCCACGGAACGTTCGAACTGAGCCGACTGGATGATGAACAGCCTTCTGACAATGACTACGCCCCCCTCCCCCCACATCCACCTCGTGTCCACCTGATGTCACTCACTTGATGAATGATACCAGGCCTTCCCTGTTTTCACTCACTTGATGAATGATACCAGGCCTTCCCCGTTTTCGCCGCCCTTCCGCATCTGTGTATTATTGTCAACACAAACCAAAGAACAGAAAAAATAGTGGGAACGAGGCTAGTAAAGGATGACAGTTGCATTTATTGGGTATGCTACAACCAATACATCAAGAATGGATGTATTACATAGTTGCAAAAACCTCAATCTGGAGATTGCTTGCAGCTGCGTCAACAGTCTAGCCTCCTAGAGCTTCACTACAGTGTTGACAGTGTCATTGACTCTAGCCCACAAATCAGGTGTTGGACCCAGGTGGACCAACCTCCCTACTGCTTCAGCCTCTTCTTATCTCCTCCCAGCACAGGTGGCCAGTCAAAACTATCAACAGTAAGACCACTAAAATGTTGGTACTCCTTCTAGTGCAGTTTCTGT
Organism: Axinella damicornis; assembly: GCA_963931865.1. NCBI lineage: Eukaryota > Metazoa > Porifera > Demospongiae > Axinellida > Axinellidae > Axinella > Axinella damicornis. The sequence continues at coordinate 3,740,186 of OZ007507.1, forward strand.
ACAGTTGATCAAACATTGCACATTCAAGTTGTTTCACAGAAACCAAGAAACTCAACACGTGCAGCTTCTAAGCTTCAGTGTATGAGCACTAAGCTGTGTAGCTTCCGCATATCTACCCAGTGTTGGGCCTAGCCTAAGATTCGAACGAATCCCAATATACAATGTAAAGCCACGTACATAACCATTGTTACAGAATACACATCCATCGTTATGGCACTGCATGCGCAGTATATGTGGTAACAGTAGTGGTACTGATGGTAGCCATGGTAACCGAGGTAATGGTGGCAACAGTGGTAACCATGGTAACAGTGGCAATACAGGATGTCATGAATACACGTTGCAAGACAAAAGTACGCATACACTTTCGTAATGGAAGTATGCCCTCGCTGACATAAACACCAACAAGCAATGACACCAAAGTGCATGCATTTCGTACCGAATATATCCTAAAACTTCGGCATCCTTATTTTTCAGCACCCCTTCACTCTTGACAAATAGTCTATAATTTGCTAGCCCTTCACAAAATAAAAACAAAGGAGAATGTGACCCGCAACACACACATCACCATGGCAACAGCCCAAGAGCCAAATCTGGTTAATTAACAGGACAACTACAAGCCATCAGTGTGTCACATGTGGTGTTTTAGTTCCTAATTTCTACTCAAGTGAAACAGTCTGCAGGCAAGGGTGTGTCTGAACCCCTGATTGGCCTGATTAGCTCAAGATTAACTAAAAGTGGATGGCTGGCTCCAACATCTGGTCAAGCAGACATAAGCTCACAAGTGCTAACATGCTAAAAGTTATGGGTAAAGAAGACCAAACATCCCATTTCTGTGTGGCTCGCCTATGGGATACGTAGCTCCCCAATGATTATGCTCTCCAGTTGGTTGGGTTAACTGGTTGCGCTTACCAAGGGGGTTAACTGATTGTGCTCACCCAGGGGTTAACTGATTATGCTCACCAGTGATTGGGCTCACCAAGGGATTATGATCTCCAATTGGATAACTGATTGTGCAATAATAATACCAATATTGATTACACCAATGGGCTAACATTCCTACATCCAAATTGGAATTCTACAACAGCTGCAATAGTCCAGCTATAGGTGAACTATTTAAGTAAATGTTTGGATGCTTGGGCTCTGTAATTGTTTACCTAAGGCATAATCACAGGTGGCATGACCCAGAGGGATTTAATTAACTACATGACCGGCAAGTATCCCACAGCCCATGAGTGAATTCATTTCCATGTATGCAATAGTTTACCCAAGTAAGGTCCCAGTAAACGCTATACTTGAATGTGTACACTTTAGAGAAGGCATCCTGCGTACCACGCTAATTACATTAGTTAAGCAAAGGCCCGCGATGGCATTTGGACGCCATTTATACAAAGCCCACTCATATTTTGAACGAAAAGCTGTTGCTGTGGAAACAGAGCATGTGTGCTTAGTACGGGAGTGAGCTTCAGCCAAACTGTCACCTTTTAGCAGTCTTTGTTGGGTACACTCAAGTCAAAAATAATCACGTCAAAAAATAATTGAAGGCTGTACACGGACAGCTAATGGAAACACTAGAAAGTCTTTGGGTATCCAATTTCTATGCCGTTTTGGAAGATTGAGGACAACGGACTTGTGGAAATCGGTATTAGGTTGTGACCACAGGAGGGTAGAATATCCGCAAAGGTTTAGAACTGCACTTCCCAAGCCCCACTCACTAGCTGTATAGTAGGGTAGCTACTAACATAGGGTGCAGTTTAAAACTTCAGTTCAGATTTAGACAACTCTGGCCTCATTCCCAGGCAGTGTTCTATCCTGGATACACCTGGTAACCTGAGCTAGTAGCTTTTGTATCTTTTGCCCAAGGCTGTACACCTGTAGATTGGGCAATATTTGATAGCAGCTGTCAGGTACTTAAGCTTGCTTTATGTTCACCAAGGGAAGTGGGTTTAATAGGTGACCAATTGGGGTTCTTCCTGTATGCCATTACAGTGCATACATTACAGTTTAGCACCAATGGATGGACTAGCAGTCCTGAGTACCATTAGACTTGTACACCATCTCTATGTCTCGGCACTCCAGTGCTGAGACAAAAATACCCTAGACAACTTGTGCATGTAGGGCGAGCCTGAGTGAGTGCTTATGCACCACACACATGATTTGCATTACTTGCATTGACATGGCTGTCATCAGAATGTGAGGTTTATAATGGCACCCATACCACCACCACTGTGGTATTGGTCAGGTGTACCAGGTAGGGGGATGAAGCTACAGGTGGGGGGAGAATGCTACCAGGTGGCACTGCTGCCAGTTGGCTAAGACTTGTTGGGCTTCATTTACAAAACTTTGTGTGAATATTTATGCTTTCTTGTAGTTTTTACATCACCAAGGCAGCAGTGAGTACACCCAATATAAAAAGCCTTTGATGTGCGTTTGCAATGGGAGGCTGTATGTGATAGTTCGGCTACAAAGAGCGATAGGCAGTCATTACTTAATTCCTGGTGGCCGTACTGATCCACAGTCCCAACCATGTACCCTCTCAGCCTGGTAAATGTGTGAGAAAATTTTTCCCCCACACGCTTGCAAGTGCCATTATAGTGACTGGTGTACGAGCCACCCTGAATGTACATGTAAAGAAAGCTTTCACTTAATGAATATACTCACCAAGTCGGAACAGTCACTGAAATGAATCCCCCCCCCCCCCCCCCCCACCACCACACACGTGCACACACACACACAGTGATAAGCTGCGGAAGTGTCTTGGGATTCGTGGGGAGGAGTACCCCCCGTACATCTACCGCATGAGAGAACTGGGCTATCCCCCAGGGTACAGACTGCTGGAGAGCGAGAAGACACTGAGGCTGTACGAGGACAGCGATGGTAAGAGGAAGCAGTGCTAGCCTCATTCCCAGGCCATGCATGGGAACGAGGCTAGTGGGTATGTTTACTTTGGCTGACACAACGGACCTAGCTAGCCTCGTGCTGCGACCATCACCAGTAACGTGTGCCGTAGATCCCAGCGCAAAAGCTTTTCGTAAGCCACCACCCAGTACGCTTGGTGACAGAATTCCTTGGGTTGAAAAGGTGATGTGGACATCAGGAAGTTGCAGTAGGGTGCGCCTGCAAAGAGGATAAGAGGATCCAGCTAAACCAGTAGCCTCATTCCACGCCACCACTTGGAAACACACACTGAGAAGAATTCAGATTAGGTGGTGATAAAGATTGATACAAATATCACTTTAACCTTCAAAATACCCATTGAAGGCAGCACTTTATTGTGAAACCGTCCATTCTCTACTAATGGGCTTCACTTTCATGGAGTTGCTGCACCACTTTTGGTCTTTGGAGAGAGAATGGAGAGAGAAAAGGCTGTGAGCAAGCAATGAACACGAGGGTTGTCACTCTACATAGCGGCATGTGTGCATCCATGAGTGGAGAAGTGTAGTGAACACGCGCCATGTGAAAACTTCTGAGATTGGGTCAAATAAAAACTTGATTGATAATTGGTTGTTGGAATGTGATCTGATATTCCTGCACTGCTTTAAACTTTGCATTACAGATCCAACTCCGTACGAGAACAATCACCCACGAGTCCAAGGTATGTGGTGTATGTGAAGATGGATCACCGTATTACGGTCGTCTGCACGATTGAGGACAGTGCGGAGGTGGGGGGTGTTCGTTTTTTAGCATCGCATTCCTCCAGTATTGAATTCCCTTCGGCACATTAGCGGCACCTTTTGACTATCATTAGTGGTAACTGCCAGTAACCTAATACTCCTGTGTAGTTCCGCAAGAAGATTAACAGCCAATTGGTTGGACAGCACCACACTTTCCCTTTCCACTGTCCTGTTGAAATATCTGGTTGGTTGAAGGACATGCGACTAGCGCTAACTTCGCCTGCTTCGTCATACTCAACATACTTCTCACAGCAATTTTCTCTGGTGTTTCAAATCTGTTTACGATAGCACACATTCCACCATCAACTCATCTTTTGTCCAGAGATCTTCTATGAGGGATTTAATTCCTGCGACCAGGAAGAGAGAACAGCTGGCAACGGTCAAGACGAGGTATGCATGAGTCTCTGCTGGAATGACAAATATCATATCAGTAGTGCAAGACAATACAGCAGATTGGATGTTCCTACAAGTGGATGTGGTACGTATGTCCAGCTTGTGGATTGGCTATCTACATTTCATGTCTTTTGAAACAACAGTTGTGCAAGCAAGCTAGTCTTGCTAGTCTAGCAACTGGTTATTTATCCTTTTCAATAAGGCCCTCCATTGGCCTGTAGGTCATATGATAAGATTATAAAGCCACAAGCTAATTTGGCTGTTTTCTTAAGAGTGGAGACCCCACTACTGGTAGCTGGTGAAAGATATAGGTATAGGCTAATAGCTTACAGCCTCGTTCCAATTCACCATGTCACGTGACGACCATGCTCAAAGCTATAGGTATGATAGCGCTAGCAATGGCGGCCAAAGGGAAGACAACAATTATTACAGCACTCACAACTTCGCCAGCACGGTGAGTTTCAGCACATAAGCACGACAGCAATCAAAACAGAATCTTTTGTTGACCTTTCATGAGAGCTGTACTAGCAACGAAAGTCGAAGAGAGCCACTCAAGCAATGGCTGCTGACAGGAAGACTTGTATCTCCACCACGTTGGGGAGTTTTCAGCATTTGCATTTGGGGCAGTGCATGATAGCGCTGATGATGGTGTAGTTAGAATCTTTGTACACCAGTCGTAAGTAGTCAAACATTAATTATTAAATTTTTACGCAGCACAATTTTTAGCCTCGTTCCCAGGCCTCCCACGCGGCCTGGGAACGAGGCTACACAATTTTCCCCTACCAATTAGGCAGGCTTACTTTCTAGACGCATCTTTTTCGCTGAGGCCACAGCATTCATTGTACAGTTGACGAGGCACTTAATGACCTGCAAAATCAGTTTTACCTGGCCTAACTGGCCGTGGCTCAGTGGCTAGCATAGGACAGCTCTGATGCAGCCATCAGGCTCCTCTCAGTACCAACATGTACATAAACTACAAACCACTGCTCTTGGAGGCATGTATATTGTTTATGTTAGGGACTTTGATCTTCCAGGCCAGCCTTTGAACTTTGTTGGGTGAATGTATATGTACATATTTACAGTAAAGCTGTTGTACTTGTCTACTTGTACAGTGCAGATCTAGTACAAGAGGTTGTAGGCTCCACTGTTGTTGTACAACTATTTTTAGGGCCACAAGAAAAGGACATTATGTTAGTGGTTGATTAATTAGGAAGTATTTCCCAAGCCCCAGGTGAGAAAAAACACAACCCACAAGTGTTCCATATTGCCCCAGGCAAGAAAATACACAACTCAACTGCACCAAATGGCCCACAAGTAAAGTGCTTCTAACATTGGGATATGGTGCCAAATGAACGGCTGACATCTGGACCTTACACTGCTTGTCCTCCTATACTTAAGGTTGGTCATGGGTATTTGTCAACTTTTCTTAACGCTTTCAATCGCAGACACCTACAGCTGTAGCCTTGGGATGGGCTAGTTGCGCTTCTATTTTTATATGGATTGGAAATACAACCTTGGGACGAAGATATAAAGCGCAAATGAGAGTACTACTATATAATATTATTACTCAAATACTAGAAACCTATCACAACGGTGCCATACCTCTTATAACTTGACAAGGAGGGGCACTCAATAGCCAAATGAGTCAGCTATCTTAAGAGCATGTCTTCCTTGAGAGATCAAAGTGAGCATCTACTCAGTAGAGTACAAGGAGGTGGGTCACACACTTAGCCAACACCTGCATTCAGGATCATGTAAACATTGCTGAGGGTGTGAGCATGAATTACATTTGCGAAAGGAATGGGAATGAAAACTAAGTACTCCATTGTTCTGCAGGAGAATGGTGATGAGTCCTGCATGCAAGGCCAGGAAATTACGCTAGACGATGATGAAAGCATGGAGGAACAGGTGGCCCAGAGCGATGAAGAGCAGGTGACCAAGAGCAAGCAGAAGGGTGATTTTGACGACTTGGGGTCACTAAGTGATTACGAATTTGGTGAGCAAGACCCAAGAATGCATCCCGCACACAGTGATAATTACCTAGTTACCTTCTCATTAGAAGTTTAATTATCTTTGCAGAGGAGGGAGAGGATGGGGGAGAGATGGTGGGATTTGCACTGCGGAAGTTACTGAAGAATCAACCCATCTCTAAAGACCCTGTGACCCAAGAAGATGACGATCTACTAAACAGTCCAACTGAAGAGAAGAGGCACTTTTCTCTTGACTTTCCACCAGGGTTGGTCCACGATGTGAGCGAGTGCGAGACATCTCCTAAAAGGTGGAATGCACTCAGGAGGATACTAGACAAGACCAAGACTCCAAATCAATGATGCCATTATCATCGAACTGCCATTCTAATCACATCATTATACTGTGCCAAATGTGATCACTGAATGATTGAGTCAAAAGTGTCCATATTTGGGTATGTTCTTTAGACCTTGCGTAACAGCATTGTGCTGTGTAAGTTGCGCTGGTGTAATAGGTCACGGTATCTAACTAAGTAACATGTGACCACCTTTTTGATTCAGCACACTAGAACACAAGCCAAGATCAATTTTGCATTGTCAATCCTGTCATATGACTGGCATGGCCTCAATCTGTACTGCCCCCAACTGCTTCCTGAATATATACCCTCGTACAACAATGCTCCTTGCAGAGATGTGATGCTTGATTAACTTCCCATCCAGCTCACATCACTATAATAGAGTCCCAAAGCCAATTGTGCGCACCCCAGTAACTGATTCCACTGACATCCCAAGTGTTCAAAGCCCCCTCATTTGGTCCGACGGAATCAAGAAAGGCAGGTGTGAAGACAGATGCATGTGCAGTGTTCCAAGCCAGACCAATTTCAAGTGAGGCTCATGCAAGCCTCGTTCCCAGGCTGTGGGAACGAGGTCAGGACCCACTATGCCACAACACCATAACAAAAAACTATCAGTCACCTACAAGCACAAAGCAATACTAAATGCCAAACAGCACACCATCTGGCATAAGAATTTCTGTTCCACATCCCAGCTCTTGAGTTTACTAAACATGTAGGCAGGTCGCTTTCAAGTACTCAACCCTTCACCATTCTTGATCTTCCTATTTGCCAGAACCTCACAACACTGAGGTTCTACTGGTGCCTCCCTTTGAAGTCCACTCAAACAATAAGACTCGGGATTCAATAACATGATTCTTGCACATGTGCAGCATACAACAGATACCAGTGAGGAGAATTTGCACTGAGTACACAAACTTCCACATTATTGTGCAACATAAATTATGGTGTGGGAAATGAGTCGTTACACATACTACACAAATAAATACCAAGTGACTACACCCATACATACAGGACGATACAAGCACAGATACAAAGCCACTAAATAATTAGGTCTTGGTTTTTTGCTTAATTCTGCAATGTGGACACTTGTTAACAGTTCCAAGTCAACTTGTGCTGAGGTAAATAATAAGTAGTCGTCCGTCAAAGAGCTTGCTGCTACATAATACAAAGAATCCAAATTAGGATAACAGTAAAGTGAGTTGTTAGTGACTGACATCTCTGCCAAATTTTAATGGTCCCAGACCATTTGAGTTCGCATTGAGAAGTTACACTCCCTAAGCGTGGTGGCTATACCACAGGAGGGACAACTAGGGACACAGGAATGAAACCACATTTGTCAGTTCTTGGACAGTAGGCCCATATCCGTTCGGCCCCGGCCTGCTTGAGAACATCAGCAAATACTGTCTCTGCAAACTCTATGCTCAGTTCGTCATCTTGTGTGGCAGTGTAGTCCATAAGGACGATTAACTTGCTCCCGATTCTCTTGATATCGTTCTTCTCCATCAACACAGGATTCTGAGGGTTGTTCCTCATTCTGGCCAGTTCGTGAAAGCGTTGCTTGGCTTGCGATCTTGCTTGCTTGGCAGCTGTCTGAGCTCTCGAACGTTCGTAGTAGTATCGTCTTGCTTGTCTGGTACGGTCAGTTGGTCTGGAAGCAGATCGTGATCTCAGGGCATTGCTCTGCAGCACTGTAGAGAAAGGAGAAGACAAAACAAAGTTGTAAAGTCCTTCTGTCGCACACCACATAAGTCAAATATGATTAACAGCCCATGAAAATTGCCATTGCTTCTATCTTCAGAAGGCATCCAAGCCCAACTTGCCAACATACATGGAAAACCACATGCAGAGAGTCTGGCTGGGCTTAGTACCCCCCCTCACACTGTGTTCCTTCCAGGAGAGTCCCAGGAAACCACAGGTGTTGCCATACCCTTACCACTCCCTTTGGGCATCAGCCATTCACCCAAATAAGTAATTACTGGCTCAAGAAAGCAAACGAGATGGTATTGCGTCTTGGCACATTCAAATCCCATTCTGGCCGTCCTTTGAACAGTGGGGGCCCTGTAGCTAAAACAAAGTCTACCATGCCCCCATATAGCGTGAATAGTTTCCAAGGCTGTATTTGAAATGGGGCCACTGTTTTCACACAAGTTTACTTGGAGCACAACTACTGCCATAGCCACAACAGCAGTAGGATACACTCCTCCTCAAAAGTTATATTTCTAATTCATGAAGCGAGCACCATCAGAAAGAAAGTCCTTGCAGATGAAGCACGGCAAGGTGCAGAACTGACAAGCTTACAAAAAACCTGCCACGAGCAACCAAAACCACCAAGGGGTACTTCCCAAGTGCTCACCCTTTTGAGAAGCAATGGATGACTAACCCAATGAGATTTGTCATTCCTATGCTGGGTGTGAGGGTTCACAAACAAGCCAACTTCCAAGTACTTACTTCAAAGAGCAGACATGATATGAATCTCATTCAGAAATACTGCAATTGTAAACAACATTCACTGGTTCATCTGTCCGCCACACTGAAACATGATCCTCCACAGCACATGCAAAGAAGTACCCCAAGCTGGCCAAGCAGCCACCCCCAAGCAACTTCACTGCACATACAGACAAAGGACTAGAAACCAACTTGAAGGACTACCCCAACACCTGCGCGTGCATACCATTTCAAAGCTGACACTTCCTTCAGCAGAGGGATAAATTGGATCAGAAGAGCTTAATCGTGCCAAGAGACAGACTGACCTTCAAAACAAGGGGGAGTTGAACATACAGACCCCCAAAAAGGCTCTAAAATTATGCTAGGATGTCTAGTAAATACTTTGGAATTTGAATGTTGTACACATCTCCAAAATGGAATCTGATCCTGAGAGGCGGTCCTATTACAGGGATAAACTGATTATCCTACACTGGTGGGGTATGAATGTACCAGTCTGGAAGTGACTCTGAAGTAAAATCATAGTGTTGAAATTCTAACTTGACTGACTTAAGGATATTCAGGGACAACACCACAACAATATAGGACATACTGAACCTCAGGGCATAAACCTTGTGAAAATATGTAATCAATTGGTGATGAAAGAGCTGATAGCAGTAGCATGCCTCTACAAGCCTAAACTTACAGGGATGGTTTCCAAGGGAACAGCAGGACCGAGGGACGAACCCCTCATCCCCTGGCGTAGTCTCCACCCACAGCCAGAAGGGATCCTCTGCATTCAGCACCTTCACTCTCTCTCCCTTTCCCACAAATACCTCGTCCTCCTCCTTCGCTTCAAAATCGTGTATCACGACGAGTTCTTCAATAAACATTCTGTCAAATGAGTCCAATTCTGGCTTTCCCTCTGTCGGTCTGCTGCATTCTCGCATTGATGAGGCATCCAAGATGCAATGAAGCGACTTTGCCGAGCGGGGGTAGCGACGTGAGCGCATGTCAAGGCCCGTGGGATACTCCACAGCTGACGTGTATCCACTCAGATGCCTGCAGTCGTCCATGGGGGAGCCACTGCCCAACCTTCGAATACCAGGTCTAGATTCTTCTTGGCTGCCATGGAATCCTGCATGCACACTGTATGCTGGGACCATATCTCCAATCTGCGTCCTGTGCCCTCGACCCCCGCTTCCACGTCCGCCATAGACATGTCTCCTGCCAGAAGAGGGCATGTCTGTGTCGTAACCAGACGGATATATATCGTGGTCGTTGCAGAACTCGGGCTCTGACTGGTAACCTGCGTATTTCCGAGAGGGTCTCACGAAGGTATACGGAATGTATCCTGCTTCGCCAGATTTTGTCACTGCGTATACCCAGTCATTGTTCTTGTACAGCACCTTCACCCGCTGCCCCTTCCTCACCGCTAGCTCTTCTTGACAACAAGGATTATAATCTCGAATGGCTGTCATGCGCAGGTTGGCAGGGCGGTCTCGCGTGGCCCTGTGGAGCATTTTTCCCTCGAATGATCCCTCGTCTGTTTGGTAGCCGGAGGTATGCGTGGAATGGCTGTCGTTGCTGGTCGAGCTGGCGCTCTGCTGCGAGTCATTCTCGCAGCTACAGTGTGCGTGTCCGTGCGAATGGCTGTGAGGAGCGTGAGAACTCGAAGCGTGGGATGAAGTATGGGACTGCTGCGAGTCTTTTCGCTGCACGGGTGAGTTGGACGCAGCTGCAGTTGCCGCAGAAGCGGGACTTTGGGAAGGGTTCTTGCGTACGATAGGCTGGTCAAGATGCGATACAGCAGCCACTTTAGGGGTGACGATCCTATCGAAAAACTGCGGTACAGGTACGTCCCCTGTGTGTCGATGCTTCTTGCCTGCGGGCAAGAGAAACGTACCACAATCAAAACACGGTACACACAAGTCAAGTGTACATGCACTAACACAAACATTGCTTCCAACACGTCTAAATACTTTACCAAGGGGATGCTTTGAGAGCACGTACCTTTCTTCTTGGGGCGCTGGAAAGGAGCTGGGCAGAGTACCAGCGACATGTTCAGTGGTTTGCAGACGAGTGAGCACGGTTGAAACAGCGACTATACTGAGTACAAACTATCAAACTGCACCTTCGAAGGTCACAGATCGCTCAGAAAGCGTAAAGTGAGAGTTATTACATGCCTCGCCGAATTATATGCAATGAAAAGTGCAAACTATGCAATTATGTAACATGCAGTGCAGTGCAGTTGCAATGCGTGCACCGCGTGACGTCATCTACTAATTTTAGCTTCCGTGGCGCGCAAATCGCAATCTTTGAAGTTCAATTAGTGGTTCTGCTAGTTTGCATAAGAACATGTCCTCAACAATACATGTACTAGCAAGAGTTCAGAGCCTTTTTCGTTCACCCCACTTCCTGTAGGGAGGGACAACACTTAATGGTTTATATTGGCCTGCTAAAGTGGCATACAATAGTAGCTATAGTGAACCTGTGCTGCTTTACAGTGTACAGCAACATACATCATCAACCTCCTACGTATACATTATATATCATTGTAATATGCTGCCACTTTATACTAGGGTAATGCATTGCATTGTGGGGTGAGCGTGAGTGAGTGCGTGCACATGACTGTTATCCGAATGCGACTAAGAACAGCACAACCTCAGGCCAGGACTGTCCTAGCCTCGTTACCAGGCCGTGTAGGAGAAACGGCCTGGGAACGAGGCCTGGGAATGAGGCCAGGTCTGTCCAGGACATGTGATGGCTTGAAGCACTCTCCCCGTTATCATGACATGCATGCTCTAGCCCCACTGCACACATCCTTATAAGGCCTTGTTGAGGCAGACTGTTCATCGTTCGTGTCTATCATCTGGACAGTCTCCGGCTCCAAGTCGACGTCGTTGCAATGGTGAGTCGTTTGTAGTTTGAATTAACATGTGACGCAAGACCACAAAATATACGAGCAGGAAGTGATTATGGCACGACGTACAATACAAATAAACAAAATTCACAGCAAACCTGTCGATGTGGGGCTCACTCATGCTCGCCCCAATTATTCCCATATACTTCCACTATTGCGAGTATAATTACAAGTGTAAAACTAGAGGTGTTCATAGAACACATACCCCGCGCTGAACATCAGGCCAGGATGCATGCAGTGCAGCTACAATCGACGTGACATCTCTGCCTATGCGCAACGGCGAACAGGGCTGCTATCGCATATACTGTGTTCGTGTATGGCCATATCCAAGGTGTGGGAGTGACCGCTTACCGTATATACTATATTGTGAAGCTGGAGAGGTGGGGCCAAATGTTACGAATAATAGGAAATAGCTGGAAAAAACAGCCGAAACAATAGCCATGATGTCTGTGAAGTACATAGATCGTGAGAAAGCACTGTTTCCTAGCGGTCATCTTGAAGCATGAGGTTTCCAAATGCACTGCGTGTCCTGTTCTTGAAGTCACGAAGAGGTGGAGCCAATGTTATGAATAGTTATGAAAAGTAGGAAATAGCCGAAATACAGCGAAACGGAGCGCCTTGACTTCAGTCAGGTACACATAGAGCAGTTTTTTGCTATTTGCTATTGTTTGACTCCATTTGGATGTTTTTTGAGGGTCTATGTGGCGAGATTTCAATTTTTCCACCTGACAGACGACTGACAGACGACTGACTGACAGACAAAACCGATTGCTTAACCCCGCTTCGCGCATGCGCGCGCGGGGTAAAAACTGTATGGAGATATGTAGGGATAGCAGAACAGCGAAAACAAGCAGGGATGATGGCATAAAACACAACCCCCAACCCCATCTTACATATCTTTATATGTGTATAATGAGCAGGGTGTTGTGTACTGAACTGTTTTATGACATCATCCCTGCTTGTTTTCTTACGTTTTGCTGTTCTGTTATCCCTACATCTAATGTTTTTTACACTTGTTTACCTCATTTTTGTAGCAGCATACTTGATAGCATTCACTTTGCACTCAGTACACAATTTTGAGTTCAAAGTTCAAAGTTGCTCTCTACACATGCACACAAATGAAGAAAGTGGTGCTGCAGTTGAAGCCATAGTTATTGAGTGGGCAGTTTCAAGCACTTCGTGAGACTTCGAAGTAGCCAAAAAGCGATGGGGTCGTGCACTGCTCAGTGTAAAATGCGGCTGTTTTGTGCAAACACCGTCGTGAGGGAGTCAGTCAAATTTGAACTAGCCCGTCTGAAGAAAGAAGAAGAAGAAGAAGAAGAAGAAGAAGAAAACCGAATTTTGCGGTTTGGTGACTTTCTGGTGCGGTACTTTCGTGACGGTTTTTCACGACACTGGGAGTCTTCTTGGCCAGGAAAACACTTGAGTAAGTTGTCATAAAGGCTTATATGCTGCCCATTTAGATTTTGAAAGATTTTTTTGTATTAGCGTATATTGCATGCCAGCTCTATCCCTACATATAGACTCTACCGAGTCTATGATACACTATCCTCCACACTGTCAATGCCGTACAATATGCATCATGCATTCAACCCAGAAGAAAAAGACAGCTGGTATCACAGGCTTCGTCACAACCAACAGGACACCAATATTAACCTGGATTTCCACTTCCTGGAGTCTCGAAGCCTTTTTGGTTTGGTGTAGATATTTCAATCTGATCCATGCAGAAAGACACATGGAGATTACCTGAACATGGAAGAGAAGGGCAGGAGGGAGGAGTAAGGAGAGAGGAGAGAGGTGGGAGGGAGGAGGAAGGGAGGAGAGAGGTGGGAGGGGGGAGGGAGGAGGGAGGAGAGCGGTGGGAGGGAGGAGGGAGGTGGAGCAACCACAAGAGCACATAAGTAGGTCGCGCGGACGCTCTTGGCAACCAAAGATTACAAATTGCAACAAAATAGTTAGCATAGATGGATATTCTTGAGATAGTCATGATTAATGAGGTGCGTCTGCACTATCAGTACAAAGACGAACGTTGCCTACCACAATGGTCATTGTGGAATGAACTGATCTGCTTTTCTTGCAAAGCGCTTTGATATCACACCCGCAGCCAACACTACTAGTGTTCGCATTGTGCAGGCTTCCTTTGATCTCAGTCCATGTGATGTATACTAAAGGTGGTTGGTTTCCAGGATGGGCTGCTGTCACTGTCCACTCATTATCTGTGTTCAGCACTTCCTGTTTTCTGATGTCATGGGTAGTAATAATATTCATAATATAATTACTACCCATGACATCAGAAAACAGGAAGTGCTGAACACAGATATAGATAATGAGTGACAGTGACCCTGGGAGAATAATTATGCTGCTGCTGATGGTGATTAAAGTACACCTGGCCAGTGTAATTCATCCTAGCAGTTTAGGCTCTGATTATCACACACATCAGCCAACACTACATAGTGCAGGCTTCCTTTGATCTCAGATTCTTATAACTACATCAGACAGGTTGATGCTTGAAGGAGGCAATAGCCTCATTCCCAGGCCAGGTGGGAGGAGCCCTCCTCACACGCGGCCTGGGAATCACTGAATATTTGTAATGAAAACTTGTCCAGTGCAGTTCACCTATATAGCAATCAGCGCTTCCATGCATGTCTCGCCAACACTACTAGCCATACACTGTGCGGGGTTTCAGTTCATGTGCCACAACAGCATATTCCATGGGTTTCCAGTTGTTAGGGGTACAGCCAGTGATTGATTTCCAGGAAGGCAACTTCCTTGAATGTTGTCACTATCGCAAGTGGGTGGGAGAATTAAATTATCTGTGATCAGCACATCCTGTTTTCAGATGTCACTGTGCCCACCTGCTTAAAAACAACTTAACCCCTAGCTAGTGCTGTTCCGTTAGCATGTCTGTAGCCATGTGGGTCTTAACCTCGTTCCCAGGCCACATCCCCACTGAAGAAAAAGGGCCTGGTATACATTATTCACACATGCACTTAAAATCACAGATATCCGTACAGCCAAGACGTCAAAAATGGTATACAGTTCGTCAGGATCAACAATAGAATTGGATTATTGACTTTGACTTTGATTCTCCACTCTCCTACACCCTCCAGTGGCTAGGTAGCTACCCTGATACGAGACTCAAGCCAGAACAGGTAGCCTCTAATATGGCCACTTGTGAAGGAAAGATTGGCTGCAACTGGGTTTGGAATGTCTGTGTGCTATGAAGCATTAGCATTACCATAAGACATTTGTCACGGAATGTAAGCTAGTAGTGAATCAGGCCAGCATAATAGCTCTGGTTGTCATGCACTTCTGGTGATAACCTCTGATCTTGTTGATGGTGGATCGTCACATCATCAAGCGAGTGGGTCGGTAAGCATTATACAACCCTCCCACTTCATTTTAGCATTGATAATAGTCTCGGTACCGAACTCCCATACCCAAGGTCTGGTTCCGAGACCACATTGATAAATCTTCTCTCCCTCTTTTTCGGGCCTGGGAGTGAGGCTTTGTGCATCTCTACAGTAATGTCGAAGGGAGTAGCCTCGCTCCCATGAAATACTGGCGGTGGGAACGGCCTGGGAACGAGGCTACAAGGGAGGATGCCCATGCTGCAGCCTCAAACCCAGGCGCCTGGGTTCGAGGCTAGCCAACGCTGCAGCTGGCTTGCTTACTAACATCACACATCAAAGGAACCATCCCCAGACACCTACAAATTATGTCAATTCCACTGCACCCATTGTACCCAGATGGGCCAGCACAGCACAGCACATGCATCTAAAGTCGGCAAGGCGGACAATAACTTCAAAAGGGATTGCCACTGCCAATACTCTAATTGTGACAAGCAGATCAAACCGACGACACCTTTCTGAAATTACGGACATTTTTTTCCTATTTCTTGAACACAGAAGCTCTTATAATAGTGGTACTAATTGTGTCAGCGTCACTTCAAAACTAAGTACTCCAATGAAGAGAGTTGCCAAGATCTGCAGAGGCAGATGCACATGGCGGCAGAAGACTCCCGGGGATGCATACCTGCTATGCAGGCAAATGCAATTGTGGGTTAGCTGCATGTCCAAGTGCACTATACTCCTTTCACTTCCTAATTATATTAACAGCATTGCTGCAATTGTAAAATACCACCATCCCGCTTAGCCTTGTTTCCAGGCGCCTGGCCAGCTTTTAGCCGCTTGCAGTACGGAAAAGGGCCTGGAGCACAACCTGATTGACAAAATATTCACAGTAAAAATTCCTCCTCTGTAATCACCCATCAAAAAACATGCCCTAAGTGGGTGGATGTGCTTTGACCTTGTTCCCAGCACCCCCAAGCCTTTCTAATGAATTTTTCAGAACAGTGTTGCTCCAAATTCAACACTTGGTGTGTATGACAGTCACCTCACGCTGGCTGGCTAGATACGTGTGGTAAGTGACCTGGTACCATTGCTCTTCTTGAACCCAGTGTGCCCACACACAGTCAACAGCTTCTACATCCTCATGTGAGATCATTTACCAGGCTCTCCCCACTTTTCCACACTGCAAGCGAAGACAGCTGGTTGGGGACCTCGGAATGAGGCTACAATCTGCTATTACTGAGACACACCTTTCCTCGGACTTACCCACCAGCTTTTTGTTGCTTACTAACCTGTGGCGCCTTCTTCAGAGTCACGAGCTCAGAGAAGAAAGGCCGCAGGTAAACTGCTCTGCAATCACAGCCAGACAGGGACAACTGTTACACAAACCAATACTAACATATTGTCACATGACAAAGACGCCAGGCTCTCCCCCATTAGAAAGGCTTGGGGGAGCTGGGAACAAGGTCAAAGTACATCCACCTACATAGGGCAAGTTGTTACTGGGTGATTACAGAGCAGGCAATCTATGCAATGAGAATTTTGACAGCCAATAATTTCAAGCTGTGGTTACAAAATTGATCCGATTAGCTAACTGTACGCCTGAAATTTAACCACCTTTGATTTTATTACCGCACAAGATTCTTCCAATTATGCTCTAATCATATCAGGCTTCTTGTCAGAACACATGGAGTTCTTCGGAATGCCTCCAGCACCAATAATATACCAATCTGGTCAAATTGGGTAAAACAATGGTCCCTTATTGTGCAATAAGGATAAACACGTCTCCTCTATCAACCTGCCTTCCTTCAAAGGTCTAGCCCATGAAAACATGTGGTCTTGTATTGCAATGGTTGGTTAGCCTGCAAGAGATGATTTGGAGCGTAATGAACACATTGCAGGCTGCCACAGAGACACCCACTTGTTTACACTTCGGACCATTCAGCTTTCGGACGTCATGTGACTTGGGCGTGTCTTCGATAAAGCACGATCATGCAGTCTCCTGCCTCTTCTCAAAGAGGCAGGGTCACATGACCTGCACAACCAATCATTATCTGGCAACCATAGTCCATTAGCAATTAAGATTTCATCAACTGAATGGAGCGATTTTACTTCTAGTGCAAAAGAAAACAGAACCAGTTGCAGGGTGAAGACTCATCCTAACCAGTCATGCACAGCTGCAATAAGGTCCTCCTCCTTAGTCTGGTTCCCAGACCCAACCTGCGGGTTAGGTCTGGGAACCAGACTAGGTCTTCCTGGGATTATATGTGGGCTTGAGGCACGCATCAATGTTGGTTTAACAACCAAACCTAGTGGGAAATACATTAACTGGCATTCCAAATATTTTGGGCGTTTGTGCTATTGTCATAGTTGCCTTTGGTCCATGGTTTGATTAGCGTATCCAGCAAGACTATGAATCACCAGATCGCAAAATTGAGTTATTGGTGACATAACTATTGTTCCTTGGGTCAGTAAAATACCCAGGTGAATTCCCCAGGCACTTTTGTTTCAGCAGTATACATAATCAGCTAACCAGCCATGCACTGATTCTATCACACAGCTGCCATAGATACAAAGCTAGCCGCTGAGTGAGCTGAGCCAACAGGTTCATAATCTTGTTAACCCTCTCACTGGTATCGGACAGATCTGTTCCTCACTACTGAAGTATTTCCATGGAAACCAATCTTTTCAATAGGTCACTTGAAAGTTGATTGATAATGTGAGTCAACTAGTAGATTTTTTAGCCATGTTTAATGGGGAGGCGTTAATAGCTTTATCTTTCAACTGCTTGAGAATTCTTACCGGTGAAAGGGTTAAAGCAGACTGCTTACCGATGAAAGGGTTAAAGCAGATTGCTTGAGAATTCTAACAGGTGAAAGAGTTAAAGCAGACTGCTTGAGAATTGTTACCGGTGAAAGGGTTAAAGCAGACTGCTTCAGAATTCTAACAGGTGAAAGAGTTAAAGCAGACTGCTTGAGAATTGTTACTGGTGAAAGGGTTAACTTAAAGCAGAGGGCAATAGTACAATCAGGATGAGGAAGCGCCTGTATGGCTGAACGAATGTCCGACGTGTACAGTATAGGTGGGAGGGAGATGAGTGCTGGAATTCATTGCACAATAACAAATGACCAGTGATAGTAATCCCTCAGATTGACCCAAAATCTTCATATCAAAGACCTCTCCGCTTCTTACCACTTGGAGCAGAATTATCTATTATATGCCGACAAAAGGAGAAGTATGCTGAAAAATGATAACAGTTGTGTAGTAAACACACACTTGCCTCCCTGTATCTCACTCTACTGAATCCCAAAGCTATCAGTTACACCCACAGAGAGCGAAGATGTCATAATCACTCTAGATGCGGTCAGAATGCCTTTGAAGCTCTTTCATCCTTAACTACCATGTAATCTACATGGCCGTATGTGTGGTTAGAAACGGCAAGGATATTGGCTATGCACACACTCAACCAGCATAATGTGCAGCTCAGTTTAGGATCAAGTGGTTGGCTTCAGTAGCTGGGAGACACACAATACTAACCTGTATTCATATCACGTTACATGCAGTGATAGATACTCTTAGCAACCACCTAGCATAAGGCCTTGGTATTTATACTGGGATGCCTACAAAAATGACAACTCCCCTACCCGTTGGCCATGGTAACACCTAGGCAATAATCATATCTGGTCACCCAACCATTTGCAAAAGCGCAATCAAGGTTAGGTCATGTGCAGCCCGGTCGGTACTGCTACACACATGATAAGAGCACATGGGTGTCACATGGATGGGAGTCACATGGGAGTCACAAGGGAGTCACATGGGAGTGGGAGTCACATGGGAGTCACATGGGAGTCCTGGGTTTCTGGCAATGTACATGAGGAACAAGCATCTGGCAGGAGTCGAAGGCATTAATGGGCTTCGGTCACGTGACTACCATGTGATGTCCACGGAGAGTCAGGAGCCCATAACGTTATGGGCTCCTGAATCAATGGAGCTCAACTTCACTAGCAGCCAGTGAAGAGCAAAATTTCTCAGAAAATGAAAAAGGATTTAGTGATGGCTTGTCTAATTCCACCTCTCAAAAAAGCAAAGGGGGAACCTCATTACCCATCCTCGTTCCCATCCCATTCGTAAACTATAGAATAGATCCCTTTCCATTTTTGAGAGAAAATTTTTACTTTCTTGTTAGTTAGCTTTTCAGAAATGTTGGTAACTTTAGTGCAACCCCAACGTAAGGGTACAGGATGTATGCCAGATTTTAAAGTCTTGTTACTTGATCAGGAAAGCTGTGTCTCTCAAATGGCATAGTGACAATTGATCTGGACCTTCCGTTGGGCAGCTGGCTTGGGCAGGCCTCATTCTCTCTTCCGTTCGTATTCCGGTATGTCGTCTCTTGCTATGATGTAGCTAGCCAATGGAGTAAAGTGCTAACACTGTAGTGCTATTGAAGGAGGGATACAGTGTGAAGTGCATGACAAGTGTGCTTAATGACCTACCTGTGCCGCTCTACAAGTGTGGGTATGCATCTAACAATGAGCCATAATTACAGGCTTGTGCGCACCAAACATCACAGTATATAACCTATACACAAAGTAAGTATTCACCCATTCATGTGCTCACAGCTGCATCCCATCACTAGCACAGCCTGGTTGCCAAGGAAACCACACCAGGATGCAGCTTGCACATGTCCATGACATGACCACAAACCAGTGACATCATCTCACGTGTACAGCTGCTCCCAGAACATGTAAGGGCAAACCATATGTGCCCTCCCTCAGGAGTTTTCCCCAAAGGCCTGAGAATGCAAATTAATAGCAACACAGACACAGACAGATGGGAACATCAATCACATGAATGATGTCAGGTGGATGTAGGGGGGGGGGGGGGGGGGGGGGGGGGGGGGCAACTGCAATATGTATCCACCACACATTCGGAAGGAGTTCAAGTCGAGTACAAAATGCTCGTATCGGTACCGTGAAAGTGTCACCAGACGACATTGGTCACAAGTAACAGTGTTGTCATTGCGGTATTTACTCGTGGTTGCATTGCGTGTATTTTTCACTGATGAGGGCCACCGTATGGCAAAAACATCTATATATTTGGTTGGTGCGTGAGCGATTTTAGTGGGTGCAATATAAGCATTGTGCATCCACAAATAAATCTGAAGTCTCGGGCGGGCATGTAGACTCTGGCCACCCCTGGAATGCGCAGTTTCAGAGCCTGACTGTCCACACACAGCATGTGCTACATCTTCATAAGAACATCCCACTATGTCTGATCTGTGTATACGTATACAGCAAAGGGCAGCTGGCGCAACGCTCCAGAGTGTACACACACACACTCCTTTACACCACTTTAGAGGCACTTAGGGAACAAATCAATTTGTCTATAACCAAGGCAGGTGTCCCCACACACCTGTCCAAACAATGATAACGAGACATTATCAGAATTCAGGATATCCACCTGCAATTGAACTGAGCAGGTTGCCTGAAAGTGTTACCAGTGGCAACCACAGCTCGCAGGGCAACTGATAATAGAAGAGTTCATAATCATGGCCGAATAAGGTCCATGTTCACTCGGAAGCCTCCTGGCTAGCGGGAGGCATTGTCATACACATCCAGCATTGAACATGTAGATGGTTGAACAATACGCAGAATGTAGTGTTTTCGTTCTGACAATTTTGTCATTAGTAGATCATGTCATGCTCACGTGAGGAAACTTAACAGGCCTTCCTTGCTTTTCTGTACTGCAAGCGACAAAAGCTGGGCGGGGGCCTGCGAACGAGGCTATTCTATGCTCACAATGTTACAAACTGTGTTGTACACTAGCAGCCTCATTCCCAGGCTCTCCCAATGGAATGGAATGGAAGTGAAAACCAAGGTGAAGCCCTTTCATGCTTTCACGTGAGTTATGTCACTGGTAGAGAGTACGTAACGTGCACGAGCAACAAGGAGCTCGGGACAGCGGAACTAAGATAGCAAGCAATCGTTGTTATGGATACCTTACATACTTGCCACACGTCCTACCTGTTACAGGATTGAACAGCTTTCTTACCTATTGTCCAACTGAATTGCAAACTCTTATTTGATGTCCTGTATCATTGTGTAGCTACACTGCATGACTTAGTCATGATGAACCTTGTTACACAGAGTATTGCTACCTTGACATTCACTGAACAGAAACTGACACTCAATCATTGAACTTTGTATCTAGTAATTAAGTGTCCTGCTAAAATTTCTTCTCATCCTGCGGTTTTGTCCTGTGATCTAGGGGTTTGTGCTGCAGTTTTGTCCTGCATAATCGTGTCCTTAATCTAGGGATTTGTCCTGCAGAATCTAGGGGGTTGTACTGTGGTTTCGTCCTCGGAGTTTGTCCTGCATATAAACGCTATGGATTTGTCCTGCATATAAACGCTATGGATTTGTCCTGCATAGTCTAGGGTTTGTTTTGTTCTGCATAATTTGTCCTGCATAGTAAGTGGTTGTCTAGGTTTTCGTCCTGCATAATCTAGGAGTTTGAGTTGTCCTGCATAGTCTAGGAGTCTGTCCTGCACAGTCTAGGGGTCCTACAAAGTCAAGGGGGTTGTCCTGCATAGTCCAGGGGTTTGTCCTGCATACTCTAGGAGTTTGTCCTGCAAAGTCAAGGGGTTTGTCCTTCAAAGTCTATGAGTTTGTCCTGCATACTCTAGGAGTTTGTCCTGCAAAGTCAAGGGGTTTGTCCTGCAAAGTCTATGAGTTTGTCCTGCATAGTCTAGGGCTTTGTCGTGCATGGTCTAGATTTTGTCCTGCACAATCTAGGGGTTTGTCCTGCATACTCGAGGAGTTTGGTCTAGGGGTGTGTCCTGCAAACACCAGCTACAGCTTGGCATCTCTGGTACAGCAAGAGCGCCTCACCACACTCTCCCATTGCAGACAATCACGACAGGTGGTGCCCAGAGTGATGATGACATCATCGTCATTGTGCCACAATGACGATGATGTCATCATGCGCTCTTGGTGGTGCATATAGCCACTGTACTACAAGTTGTGAGGTGTAACACCTGCTTCATGCACCGAGGAGGGGAGCATAAGAGAGGAGAGTAATGCAGGCGTGGGGTCGGTACAGGTATAGAGGGAGAAGGGACACTGAAATACATAGCAGAAGCTGCTGCACTTAAAGTTGGTAGAGGGATATGCAGGTGTGGCACATAAGGGAGGAGGGTATGCAGGTGTGGGCTTGGTGCAGGCACACATGAAAGAGAGGGAGAAGGGTTTGGTACTCCACTGAGCTACAAGCAGAAGCCAATGTTATGAGTTTAAACACCTCTTTCGGGCAGGAGCATGATAAGGGAGGAGGGTATGCAGGTGTGGAGTTGGTACATGGTACACGCTCTGTACACATGAAAGAGAGGAGCAAGGGCTTGGTACGCTGCTGACCATCCCCACTGGGCAGCTGTTGAATAGTGTTGATCAGCACAAAGAGTGAAAGGTGATAGTCCTGGATATCAGGTTACCATTCAGAAACCCTAGAGGTTGTGCAGTACCAAGTTCCTATTATTGATGAGGAAGCCATCTTCACTTCCTCATTACTGAGGATTTCAGGTTGCTTGTCCAAGATCCATTTCAAATTTTCGGTGCATGCGCACTGGTGAGAGAGTGCGCGGTGTGCGCCTTCGCCGTTTATATGACATAGCTGTCTTGCCATAAACGAACGCACAATCGTTCAAACGAACACGGCAATCTGCAACTCCTTAGACTTGTCTGGATTACAGAAGCGTTATCCACAGATATATATAAATACAGGGTTTCATTCCCGATTAAATTTATGGGTGGGGGGGGGGGGGGGGGTGGGGGGGGGGGGTGGAGCTCAGCACTCAGAGTGGGGGTGCTTAGCAACTGTATGTGCTTGTTCTCCATCCATGTCTCTTCACCTAGTTACATGTATTAACATTAACAAGGAATATACATATGCACAGAGGATGCCTCGTGCAGCGGCATGAGCATAATTAGTAGGCGTGGCCTCATGTACATGCAGTAGGCCGGCAGGCCATGTGTAGTCAGAAGCTTCAAAGCGTACGTTGTAAGAGTTAGCTGAAGTAGTGTACGCTTCCCCAAGAGCTGAAATTCATGACGTGGTTAGCTTACTGAAGAGTTCAAGCTGCTTACTGCACTGTAGGCTCCACCAACCCGATCGACCAAGCTGGATGTACTATTGCAGGTGCAAGCTTCCCCCAACCTCCCCCTCCCCACAACAGATGAAACCCTGAAATGCTAGCTGAGATTCTGAGCACTAAAACACTGATTATTGGCTTCACTTTGGCAAACATCCTACTTCAAAAATACAGGCATATTCAACTCCCCTTGTCCCACTTCTTCAGTTCCAACTCTAGATGACACCAAGAGTTATGAACTCTTGATGACACACAAAGGGTACAAAAATCAGCACCCCATTCTTTATTGGCCTTTCTGTGTCACCATGGCGATAATGCTTCCTGTATCCCCTGACATATTTTCCAATGGAACTGTTTTCCAGTAGATAAAAAAATCTCTGTTAACTAGCGGTGATCAGAAGAGCAAGTACCCCGTGTGCTACTTTAGAAAGGATGCACACTGCCATTATTACGGCCTACCGATTTTAATACAGCATGCATGCAGAATAAGATAGCGTAAGTTGTGGCAGTAAGTACGTTAGAAACAGGGTGTGGTCAAGTTGTATAAATTAGAAAAAAGACTTCATGCAGCTTTTTCTCAGTCTCTCGAGTGATCTCTGGTCTGTGGGTTATGTAGACGCCAGTAATCCTGACACTTCTATTCCGAACTAAGCCTTCACTGCTCAAACTGCTGATTTTTGTGTGCTCCACGGACAGACACAAACCGATCACTCTGCTATGCACAAGGGATAATGAGCTTCAGTGGGTAAAACTGTGAACTTTGTGAAGTTATAATTCGCTCACTGAATTTCTGATTCGATCCAAATTTGAAGGTAGCTACTCTGATATAATTTAAATTCGCAAGAGCATATCCAGTACAATATTATGTAATAGGAATATTTAAGGGACTCTGTGCAGGAATTCGAACATCAGTATAAGCAATTAACTTCATTTACTTGAAGCTTCTATGTAGCTCAGGCTTGGAAAGATCAATTTTTGTGTCATTGAAATTGAATTTTAATGATCATAACGAGGGCTTCTTCCCCATAACTCTCACGTTTCTCATATCATATCTCATATAATATTCACTAATTTCATAATCCCGTCACCATATATACAGGCGTACGTGGAGGAGTAACATTAAATATCTCATTAGCCTCGTTCCCAGGCCTCGTTCCCACACGGCCTGGGAACGAGGCTAATATTTCATGCAACTAAAGAGCACAAATAATACTAAATTGGCACGAAGCCACTTACATCAATCACTTCCCTTAACATACACCTATCTACACTTCACCCTCCCTTGTAAGATGACTCTAAGTTTTAACATAGTTATCAAATCACGACCAAGTGCTCTAAGAGGTGCCAAATGCCTAGGACTGTTTATTCCATTAAGCAGGCGTGACTACCAATGAGTGTATATATCTATCCCGGGAAGAGGCTGGTATGCAAGGTATCTACTTGCAAGGCCTTCACCGTAAGAAATCTCATTACAATCACACTGAAGATGACGCCACTGTCCATGTAAATACAAACTGCCAAGTTCCCAAACTATTCAAAGTATTTCACTACATTTCCATGCATGGCACTACATTTGGATCAAGCGATTGTAATTCTATCTCACCTTTGGGTCTACACCTGCGGCTTCAGTCTTTGCAAATCTGTACTGCTCCCTATTACGGAAGGATGGTAAATTGAGGATAATCACAAAGTGCACCGCTGTAAATCTAATTAATTACTCCAGTGTAAACACCGAGGAAATAAAGGAGAAGCTAGCTGGTTGAAACTGTGATATAAGGCAACAGTGTACCAACAAGCTACACACAACAGTCGGAACAACCAAACCAGTTTTACCTTCAGCATCGGTTCATCCACGTAGTACAGGTCATATAAGTCACTTGTAGGATTAAATAATTCATTGGGGCGAGCGTGATCGAGCCTCACAATGCCATGAATTTCCTCTAGTTTAGATTATAGCGATATAATACCATGTAAGCTAATCTAGTGAAATCAAATGACTTGAGCAGTCATTTGAATTTGTTATTATAACCACCCCCAAATAGAATTAATCCTAAAACTTAGTTTATTGCTGGACACCTGATATTTTTAAAACCTCTTCAATGGCATGCCAACTGTCCCTATCATCCAACATTAATATCATTATGCATAATTAATCCGTTTATTGCTGGACACCTGATATTGATAATCAGGTTTAAAACCTTTCAATGGCATGCTATCATCCAACATTAATATCATTATGCATAATACACGACAGGTGTTATCAGTACCACACGACATGTGAGACGTACATGACTATGAAATGTACATGACACATGACTCTCGCTTGACACCTGGGTTAGCAGGATAAGGGCTACTGGTTCAAATTCCTCCCAGCATGTGAGTGTCATTACTACAACTCTGGAAACCCTACTACCAGTAAAATGGGGCCATTATTCATGTGACCCGACCACACCACCAAACAGTCCCTCCGTCAGAACCCAACTCCACGAGATGTCACATGGTCAACAGTGGTGACAGCTGCACACTCATTGTACCGTCAGCTGACTTTTCAGAGTGGGGTTAGCAAGCATGAATCTTATTGCACAACCATCAGTGCTGATGGTAGTAAGATCTGATCTGGATAGATCTCCAAGGAGACCATAAATTACATCATTGCAGGTGGTGTCTAGTCATGCCTGTTCTGTCAGCAAGATCAACAGTACCATGCCCTGTCAAGCCCTGTTCTTGTCAGCAAATCAATATAGTCCACCCTTGAGCAGCCCCTTTACCCTACTCCCCAGTGCTCCTCAACTCGTAACTGCCATTTAAGGGAATCCTCTGACAATTATGACTTCGTCTCTCACACTGAGGTCTCATGGGACTCACCTGATGATCTTGGCTGCCTGGTTGAGCCGCCCTCTCTGCAGCAGGCTGAAGGCTAGGTAGAGCTTGCACTGGGAGGCCAGCCGGAGGTCTCCCATCTCGCTGGCCAGAGCCAGCTGTCGGTGTGAAATCTCGCCAGCTTTTTCCGCCTACACAGAAGAGGGCAACAAGACGTAAAAAGATGTGATTAGAAGGTCATACGTACTGCGTCACATCAGCTGTGTTGTACTACAGACAGTCATACAGACACAGACCACAGGACAATCTAATCAATCCAAACCACTCAACATGTATAGACTACAAAGTTCTGAGATAACGGTGGTTGCTTGGATGCAGCTTGTAGCATTCAAAAAAATATGGGCTAGGAATAGGTATTGGTAAACTATATACCGATGCTGACAAAATTTGAGCATAAATGGCACTTCCAGAATAGCGCAGCACATGCCAACAAAACAGTTCAAATCAGAATTATTTTGTCCATCACCCCCCAGTCTAAATCTGTGACGAAAACCTGGGGGGGGGGGGGGGGGGGGGGGGGGGGGGGGATTCCAGCCTAACTGCAATAATTGTAAACAAGAACATGTACTTTTACATGCATGTGAGCATAACACAGGAGGAATTCACCATAGGCCTTGGCAAATTATGCTCCAAAGTATCCTCCTTCCCAGGCCACGCAGAGTAGGTGTGGCCTGGGAACGAGGCTAGCTCCAAACTAACTTTGTCATTTTATACTCTTTACTGGGGCGAGCTTGAACGAACCCGCACTGACAAGTGACATTGCTAATGACAATTGAAAGAGAAATTTCCCCAGATGGGCAGGATTGGTAGGAAGCAATTAATTTCCCTGGAGAAAAACCCTTCCTAGGTGCAACTGGTGGGACTTGAACCTGTGGTCTCTCACACCACAGTCAAGTGCTTTAACCACCTGGCCACACAGTCACTCCCAATTGACTCCCAATGAGTTGGCGTTCACTCCCAATTGAAAACAATTTCATCCTGCATGTCAAGCTAGTAACATGCATCACAGACGGACAGCATCAGAGACTCAGATCAACAACACAGAAGACTGCAGCAAAGGAGAGGGACGAATCGAGGACATGCATCACAGACGGACAGCATCAGAGCCTCAGATCAACAACACAGAAGACTGCAACAAAGGAGAGGGACGAATCGGGGACATGTATCACAGACGGACAGCATCAGAGACACCAAACAGAAGACTGCAGCAAAGGAGAGGGACGAATCGGCAGGAACAAGGATCCCTGAAAGAGTGAAGTACACCAACAGTGGGAGTGCCAGAGAGCTTACCAGAGGTGAGAGCAGTACCAACGACAAAGAAGACTGTAGCAAGGAAAGAGACCAATTAGAGACGGGAAGCAACGGAGATCAATTGCAAGGGGCAATGACAGGTAAGAAGAGAGCAAGCACTGAACCGGTATGAAGCTGTACCCTGCTAGCCCATTCCAAAGTGTTGAACCAGATTTGAAAAAAGCCATCCCCTCACTTCAAACCATGTCCTTTGGGTCCTGAATGGACAACAATGCAATGTGTGGGTGCCAACCAGCAGTGAACGCCAACTCGTTTCAATGTTGAGGACAAAGAAGCGCATGGATACCAACTTCAACCACTCCAGCTTACCCCCATATGCTATAGATGGAATCGATTCCATAGTATCTTTTTACCATGGCAACTGGAGGCCGAATGAAATGAATCCGAATATTCTATTCATGAGCACGTGGTGACCTATGTGGCAAAATGAGACTAGCACTGGATCTCTTAGGCCATTATTTATGCGGCACAATTTTCCCACTTCCAGGAGTGTACCTCCAGTACGCAAGTCCTATGCCTTCATACTACACTGAATTATCCTCAAGCATAATTCACCAAGGCCTATTTCACCAGCAATGCAACATTTGAACATAATCCACCAGTGGTAACAAGAATCTAGTACCAGACCCTCCCTTGGAGCAAGTACTGAGAACGTTCCCAGGCTGCCTGGGAACGAGGCTAACTGAGAATGAGATAGGGCCACATACATGCACAACAAAAGCCTCCCCAAGTGAAGAATGAGCTCCACCCAGAGTGGAACACCAGGCCATTAGCATTCTGAGACGAGCACACTGGAGTAGTAGTGTTAACATGCGAAGAGACCTGGGAGAAAGAGTGGAGGAAGAGAGAGGAAGGAGGACAGGGAGGAAGAGGAATTGGAATAGGGGGACAGAAGGAGAGGGAGGGTGAGGGAGGGAGGGTGAGGGAGGGAGGGAGAGGGGAGGGAGGGAGAAGGATGGGGAGGAAGAGGAATTGGAATAGGGGAACAGAGGGAGGGGGAGGAAGAAGGAATATGGTTGTGCATGTGCAAGTGTGTGACTACTACATAACAGCTATGAACTCATTGCATGCCCTTTTATGGGCGCCTCAAGCTAGAACCAACAGTAATTGCGAAAGAACTACAAAACAACCGTATATGGTGAAAATACAAGACTTACCACGACCTGTCAGCCTCCCAAGACATCTGTAGGGCAGGAACTACACTACTAGAGCAAGGGTCGTTCTTGCTACTTTCACATACTGTATTTACACTAGCCCCTAGACATTCTGAATGTTCACTAAGTAATTGGTCCCCCTCTGTCATATTTGATGTCTTTGAAGACGTTTGACTACACTCTCCACACGTTTCCCCATCCCTTTCATGCCACAGCATTACTGCAAGGGGTTCCTCGGATCTACAGTGACTCAGCACTTCATGGGCAACGCTTCTATTTAGAGCACACCCACATATTGACGTTTCAGTTTCGGCCAGTTGAACCTTCCGATCAAGAGATTCCATATTTAGGACTTGCTGAGTGTTGCAACGTAGACATACATATGGCAATAGGTACCAGCTTCTCGAGAATCGTTTCACCCGTGCTTCAATTAGAGATAGAACCCCGCCCTAGGCTAGCGCGCGCAAAGCCGCGAAAGCTGGAGACTCGACTTTGTATCGTGACCTCGTAACCATGGTAACCGTGCTTTGATCTCGCTGTGACATGTGGTACTGGTTTGACCTCAGGCTCCTACAACAAAATGCCTACGCTGAAGATAGCAACAAATGTTCCCAACTCCGCCATTCCCGATGGCTTCCTTGAAGAGGCCTCTATGATGTTCCAACAGGCGATTGGCAAGCAGAAGCAAGTAAATTGCTCATAATCATATCCTAGGTTGCAGGTGGGCTAGGGAGGATCACAAGTTCCAGGACCCAAGGCGTCCTGGAAGGAAGCTAGGCAGAGGGTTACATGCTGAAAAGTTGAATTAGCCTTTTTTACCTGCTGACAGGTGTCATAGTGTACAGTGTCCCCCCACACATTTAATATTCACTAGTTCACTAGTAAATAATGTCCCCCTAGGACGTTATTTTTACTGCAGAATGATGTCCCACCTCAGTGAAAAATGTCACCCCCATGGACATTATTCACTAGCAGAGGAGGGAGGACACGACATCATGTCATCATGTGGTTAGTTATCATTCCTAGCATTCTTGAATGTGTATACTCGGTCATAGCGGTGGAGTACACCAGGGTGCTCGATCTGTAAATGCTCTACTGAGTATCGATGTACTGCAACTGCAAAAATCTTCAAGAGGGTGCCCCAACTAAATCGACTTCGCAGAGCAAGTGTACAGCCTATACTTACGAGCTCACTGATTCACTCGCAATTAAAAGTGCATCACATGATCGTGTCCTCCCTCCTCTGAATATTATTGTCTCCCCTAGGACACAATTGTTCAATCTCCAAAGACGTAACCAGTTCCCACTTTGATTCTCAGCTAGAAATGGCTTGAGACTATCCCACTTTGAAGTATACTGTGGATTGGTCTGTCCAAGAAGCATTAATTTTGGTGTGACCTAAAAATGAAAAGCACATTTTTATCTATAGTATAGCGGCTACTACATTGTGCTGCAAGCATGAGCACTTAAACCACA
Organism: Axinella damicornis; assembly: GCA_963931865.1. Classification (NCBI taxonomy): domain Eukaryota; kingdom Metazoa; phylum Porifera; class Demospongiae; order Axinellida; family Axinellidae; genus Axinella; species Axinella damicornis. The sequence continues at coordinate 3,770,234 of OZ007507.1, forward strand.
CCTATAACAGAAGCCAATTGCAAGTTACGTATTTTGTAATCTGTATAATAATAATAACGGTGTTGGATCTGACTTCGTTGTGGCCTTAGATTAGATTCGTATGGACATACATATCACTGTATCACACAATGACACACATGCACACACAGTACATCTCTGTGCATGTGCAAGCCCAGCAGATGATGTCGTTTGGAGGAACCACTGACCCGTGTGCTCTCATTGACGTGATGTCCATTGGTAAACTGGGGGTCGAAGAGAATAAAGTCCTTTCCAAGACAATATTTGATTTTATCAAAGAAAAGTTGGGCATCGAAGGAACAAGGTATTATATGTGAGGGGAGGAGGGAGAGAGAGAAGGGGAAGGAGGATAGAGTGAGAGGGAGGGAAGGACATTATGGGATACCACTCAGTGTACGGTGCATATGTGATTCAAGGGGTATACTACAAGTGATAAATGAGCTAGGTGGTACTGTACTTTGAGGGATGGAATATTATGTAGTCATCCATTTTTTTCCCTACTGCAGCAAGCCTCATATAGTCTCGTTCCTAGACCCTCCACACCCCGCCCTCCATGTGTGTACCACATCATAAGAATCGAAAAGGAGGGTCTGGTAAATGACTTATTAGCTGGCGTAGCTCTGCAGAAATATGTGCAGTGCTAATTGAAATACACTTATTGAACCAAATTGTGTGTTTGTAGAACCTGGCCTATATTTTTCATAGCCTTGTTCCCAGTCCCACGCCTACTGCAAGCGACGGAAAGCTGGGCGTGGGACTGGGTACAAGGCTATATTTTTCACGTCAAAGTACAGCTGCTCATATGCAGGGCCACAATAAAAACACCTGGAGTTGATTGCATCTGTTGGGATTCCCAACATTCTGTGCCTGCTGGTAAGTCTATTTACCAGACCCACTTTCTCTCTCTCCTCTCCCTCGCTAGCCACCATTGTGGCAAGCTAGGGTAACAAAACTGAAACAATGGATATTGTTGCAGCTTAGCTACTAGACCACTGACCGACTGACAATGGATGACACATATCTGCCAATACTAATAGCCAATCCATTTGTTCAAGTACGATATGCATTGCTGATAGCCGATACCCGAGCCATATTATCCAATCCATTATTGGTGCAACACTAACGCAAAGGTAACGTTCTTCTCGATTTTGGGGGTTCACCAACTCCTCCCTACAGTGAGATTATGAAAATATTGTGCAACTCCCTGTTGTTGTGTGTTTACTTTTTCTTTTCTCTCCCTCGTGCAGGGCTTACATCACATTTGTCGACCTGACGAGGGATGTGTTAGGATACAACGGTACAACCTTCCATGAGCTGTTGAAAGGAAAGTAGTGCCAAACAAACACTGTACATAACAGAATACAATGTAGAGTGGAAATGAGTGTGTTTTTTGTGTGAAGTGAGTGTCGAAGCAAAGAAGTGGTCCTGTGTCAAGTTCAGGCACTCCTCCGTTTCAGGACATACTTGCCCCTTGTCAGCTGAGAGAGATAGATTCGGAGTTTGGAGTTATCTGGCAGCCTCTTCACCCAAATCTGCAAACAAAATAAATAGACAAGTAACACTGCATGTAGCTTTGATCATTTCTAGGCTTATAAATGTACTATTCCTTACACCCAAGGGGCTGCAAGTGATCAAAAACTAGAGGTGTGGAAGGTATGAGAATGAGGCCAGGGGCAGGCTGTTTGTAATGTACAATTCCACACTACTTTGCTGTTCTTCACACTGTACAGAGTTGGTAGAACAAGGCTATAGAACAACAGCAGTGGAATTGTAATCGTACATTATGTTGTTGTTTCCAGTACTGTAGTAGTATGGACTACAGCTTCAGGCAGTACTGGTAGGTGGCCATTGTACAGTGCACTGTTCGCCATTGCACTCAAGATGGCCATGGCTATCTGGAGAAGACATGATTACATTAGTATCGCACATACGTACCTCACTTTGTGATATTGAAGTGATTACGCCACTGCAAGGGAGTGAATGAAGAGATGACACGTGAACATTGGGTAACGTTCTCTACCAGGAACTACTATTATGTTCCTTGGCCATCCAGCTGGCAAACTGGTTTAGCATAAACCACCCATCACCGCATTTTGTCAAAACTGACATTATTACACCATCAGAGAGCACATTAATTGGGCCCGAGCAATGTTCTTGAACATTCTACGTGGAGTTTAAGGTTCAAGTACGAAGGTCGCACATCACTGGTCTAGTCCCACCCCCTGAACATCCCACTTCCATCACGCACACACACACACACACACACACGTTAAAATCGTGATAGTGTACAGGGCTACTGACCTTTCCTGTCCGTGCTCTTTTGACTCTATGAAAATATGCTGTCCTTTATGAAACCTGAGAGGAGATGAGTCACCGTAATTCCAACTGTCCACTTTTACTTACCAACTAGTAATTCTCACCATCTGTTTTCATACAGCAGTTTCCCATCTTCAATTCTTGCCTCGTAGATTATTCCACCATCATTATTTGACACGGGTACTGAGAAATACAAAGACCAGAATAGGACAACTGAATACTTTCTTTAGTTAATCCTTAGTTGATAAATCTAAGCCATTTAGATGTAGCAGACTTAATAAAGCCCATGCTTAGACAGAGTTGCCTCATTCCCAGGCCATTCCCACCTCCATGCTTATTATAATATATACATACCCGGAGATGAGAGGTTCTTTGAACTGGTGGACACTTTACCCTGCAGGAAGAGAGGAGAGATTGTAATGATTCTATTAGTGCAGAGGAAGCAAGTAGTCAAAACTAACCTTGAATATCACCTTGAGGTCCTCGTCCACTTCGTTTTCATCCAGTACGTACACCAGTGAGGAAGGTGGGCTGGTCAAGGAATCATAGCCCAACATCGTGTATGCAACTACAGACAAAATTATTAAATCCACTATACATAGCTGTCAAAATGTAGCTCAAGAGTAGTCAGTGTGGGTTCCTCAACTTGTTGCCAATGAGCAGAGCAATATCCCTTCTGCTCCCCTCTTCAACTCCGACAATACTACAGACAAGTGCATATACAATGCATATAAAATGCTCGGTTCAAAAACATAAATGCCATGCTGTCTGCCTGTCCCATTGATTCCAGTGAGCGTGCCTGTCCTCCCAACAACACCTCCCATTCCCACTTTCCCCACCCAGTGCCACTCCATCTGACCAGGTTGGAAGCTGGCAATGATTGTTTAACCAGCACATGTTTCTTCCAACCTCCTTTGCACCCCCACATCCGGCCTACAGGATGGACGGATATTGGGCGTGGGTTTCCTCCTCTTCTCTGGCATGGGCATGGGATCATAGTGCCTCCTACGCAGCTTCCGAGTCACCATCATCTTTGGCTCAAAGGAGTCCACTGGGGAAGAGAGGCATCGGCAACAGTTATAACAGTGTACAGTGCTGGAGTTAGATTAGTCTAACAAGCTAGCTTCACTTTCTACAATACGTGATCACTTTTAGACATGAGTCGATCCATGCTGGGGAAAAATTCGAGGGGCTAGCCCGCAAGACTAGAGTTAGATAACAGCATGAGCAGTGTACTGGAGTTAGTTCATAGTAGGGCCAGCATGTATGTACACTGGACGCTATCACTGTACCAATTTGTTTGCAAGTCCACACGCAGATCTGCACACAAACAAGGTCTACAACGTGCAAGCACCCGCATACCTCCGGACCCCAGCTCCATGGAGTGCCGGTAGGTCTCATAGGCCCTCTTCTTCTCCTGCAGGTCGTGCATCAGACATTCCTTAAGTTCCACCTTCTTGCCCTCAAGCTCCTGCTCCGCCAGCGCCCTCTCCCTCTCGTATTCCTCCTCTGCACAGTCTAGTTCATACTGGCAAAATGCCTCTGCAACAAACAGCCGCTTGTCCCGTACTGCCTCAATCTCTCGAACCTTCTTCAGGTAATCAGGATCCGTGCCTAGGGGTAAACCAAGATGGAGACTAGTAACTTAACCCCAATCAATCCTGATAATCATAACCATCCATTAAAATGGTTGAGACATGCAAAGAAGCACATGATCTGCCTGAGACCACTACTACATTGCATACATGTAAGTACACCAGCTGAAAACACGTAATGGCCTGTGAAGAACATAGCCCCATCTACTTTTTTAGTCAAATACGTGCGATGGGGTGTATGTGGGTGTGCAAGGTCTTGGAGAGAGTATGTCCACGCATGGTTCACCTCTACACAGTGACCTACCGTCCTCCAACTGCTTCAATTGCGCCCTCAGAGACGCTATCTTGTCTTCAAATGAACTGAGGTATGTAGAGGTGAGCGTTTATTAGAACGCAAAGTCCATAGGCAAGAAGCTAAAAAGCCATGACTGTAGAAGTAACAGCCACTCACCCGCTGCGCCCGTTGTCTTCCGTCTCCATTTTCACCATCTCTGGCTCGCTAGCATCTTCTGTATCTGCAGGATGAACGAATCTTGCGTTTTGGTACGAACACCCCACAGCGCCATCCGCTCAAATTCTCAATTTAGCACAACCCGTGAGTTTTCTTACCTTCGTCTGACGAGTTCTCCCGCGATGGTTCCCCAGACTCGTTCTCCACAGCAACGCTACTTGCCATTTCCGATTTCAAACCTGGATGTCACCATTTGTAAACATTATCAGTACCAATAACAAAAGGACACGTCATTTCCTTTATTCATCCAAGCCAAGACATAATTTTCGACCACACAGTAGAGTAAGCATCGGAGTGGTGAATTGTGTCGAGATGGCCCAACACTTCAGGATGGAGTTTATGCAGATCCCTGTGGTAACCAGGGTCTACACCACTGCATGCATCCTGACAACACTGGCTGTGGTGAGTGTGTACATCATCGATTCACTCTTCTGGTACGCCACTTGCATTATGCCATCCCCTTCCCTCCCTCCATCCAGCAACTGAACATAGTGTCTCCATTGCAGCTCCTCTATCATCCTCAACTAGTCATGCAAGGGGAGGTAAGGCTGGGCTTATTTCTGCAAGCTCTTCATACGCCATATGTATGAAGAGGCATGCGAAAAGGGAGTATGTCAGACTTGACCTTTGAACCCTAAACTTATGCACATGACAAACCTGCGTATACACTTCATCTACGCCATATGCTCAACAACACATCCCTTGTATACTTTTGCCCCCACCTGTAAGGTCAGCTTCTTTTCCAGAAGTGAAAGGTGGCTGGTGACCTATTGGAGCTTAATTACCTACATGTATGTACAGCTGCTTCTGTGCAGTTGCTCCTCGGACCAGATTTTTCACCAGACCAAAATTTCCAGACAAGCCTATACAGTTATCACAACCAGGGACCAACAGAGCATTGCGTCCAGTGGCCTGGAACCTCTCTTCCTGAATTTGGACACCTTTGGTTAACCAGGACACCTGTTAGACCCTCTTAATTCTTCCCCTAAAATGACGACATTAGTTCTTGGGGCTCAAATGTGTCTTTGTTAGAGGAGGTTCCACTGTCAAGGATTCAAATATTGTGGGAGGCAGAACCCTGCCCCCTTAATTAAGCAGAAATCTCTTCACATATTTGGATTGCAAGCATAGCTATATATGTAGTTGGAACACGGCACAAGGTCGAGTCTGGTTGAACACTCTTCCCCTGCCCCTGCAGGTATGGAGACCACTAACCTGCTTTCTCTTCTACGGATATGTTGGTTTCGGATTTTTATTCAACATGATATTTTTGTATCCTGACGTGTATAACTCAAGGTCTGATAGTTTCAGTGAATTAGCCTCGTTCCCAGGCTCCGCCAGCTTTTTGCCGCTTGCAGTACAGAAAAACATTCTTGCAGTACGGAAAAGCATTCACATTCTTTCGTGCAACCGAAAGTGGCGCGTGGGCCTGGGAACAAGGCTATCAGTGAATAGCAATGTTTCCCCAAAGCTGCCAGGAAACGAGGGAGGGAAGAAGCCAAAAATGTGACCAATTTAATGCATTCCAGGGTCAGGAAAAGAATGGGGAGCGCCCGATACCTTCCTTTGGGGGAAGACTGTACCCGGGTTAGCACACAATATTGTACTTCCTTGACCGTGCTGTGAAGATATCAATTCTGTCGCAAGCTTGAGGAGGTTTCGTTTGCAAGCAGTACAGCAGACTTCATGGTTATGCTACTCTTTGGATCATCGCTGACTCTTGTATCCTCCCCACACTACATATTGTGAAACCTCTCAATAGAGGACACATTGGTAGATTCAGGTGTTCTGTCCTTTGTAGTCCTCTTCTCGGAGGTTCAAAACGTATAACTATAGGGAAAACAATTATTTGGGACCTTGGAACTCGTCCTTTGTATAGAGGTCTATTATATTACCGTATGTCCCTATCTCGGAGGGTCCACTATCGGAAATTTAGCCTCGTACCCAGGCTCCGTCCCTCGGGCGGGGCGGGGTCTGAGTACGAGGCTGTCGGAGATTTCACTGTACTTACCATCAAGTAACTAAGTACGTTCCAATGCCAGTGAGAGGGAATTTTGAAAAGGTTGCTAATATGATTAAAGTATACCCCAACTCCACCTGTTGATATTCCTGACCAGGGTTTCAGGTCATAGCTACAGTGTTCATCAAGATGTTGTTCCTGGGTGAGGCTCTCACCACCATGATCGTGTACGTCTGGTGCAGACGCAACCCCTACGTGAGGTACAACTTCTTTGGCCTGTTCAACTTCCAAGCGCCCTACCTACCCTGGATTCTGGTGCTCTTCTCTGTGCTGTTCGGAGGCTCAGTACTGGTGGACTTAGTAGGTAAATTATCCAAGCATTCCAGCCTGTGTGACTGTCTGTAGGTTGAGCAAATCGGATTCACTAAAATGTTGGCTCTCTCTCTGCGGTCTCTAGCAACCATAACTCTGTCTCTCCCAGATAGCTTGAGAAACCCCAATACATGCAGGAGATGTGATATTTTAACCCTCTAGCTTGTTAACCATCACAAATAGCTCTCGATTGGGGGGGAGGAGGAGCCTCGGACGAGGTTGTAACCATCTCTTTCTCTGTCCCGTATGGTTGCACGGCACTGGGAGGGGAGACGGGAGCTAGTGAAAGGCAAGGCCCCTCATCCAGTATTCTCATCCCGTCCCAGGTATAGCAGTTGGCCATGCCTACTACTTCCTTGAAGACGTGTTTCCCAACCAACACGGCGGAACAAAGCTGCTGAGGACACCAACATTCATGTGAGCTAACTAGCTAGCCTGTGCGAGAGAGATTGCAGGCACATTCTGGTAATGTGGATATGATATATAGCACAAGGTTATTTACAGGGACCTCCCCTACAACAGTAAAGTTACAATCTGAAGTTCTGGATTAGGGGATGAAAATGTCAATGTTGTTTTAGTTATCTAAAACTGAAATAGTTTAGTTTTTGGTTTTAATTAGGTAGAGGTCGCATTGTTTAGTTTAGTTTTAGTTTTAATTACTAAATCTCAAAAGGGTTAGTAAAGGCTCTTTTAGTTTTAGTAACCACCATTTTTTGGGTGATTTTCATTCTAGTTTAGTTGTAGTTTTAATTAACAGGCTGAGACAGTCCTCATTTTAGTTTTAGTTTTAATTACTAAAGTGAAATATGCCATACTAAAATGCATTATAGTTTTAGTTTTAGTTAACTAAAACAACATTGGAAAATGTATACCAGTTTAAATTATCAGTAGTGCAGAATTCGAATAACTGATACTTGATACCTCATGCACCACTGACTGGTATCACTACCGATATCACGACCGATACCAGTATCAGTGAAACCCTATTTTGAACCACCAGAACAAGAGTTTCGATCTTTCATAATAATTGAAACCCATCTTTGATTGCAGGAAGAGACTCTTTGATGGGCAGCAGGCAGACCCTGACTACCAGCCCCCTCCTGAGGATAGGCCAGGGGGGTTCGAATGGGGACAGGGGAGACCCGTCGGAGGACAACAGTAGCCAACAAGAGCTGGCACTGCTGGCTGTGTAGGAGTCAAATTATGTCCCTTATACGTGTCTACAGTACTACTGGAAATGCATCATGCCAGTGTACTAATACATGTACAATGAATGCTCACATACAAATTTACATATAAAATGAATGTAAAGTACAGTGAGTGGTGTGCTGACAACATGCGTGTAGAAATGGTAATGGGGTGTGTAGGGTTTGACGGTCTATAAACATTACCTCCGAGCATTAACTTGTGTCTTTCTAGCAGTAGACATGTTTGCAGCTCCACGGCTGCTAGTGTTTCTGCTAGTGTTTCTGCTAGTGTTTCTGCCAGTTTGTGACTGACCGTGCACACCTTGATCAGGTGAGTAGCTGGTGGGATTGCGATGGGTTGTGGTAGCCGGAGTGATGTTAGGCTTTCTTGAGCCAGAGTTTGGTCCACCCCTGCTCATCATGTGTTGGGGTCGTGGGTTCCTTGGGGATCTGCTGGCACTCTCAGGTGGTAGCGGCGATCCTTTTGATGGGGTCGTGCTCCTAACGCTTGAATCCTGTTTGTGCGCTGGTCCAGTGTATTGTGTTACTGGTTTACGGTGTGAAGTCGACCTTTGGGTCGTCGTGGACAATTTCTGTGTTGCTCCACTACTGATTGCTTGTTTACCAAGAGATGCAGAGTTGGGTGACTGATCCACACGCTTGCGAGTAGAGCTATGGTTGGCTGGTGCCTGCAAAGGACCCCCCACACTCTTCTGAGATGACCTAGAGGCTGGCTTAACAGACTGGTTTGAGGGTGCACCTCCTGTGCTAGATAGCTTGAGATTAGCAAAACCACGTTCAACTCCTGTCTCCTTGCCCCTTAAACTGTTTCCTGGGGTGGTAACTCCATTTTTTACACCCGAGTATGAAGCCCCAGTCTTGTTCCTAGGTGTGTGTTGGGGAGGTCTGATTCTTGATTCTCTACCACCGGTGGTTCCAGAGTTTGGAAGAGGATTGTTCTTCAACAGAGGTGGATTTGCAGTGGTGGTGTACGCAGGTTGGGTATGATCCTGAAATGGGGTCTCCCTCTGTACACTCTGATCACTCAGTTGTGATGACAAACCAGTCGAGCTTTGCACATTCACATGCTCCTCTTGGGAATACACTAGAGGGGCTGTAGAACTGGACGTCTGTGCTGTTGTGGTTCTGCTGGAGTCTCTCAGAGGTCCATCACTCTGGGGTGAGTCTGGAGTCTGCCGTGACTGACGATAAGGGTTTGGCGTGATACTCACAGATGAGAGCACGTCATTGCAGTGGTTTCCCTTCCCCTTTCCTTTGCCACCTTTCAGTGCATCCTTAGTGTACTGACTCACTTTGTAACTAGGATCACCACCTCGGTTTGCAAGGCTACCTCCGGGATGCTGTGAGGATCCCAAGATGTGAGTCAGGTTGGGAGTGCCATCACTGGAAGGGGATCCAGTGCTGGTGGGGGAAGAGCTCAGGGGAGAGTGTTGCTGAAGGCTGCTTGTAGTTGCAAATGAAAGACGTGGCAATGCAGCGGTAATGGTTGGGTAACTAGGGGAGGTGGTACTTAGTGGAGCTGACGCTGGGAATCGATTCTCCATTGACGATGTCTCTGGACTTAACACTGTGAGGTAATTGGTGGAAGGTAGCACTCGGTTTGTAGGCAAAGGATTGGTGGAGGCCGTGGGGTGCTGGTACACATACGCTGATCGCAGGTCTTGACTCTGGCTACTAAGTGGAATTGAGTGCACAGGTGTGTGAGCTCCAGGTCCTGGCGCTGTGGTGCCATTATTCAGGTGTGCAACTGAAGAGACACCTGTTGGATCTAGTGTGTGGCCTCCATAGGATGGTGTCCCAGCTGATGACAGCTTGCTACTCAATGAGGCGTTATACTGACCAATTTCTGCATGGACTAGCCTCGGGATCTTGCTGCCTAAATCTGGAGACGAACCAGTAGAAGAAATGTGCCTCTTGCGACTACTGTTCGTGCTGTTTGCTGCCACAGGCGCAGAGGGAGCTTTGTAAACGCTGGCAGAAGATAATGAAGTGGTGTGAGTAGGTGTAGTATGGACAGCTGCAGCGGAGGGTCGATACCCAGACCCCGCCCCCACTGAGGCAGCTATGGTGGGCGGTGTTGTGTTGATGCTCTGCAGCTTGGGAACAGTTGTTGTTCGAGCCTGGAAAGCAGAAGTGGAGAGGATTTCAGGGGTAACGGCTGGTTTCAGGGCACCAGGAGAAATGGAGACCCCGGTGGTATTGCTGGGCCAAGAGGAATGTGGGAACCTGATCGCCATCTGCGGACCGTTCTTGATTGTCCTGGGAGGGTTTACAGGTTGCCCTGTAGAGCTGCTGGTCGTGGGCTCCAAGGAGGACGTATAATCTCCAGCTATGGGGTCAAGTGATGGCTGCATGGATGGCGTATACCTGCCTGCTATGGGCTCAAGCGATGGCCTGGGGGTAGTAGTCATGGGCTGCAGAGGTGGCCGGTAGGCGGCTTCCATGGATGGCGTATTGCTGCCGGCTATGGGCTCAGGAGATGGCCTGTAGGCAGGCTCCATGGATGGCGTATTGCTGCCAGCTATGCGCTCAAGTGATGGCCTATGGGTGCTAGTCATGGGCTGCGGAGGTGGCCGGTAGGCAGTAGTTGTTGGCTCCATGGATGGCGTATTGCTGCCGGCTATGGGCTCAAGTGATGGCCTGTGGTTGCTGGTCACGGGCTGCAGTGGTGGCCTGTATGTGTAGGTACTGGGGTCAAACGATGGCTTGTGGGTACTAGTTGTGGGCTCCAATGGCGGCTGATATGAGTTCTCACTCTGGATCACTGAGACATGACTTGCTGGGCGTTGGAGGTAACATGTGGCCTGGTGATAAAGGGGACAAGCTTGTTTTTAGAAATTGAGAATCTCTTGCAACTACTACTACATTCCTCATGCAATTCATGCAATCAGTGCTTACTTCATGCTTGATGAGCTCTGTTATTGGCAACAGCTGTCTACAGAATTCGCACGGTCCCATCTCCGCCTGCTCGGGGGAGGCCATCGATCCAGAAGCAGTTGGAGCACCAGGATCGCTGAAGCTCCTCTGCTGTGCCCTGAGCTCTCGGTTCTTGGTACAGATGGCCTGCACGGGAAAGAATTTAGCAAGGGGAGAGGAACCGTGTCTATGTCATGTGACATCTCTAGATAGGCAGCTGTTTCTTAGTGCTGACATTTTGTTTGAGAATCTATGTACCCCATCCTTCCTACCTGATGAATGTTAATTCGAGAAGAAGGGAAGCCTACACCACAGAACTCACAAGGGATTTCTGGATCTGGGAAGGAGGGAAAAGTGGCCAAGGAAAGAAGGAGGGAGGAAAGGTGGTCAAGGAAGGAGGGGAGGGAGGAGGAAAGGAGGAGGAGGAGGAGGGGAGGAGGAGGAGGGGAGGCGAAGGAGGAGGAGGAGGAGGAGGAGGAGGGGGGAGGAGGAGAAGGAGGGGATTGTGTTAAAGGTAATGCGCAGAGAGAAATTCCTTCTTGTAGTTACTATACAGCAGAGCTAACCATGCTCTTCAGCATGAAGTGGACGTCGTTGGAGGGAGTGGACCGTCTCTCTAACGGAACCCTGCTGTGGGCGGGGTCTGGAGGTATGCTCAGGATGATATGCGTCCTTTAGGTGTTTGTCCGGATTGTGTTCACACAGGGCCTGGGGCAATGTAGAATACTTGCAGTCATCAAATTTGCCTCATTCCCGGGCTCCTCCCCAGCTTTTTGTCACATGTACAGTATTGAAAAAAAGCTGGGGAGGGACCTCGGAACAAGACTGCAGTGATCATCATCTGTACTGTGGGTGGGGCTTAGAAGTGTCATAGGAAGTGTTGTGGGACACTAGCACCCTGCCTCCCATCAAGGCCGCATGATGACATTGATCAACTGGCGGCAGACGAATGAAGATGATTTGTATACCTGATGTGGCACGAGGAGATTTTCAGTGTATAGGTCTCCACAGAACTGGCAGGGAATCGCATTGGCTGGTGGTGGAGTGTATGGATCACACAGAGAAGAGAAACACTTCAACAATGAAGAATGTGACACAACTTTTACAACATAAACGCAGGATAGGATCATGTGAATTGTGTTGCATATAATAACCGTATTGCTAAGTGTAGTCAGTCGAACTACTCTCCTGTAGCGTCGTTCCCAGTCCACCCCCCCCCCCCCCCCCCCACCCCCCCCCTACAAAGCTACCTCACTTGAAGCCTCATTCCCAAGCAACTCCCCTCCTGCGAGGCTACCTCACTTGCCAGGCTCATTCCCAAGGAACTCTCCTCCTGCGAGGCTACCTCACTTTCCAGGCTGGAAATTGAGAAGGAGACTTGCTACGAGCTGAGGTCAGGCCTGATTGACCATGGTACTACCGTAGACCCAGACCATTGCCACACACTTGCGTCTTTGGAAGGTTGACTGGCCACTAAACTGTACTTAGTTTCTGGAAGTCTAGTTTTTGATTTTGCAGCTGCTATCGAAAGCTGGACATGGGGTGGGTAATGACTGGTCTCAGTACATGCCCTTCCAGGGAAGTGTCTGGTACTAAGATCAGGCAATGGTCTGGGTCAGGAACCAGGCTGTACCACTCGTCTATCCAGCCTGGCCTCTCTCTCAGCAAGCGGCTTCCTTCAACTGTCGCTTGCTACTACTACTACAGCAACACACAGGGCACAAATAGACCATACTCAACCAATCAGAGAGCCACATTAAGCCCCAAGTGAAAGCTTTATGGCCCTGAGCCAAAATGTGGTTCAGAGCTCAATGGTGGACACACAAGCCAGCAAAGTAGTGTCACCTGGAGAGGTCTCCTCATCGGAGGAGTTTCCTTGGAGCAGTGCATCCACGTTGTACTGCTCAGCAGGAGTCTGCCCCGCGGAGGTTGTGGCAGTGTAGTAGTCAGCTGTGCACTGCTTCTGCTCAGGGCAGGGGAAATAGAAAGCCGCCAAGTCAGCATCAAATGCAATGAATATTGTTTAGGGGAGTACACCTGTAATGAATACTGCATAGGACTTTACACTCCATTGAACTCTAGAACCTTAGCTCATGCTGGAGCAGCATACCTGGTGGTACATGATCTGTGCGAATGGGATCAGCATCTGGCAGAACTGGCAGGGGATTTTCTCCTCTTCTCCGTTGTACGGAGAGTCTTCAGACTTTGAACCCCTCAAATTTTTGGATTTCTGGCGGCGAGTTGGGGGTGGGGTCTTAGCACGAGGTTGTTCATCGTCACCATACAGAGGGCTGTATGGATTCGAATGAACACCATACAGACTGGGATGGGATTCGTAGTCACCCCCTTCTGTAGTGCTATAGCCGTACCGACCTGGGAGTTCATTGGCATAGGTTCTTGGGGTGTGTGAGTAGCTGCTGCCATTGGGAACCGTGTCAGGGGGTGTGACACGACCTTGTTGGTACGTATTGCCTCCTGGGTTGTGTGAGTAGCTGCTGCCATAGGGAAATGTGTCAGAGGGTGCGACACGACCTTGTTGGTACGTATTGCCTCCTGGGTTGTGTGAGTAGCTGCTGCCATAGGGAAATGTGTCAGAGGGTGTGACAGGACCTTGTTTGTATTTCATCACAGAGTTACGGTCCTCCTCCATTTGCAGCCTCCGTGCCATTTCCGCATCACTTTCTGTCATGGGGGGCGGAGGTGAGGAGGTGGGCTGTCCCCTCTCCTGAAAGTTCTCCTCCTGAAGCCTCTCGGCCAGTCGGGCATCCGAGACTAGGGGTTGGTTGTTGCTGTCATGGGGAGTGTCGAGGGGTTGCCTCGTCTGTTGCTGGAGTAGGCGTGCCATTTCGGCGTCCCGCTCTTCTTCAAGACGTTTGTTATCATACTGATGCTGTAGCTGCCTTGCCATGTCCTCATCTTTGTTCACCTGTTGTTGCTCCCGCTCTGGGACGGGGAGGGAGAGAGGAAGGTTATATTTGTCCATTTCAATGCCACACATAACTGCACTTACATACAAACATACCCACACACCCCCACACATACACCCACACACCCCCACACATACACCCACACACCCCCACACATACACCCACCCCCCACACACACACAACACCCCCACACACGCACACACATACACACACACACACACACACACACACACACACACACACTCACCTCTCTGCCTATCGGCAGCTGCACCTTCTTCCATCACCTCTCTCCCAATTGGCTGATACTCATCTCTGGCCGTCACCTGGCGCATGTTTGCGTAAAACACATTCTGTGCCAGAACACGGTCCAAATCCTCCTCTCCACACACCTCGACAACACTTTCAAGCCACTGTGGATCCACAGCGATGCTATCATCCCCTGGGTAGGGAGGAGGCAGGGCTTGGGGGTCTGTGGAGTAGGCTTGTGACTCACCACCATTAACATGCACATCACCATAGTGATTGTGCCCATTGTCATAGTGACCATATCCACCACCATTGCCACCATAGTTACTACCATAGTAACCATAATCATCACCATGGTAACCATATTGGTTACTGTGGGAATCATACCCAAAGTCGCCACCATAATACTCCTGCTGTGGATAGTCTGGTAGGTTCTCCAGAGTGTTTGGGTCAAGTGGACTCTCAGCCCTGACACTCGCACATTTGACTGTCTTGTGTTCATCCAGGTCTTTCAGCATAACACGCAGGTCACACATCTCACAGATTTCAGTCCGACTACCGCAGATTTTCACGTGCTCTTCATACCCCGTGGCCTTCATGTCGAGCTCACAGTACTTGCACTCGATCCTCCTCGCTGGACACCGGTCCTAGGGAGATATTGACACTTGTGACTCACAGTGGCATACTCAGCACCTCCCCTTCCTGTCATGTGACTCAGTGGCATACTCAGCCCCTCCCCTTCCTGTCATGTGACTCACAGTGGCATACTCAGCCCTCCCCTTCCTAGTCACAAGTACCCGTACATTAAAATTGGGGACAGAGAAATGGGGCCATCTGGCTTTGCCCATTTCTCCACCCCATTCTTCACTGCTAGGTGATTAATGGGAGGGGAGAGCCCCGGTCAAAGTTACAGCCTACCATGAAAAACCCTTAGCTCACTAGGCAAGGCATTACTTTGGAGTCACCTGCCCTACAGTCACTGCTATTTTGCTCTTATGAAGTCCAGTACTGCCAACTGCTGCAGTTTATGAACTCCAATTGTTGCTCAATGTGTCTATTCATCAAGAGTTGGTGTTTACCTCGTGATCTTCCAACGTGTGCTTGGGCACTTGTTGCCCACACATGGTACAAGCCACAGGGCCGTGGTTCTCCTGGAAGTGCGCATCCTTCTCTCGGATGGGGACAGCCTCATCGCAAATCTCACACAGAGTGATGTGCCTCTTACAGTGGCTCTCATGCAAGTCAAATGTGGCTGCGTTGATGTCCCGCTTGCTGTAGAGGGAGGAGTGCTAACATTGAAGTACGGCGATGATGCTCTTAGTTTGACAAGTCAGGAGGAGACCAGACTGGAAGTACAAGGACTTAAATAGTCCCTGCCTCAACCAGAGGATGCAGTAATAATTTACTGTGGTCGATAATTTAAATGGGTGGACATAGCGCGATTTTATGGGTTATGTGTTTGTAAACATACCAGTTTAAACAGCACTTCGTCTCCTTGGGCCGCGGTGAGCCGTTGTCTTCACTCTCCATGGTACACGGTCATGATGGTCGCCAAAATCATGCCAAAATGATGCTCATGCAGTGCGCAGTCGAGCTGGCAAAAATAATCCCTGGGGATTTCCCTTACTCTCTCTCGACCTTTGAACTATATCATGACGTCATAGGTTGCTAGTCCCGCGGCCCGCGGCCCGATCGATCTCGAATCTCGTGTTCTTTGATGAGATCTTCAATGGCAAGCTGATCAGATCATCCCTCTCCAGATTGCTAGAATGAGAGAGAACTAGCTAGCTACTGAGTGAGTGGCTATTATTAGCTGCTAAGCAGACTCAAGTTCATGATCCCGGGCACTTGTCCTGTTCAGCACAGGGAGTCAAAGCTCACACTTGTACTATAGTGGCCTGGGTGCATGGGCCATCAAAGGCAAGGACTGTTGTCCAAAGCCACATGCATACAGTCCTGTAATATGGCTGTGGTTTATAATTAGACCACCGCTATAATTTGTAGCTGTGCTTTATGGAAATTATTGCTGAGCACATTCTAATTCCATTCTCAACCAGTTGGGGTCTTTTATTAACTCCGCAAGAGCGCATGATGTCATTATGCGCTCTTGACATTATTCAGTATACAAGCCAGTTAGACTATGTCCTTTTTTGGCAGGTTCCCCTTATTAATAATTCAAAACTAGCTGCAGATGGCCACAAATGAAGGCAACTTAATTTTGGCTAGGACACCTTGACAGAATTGAAGATTTTGCTCGACACAAACAATGCTTGTTGGTATTCTGGCAGTGCATTTTGTATTAGGACAATCAGAATTACCCATAAATTTCATCACAATTCATTCCATGAAATGGCATGCACATGCCGGCGAACAGATCATGGATGTCTACAAATTCAATTTCTAGTGAAATCCATAATTGGTATCATCTGCACCTACTGTAATTGTTGCTGAAGCAATAATCAAGCTCTTCCTGGTTAATATGCAGCAGATCTAGGTCTGGTTGCAAGGATGCAAGTTGTGGAAATCAATTTCACTACATATACACTCCAAACTTCACCCCCATGTTCCCACCCCAGCCCCACCCCCATGCTCCCACCCCAGCCCCACCCCATGCTCCCACCCTTCCATGCTCCCACCCTCCCATGCTCCCACCCCAGCCCCACTATCTATACCTGAACTTACCCTGGCGGTGAAAGGTATCAGCTCGGTTAAGGTTAGGGTGAGGCCTCACCTCACCTTAACCTCACCTCTAACCCGAATGACTTGGACACAACTGGACTCTCTTTATATACCTGCAGAAGCCCTGCCGGCAACGCGTGCACCGTACCGGCAAACGCATGCACCGGTAACGCTACGATCTGATTGGTTGGATTCCGGCAAACGCACGCACCGGTAACGCTACGATCTGATTGGTTGGATTCCGTGGTAGTTCATATTTCGGCGGGAAATGCCCTCGGCACGCGCAAACTGTGGACAGTGATGAGCGTGTTTCTGTCTCTGTCGTTTTTCTTCGGTCACCGATGCCGTTGGCCTCCTCCGGTAAGCCCTCTCTGCCATTGGCGCTCCCTCTGTTGATGCCCTTGTAATTGACTCCACACTCATTAGCCTCTTCCCCAGGCTCCTCCCAAGCTAGCCTCGAACCCAGGCGCGGAGGAGGGGGAGAGAGCCCCTCTCCCCCTCCTCCGCGCCTGAGTTCAAGGATACTCCCAAGCTCCTGGACAAAATGCTGGGAAGAAGCCTGGGAACAAGGCTGGAATGCCAGCAAGTGTTGTATGGTGCATTGTGCCATGGCGCTTGGAAATAAAGATTGGCGCTTGGGAAAGAGGCCGGGGTTGTTTCTGTAGTTAGGCTTTTCTGTCGGTAGAGTCCATCTGGTCGAAGGTAATGAATGGGGAGAAGGAGAGGGATGGAAAGAAGATACTGCCCTGTATGCTTAGGGGGTTCATTCATGCAAAGATAGCCATCATCGGCAAGCTAGCTAGTTATGAATCTACTCAGCTTTCTCATTTCTCTGTAGAAAGAGAAGACTGAGGAAGAGATGAGGGAGTTGGCAGATGCTGTGGAGGTGGCCTCCTTGGATAAAGAAGTAAACAGAGTGAGTGGTGTGTGAGAGGAGAGGGGTGTAGGGGTGAAGAGTAGGGGTGGGCGATATTAGAACATTGCTATCTGCCTGATGAAGATCCCTCGGGATTGAAACGTCGCAACTGTTTGATGAAGAAGTTTGTGCAAACAAAGACTGCCAACTATTTATTTAGTTTACAGTAATAGACTCATATAGTCTTTGGTCGAAGGGACCGGTCGTTTAGGATCTAGACTAATAGAATTCAACTGATGCCCCCCCCCCCCCCCCCCCACTAGACTCCGATGCATCTCCGAACGGAGATCCGACCCCTCTTCAAACCCCACTGCACATACAACTGAAGCACCTAAGATCGCTGAAAGACAAGCAAGCAAGACAAGAATCACATTTGCAGTTCGTGAAAGCCTCACTGAGGAACAACATCACCCCAGGAGGCCTGAAGATCAACATCTCACTGCAGGCTGCCGAAGCAGACAAAAATCTAAGAAAGAAGTTTCAGAAAATCATCAAGACAACTCAGATCAAACTACTGAAACTTCTGAAGGTTCACCACAAAGTAACAACAGAAACCCTAGGCAACAAAATAGCATTTTTTACACGCTGGTTTCCATGTTTCTTTGTCTTATTGTTTACTTACGTAAAGCAGAACCCTGGCGCCATTGATGTCTGCCAGTTTAGTATTTAAGCCAGCCATTTGTGATTATTTGTACTTGCATTGCTATCTGCCTGATGAAGATCCCTCGGGATCGAAACGTCGCAACTGTTTGATGAAGAAGTTTGTGCAAACAAAGACTGCCAACTATTTATTTAGTTTACAGTATTCGATCACTCGATCACACTAGTGTAAGCGTTCTGCATGATGGTATTTTTTGTTCGAACAACTTTCACTTGACTTCTGTCGTAGAACGTGCTTGCTTCCATGAACAGGAAAGCCCTGTCCTTAGATGTTATATCACGATCACGTGCACTATTAGTTACTGCTTGAACAATTGCTGTGACGTTACATCCGTATGCAGTTTGAACTCACAAAATTGTCAGGCTGGTTCTCGTTTGACCTGGGGACAAGCCAACCCAAGAGAAGGAGGGGTAAAGAACACACTTTACCTGAACATTATACTCCCAAAACAACCAACGCATGTTAGAAGACATGAACATCTCTTACATGCAGGTGTGGTGAGCCACCTGATGGAGATGCTAGAGAAGGAGATGAAAGAGCAGGAGGAAAAGGTTAGAATCATATGTAGAAGCATGCTACTTTGTTATATTTAATGTTGTGCACCCTCATGCCTTACGGTCATCAGGAGCGCATGAGCCGCCTTCGGCGGCTCATGCGCTCCTGCGGTCATAGCTTATATGGAAGACCTTTGCAGTACCGCACAAATGCCAATATGTCTTTCACAATTTACGTAATGGCCCCTTGCCATATAAGGTAAACATTTGTGAATACCTACTACTTCCACTAGGGTAGGCATACTGATTTTGACACTCCTTCGCCGCCTTTGGCGGCTAATGTGCTCCTGATACTGTTCATTGTTGCCCTCTGTCTACCTGATATCATCGCAGATCTCCCAGGCCTTCCCCCGCCATATTTCCATACTGCAAGTGATCAAATACTGGCAGTGGGAACGGCCTGGGAAGGAGGCTAACTGTGCAGTCAACATGACCGAGTGGTTAAAGCATTCAACTGCTAATTGAAAGGTTGGTTACAGGTTCGAGTCCCACCACGCTTTTCTTCGTCTCTTTGGAGTTGACTCAGCCCTAATCAGTAGGTGCGTTCTTGAAGGCATTTTCACTTGAAATAGTTCTCACCGCATCCTTCGGAGGGGATGTAAAGCCATTGGTCCTAGGTTCTGCCTTCTCCAGGCCCTCGTTAGCCAGCATTGTGGTAATCACTCAGGGGCAATCCAGCAAATGACACTGAAGTATAGCAGTCAGGTTGGCGCATGGAAGAGATTGCCGCAACGTAATCTGGGTGGAGAGGTCAAAGGTCAACAACCAAAATCAGCAGGGTCAATGGTCGACCACTGTCCCGCAGTCACAAACATCCACCTTGCCTTCACCAGTTACGTACATGCTTGAGAAACATGCAACTGCATGGGAAACAACTGTTACTATGGAAAGGAATGTGGCATTTGAGCCTGAGAACGAGGCTAGTTGTAGTCTGACAACTATCGCCTCATATTCCTACCTATGGCTCTTTATAATTTTTCTCTCCTCTCCAGCTTGGCATTTTTGCCCACATCTTCCTCCTCTTTCCGTGCCCCTCCTTCTCTCCCTCTCTCCATCCCATCCTTCCCATCCTTTCCTCCCTCTCCTCTCCTCCCCCTCTCTCTCTCCTCTCCACCCCTACCACCTCTCTCCCCTCCCACCCCCTCTCTCTCCTCTCTTCTCTCTCCTCTCCCCCCCCCCCCCCCCCCCCCCCCCCTCTCTCTCCTTAATCCTCACCCTCTTTACAAGCCATCATTGTGGCATCTTCTTTCTGCAGCCCTCCTGGCGGACACTCTAGCCGGCCACCATGAGAGGTTCAACATACAGTACCAAGCGTAAGTACATGTCACACTAGCCAGACAATGTTGTAAGACACTAGTTGATTATGCGAAAGCTCCATTCACTCACGGGTGGTATATGATCGTTTTGAGGCCAGATCAGCAGCTACATAGTTGTGAGCAGTATTTTGTTTATGACTATCCTCATTGGTAGTTACTAGGCTGTGTTATCAGTTACATACAGCATTGTTCTCAGGCCAAAAATGGCTTCCATACGTGAAAATACATGGAAATGGTGTAGCCTCGTTCCCAGGCTGTTCCCACCTCCAGACTTTGATTGCTTGCAGTATGCAGATACAGCTGGGGAAGGCCTGGGAGATCTGGTTGCATGCTATGACGTCAGGTAGACACGCGGGGGGCGGTGCCCAACCGTAATAATCCCGTTTCACAGCAACCTGTCTCGAAACGGCTTCTTCTCAAGACTGACTTGAGCCAAGAGTGTGTTCCATTCGGTACAGAAACTTGAATTGTGCAAAATGATTGGATTAGTCCAGCTTAGGTGTTGGCCACCTGGCTCTGACTAAACATCAAGCCCAGACACGACCATACTGCTTTCACCCTTTGGGTGAACATGCCCACCTCACCCTGATCCACCCCTTGCTCACACAGAACCTCCAAGGATATTGACGCACTTAAGCTGAAAGTCTCATAGCTAACAGGTTTTGCAGTCATAAAGGGTCCTCTGCATGATTCTAGCTGATACCAAGTCGTGCCGAGACACATCAAGTCTTTTTAAAGACTCACTTGTTAATCTATTCAAAATACATGACAGTTTGTACCCCAGCCCATCAGTGTTTGATTCTTGGTGTATCTTTGGTCTGTTGTACACTAGAACGATGTTAAATTAGGTAATTATAGGTGATGAATGCATACCTAACTTGGAAGAGCCCAAAGGGTGTTGTTACCTCTTTCTGCTTACTAATAAGCACTACTGTGCACCCCTACAGGCCCCTACTGGTACTAGTGCATGTAGTCTCGGCCCCAGACCGAAACCAATTTAACCCCAGCACGGATCACTTCCAGTATCACATGTACGGTGACCTATACATACTGATAACCTACATGCTGAGAACACTTTACATGCTGATAACACTATACATGCTGTCTATGTCTATATCAGACACCTGTTACAACTTACCCACTCTGTCTTCTCCCCCTGGAACAAAACACCCCAGGCCAAGCCCGGGTTACAAGGCGAAAGTGGGTTAGGGTTATTAGGGTTAGGGCAATGATGTCATTGCAAAGAGCCAATATTTGTCTTTGTGCAAAAATGAAGTGGATACAAACACTGCCACTGCAGTTTTTGAAGAGTTGTGAGCATTTGGAGTCCTGAGCCTCAGACTAGAATTAGTGGAGCTTGTGGGCAATTAACTCATTATGCCCACACTTTTCTCCTTATGTAATTTTGATGGTGGGAACACACTCAGCACAATTGGTACATGTAGTCTAATTAGTGATAAATACATCATTCAACTCACATGGAATAGCAGCTGCAAGTGATTTACGCAAACACTGTTTCCGTACTTGTATTGTCTGCTTAACCCTTTAACCCCCCATTGATGCATAGATGTGTGATTTAACCCTCTGCACTTTTAGGGCTTCTCATCAAAACATACCGTGCTCTATACAGGCTTTAGGACCAAGTTCCGGGCACAAACTCAAAAATTTGGTCAGCAGCCCCTTGGGCTTCATAGACCCCTCTGAGGGCCCCAGACGGCATTTGTTCCTCAAGCAACCAAGCAAACTGATGGTGTGTCATGTCCCACCGTTGAGATCCAGTCAAGTTTGGGGAGGTCCTACATGAAAATCAGCGGACCTTCACCTTTGACCCCCATGGCAACTGTTTAGCTTCTGTGTGGTCGAATATCATTGCCAGAGGGGGCTCTTGATGTGTGCTTGCCCCACCAAGTCTGGCCCCTGAGGAACGAATGCTGTGGGAGGGGAGCACCTGCGAATGTATTTCATGCATGTTGGCTTTGGAATGTTCATTAGAGCATGCGCAAATGAATTGTGACATCATTGGTGTTGGACTTCACTTCCTCTGAGTTGCTCTTTTGTAGCTAAAAATAATCACATCTGATACAGTGATGTTGACTTCCTGTTCTGGTACAGATCTGTATGCAGATCTGTATGCAGATCTGTACCAGAACTGAAAATTTACTGAACTGTGACAGATACGTTGCTACAGATGCGTATTGGATACTTTATGTGTTAAATGGATCAAAGTGCTACATTACCTGATTCAGATGTGTATGTATGAAATTCTGTATTGTATCTGTAAAGAAGGATGTGTTTCAGATGTGTAAATACTGTACAGAAAATATCTAGCCTCGTTCCCAGGCCCGAGAGAGGAGGAGAAAAGGCTATGTAATATCAGGAGCGCATGAGCCGCCGAAGGCTACAAAAGAGCGGCTCATGCGCTCCTGGTAATATCTAGCCTCGTTCCGGCCGGCACCAGCTTCAAGTTATCCGCCGAGTCATCCGCCGAGTGACTTCCGGTATACTTTTCCGCGGCCGCCGACTCGAAACTTTGCTAGAACCCCGCATGAAGTGCTTCTTTTGGAGTACAGGCAGGAAGAGCATGGGGAGTAAATCGCAAAAAGCCTGCAGGGTGGATAACTGTAAGTTAAGTCTCCGTCAACTATGCTATGTATAACTACTTTCGATCACCGTTACATGTACACACAGCATGAAATGGCATACTGTCAGGCACATTTGAACCAAGGGCATAGACAGTAAGGGTTTCCTCTTCAGAGAACGCACAAAAAATCAGTTCCAGGGTTATAGATAGTCTCGGAACCAGACCCTTCGTGCGGGGGAGGAGGAAAGGGTCTGGGCACGTTCCTACATTCGAGTTGTCCTCACGGAATGTAATTATGCGTGGTAATTAGCAATCAACTGCGATACCACACGTACGATCACAGTCACCTGCTCGTTGCTCCCCTCGACTTTTGTCAGACACTCGCGGGTAACGCGGTACGGCACAGCGATTTGCCGTGTCTAGTCACTGGCGACATCGAAAGCCTGGAGAAAAATTGTTTCCCTGACGTCATTCGCAATCAACGCTTCTGATTCGTTAGGTCAACATTCCAACCTGGGGACAACTCGAATGTAAGATGGTGCCCAGACCCTTTCCTCCTCCCCTGCACAAAGGGTCTGGTTCCGAGGACCGAGACTAGGTTATAGACAGAGACTATTTTCTACTGAGTCAGTACGATGCTGAAGGTACCAGCTGTGAACAAGCATGTACAGCTATATGACATGCTGGCCAGATGGTGGTAGGGGCAGGGGGCTGAGGAGGGGGGAGCTCAGATGAATCTCTGGACAACAGTCCCAAGACTTACCACAAAGATTTCAAGCCTCAATCCCCTCAAAGTCATGTGTGTATGTGGGGGAGTGTGGTACTGTAGTCGCTCGTATGAGAGTTGGACCTGTACGTAAAAGTGATTATGTGAGCTGTGCTTAATAACACACCACCATGGTATGTTGTGTAGTGATGGTCTGATGGGGTCAATGCCAATGCCCAAAGGTTCAGTGACTATAGTATCCAGTTGTAGTGAAATGAGTGTTTTTCATGATGAACTTCCTCTTTGACTCGCACACACACACACACACACACACACACACACACACACATAGCCAAAAGGAAACCTGGCTCACCACAAAGATTTCCTACCTGCTCTACCTGGCTCTACCTCTGCTCTACCTGGATCTACCTCTGCTCTACCTGGCTCTACCTCTGCTCTACCTGGCTCTACCTGGCTCTACCTCTGCTCTACCTGGTTCTACCTCTGCTCTACCTGGCTCTACCTGGCTCTACCTCTGCTCTACCTGGCTCTACCTCTGCTCTACCTGGCTCTACCTCTGCTCTACCTCTGCTCTAACTGGCTCTACCTCTGCTCTACCTGGCTCTACCTCTGCTCTACCTGGCTCTACCTGGCTCTACCTCTGCTCTACCTGGCTCTACCTGTGCTCTACCTGGCTCTACCTCTGCTCTACCTGGCTCTACCTCTGCTCTACCTCTGCTCTACCTGGCTCTACCTCTGCTCTACCTCTGCTCTACCTGGCTCTACCTGGCTCTACCTCTGCTCTACCTGGCTCTACCTCTGCTCTACCTCTGCTCTACCTGGCTCTACCTCTGCTCTACCTCTGCTCTACCTGGCTCTACCTCTGCTCTACCTGGCTCTACCTCTGCTCTACCTGGCTCTACCTGGCTCTACCTCTGCTCTACCTGGCTCTACCTCTGCTCTACCTGGCTCTACCTCTGCTCTACCACTGCTCTACCTGGCTCTACCTCTGCTCTACCTGGCTCTACCTCTGCTCTACCTGCCTCTACCTGGCTCTATATACCTCTGCTCTACCTGGCTCTACCTCTGCTCTCCCTGGCTCTACCTCGGCTCTACCTCTGCTCTACCTGGCTCTACCTCTGCTCTACCTCTGCTCTACCTGGCTCTACCTCTGCTCTACCTGGCTCTACCTCTGCTCTACCTGGCTTTACCTGGCTCTACCTCTGCTCTACCTGGCTCTACCTCTGCTCTACCTGGCTCTACCTCTGCTCTACCTGGCTCTACCTCTGCTCTACCTGGCTCTACCTCTGCTCTACCTCTGCTCTACCTGGCTCTACCTCTGCTCTACCTCTGCTCTACCTGGCTTTACCTCTGCTCTACCTGGCTCTACCTCTGCTCTACCTGGCTCTACCTGGCTCTACCTCTGCTCTACCTGGCTCTACCTCTGCTCTACCTGGCTCTACCTCTGCTCTACCTGCCTCTACCTGGCTCTATATACCTCTGCTTTACCTGGCTCTACCTCTGCTCTACCTGGCTCTACCTCTGCTCTACCTCTGCTCTACCTGGCTCTACCTCTGCTCTACCTCTGCTCTACCTGGCTCTACCTGGCTCTACCTCTGCTCTACCTGGCTCTACCTCTGCTCTACCTGGCTCTACCTCTGCTCTACCTCTGCTCTACCTGGCTCTACCTCTGCTCTACCTCTGCTCTACCTGGCTCTACCTCTGCTCTACCTGGCTCTACCTCTGCTCTACCTCTGCTCTACCTGGCTCTACCTCTGCTCTACCTCTGCTCTACCTGGCTCTACCTCTGCTGTACCTGGCTCTACCTCTGCTCTATCTGGCTCTACCTCTGCTCTACCTGGCTCTACCTCTGCTCTACCTCTGCTCTACCTGGCTCTACCTCTGCTCTACCTCTGCTCTACCTGGCTCTACCTGGCTCTACCTCTGCTCTGCCTGGCTCTACCTCTGCTCTACCTGGCTCTACCTCTGCTCTACCTCTGCTCTACCTGGCTCTACCTCTTCTCTACCTCTGCTCTACCTGGCTCTACCTCTGCTCTACCTGGCTCTACCTCTGCTCTACCTGGCTCTACCTCTGCTCTACCTCTGCTCTACCTGGCTCTACCTCTGCTCTACCTCTGCTCTACCTGGCTCTACCTCTGCTCTACCTCTGCTCTACCTGGCTCTACCTCTGCTCTACCTGGCTCTACCTCTGCTCTACCTGGCTCTACCTGGCTCTACCTCTGCTCTACCTGGCTCTACCTCTGCTCTACCTGGCTCTACCTCTGCTCTACCTCTGCTCTACCTCTGCTCTACCTGGCTCTACCTCTGCTCTACCTCTGCTCTACCTGGCTCTACCTCTGCTCTACCTCTGCTCTACCTGGCTCTACCTGGCTCTACCTCTGCTCTACCTGGCTCTACCTCTGCTCTACCTGGCTCTACCTCTGCTCTACCTCTGCTCTACCTGGCTCTACCTCTGCTCTACCTCTGCTCTACCTAGCTCTACCTCTGCTCTACCAGGCTCTACCTCTGCTCTACCTGGCTCTACCTGGCTCTACCTCTGCTCTACCTGGCTCTACCTCTGCTCTACCTGGCTCTACCTCTGCTCTACCACTGCTCTACCTGGCTCTACCTCTGCTCTACCTGGCTCTACCTCTGCTCTACCTGGCTCTACCTCTGCTCTATCTCTGCTCTACCTGGCTCTACCTCTGCTCTACCTCTGCTCTACCTGGCTCTACCTCTGCTCTACCTGGCTCTACCTCTGCTCTACCTGGCTCTACCTCTGCTCTATCTCTGCTCTACCTGGCTCTACCTCTGCTCTACCTCTGCTCTACCTGGCTCTACCTCTGCTCTACCTCTGCTCTACCTGGCTCTACCTCTGCTCTACCTGGCTCTACCTCTGCTCTACCTGGCTCTACCTGGCTCTACCTCTGCTCTACCTGGCTCTACCTCTGCTCTACCTGGCTCTACCTCTGCTCTACCTCTGCTCTACCTGGCTCTACCTCTGCTCTACCTCTGCTCTACCTCGCTCTACCTGGCTCTACCTCTGCTCTACCTGGCTCTACCTCTGCTCTACCTGGCTCTACCTCTACTCTACCTCTGCTATACCTGGCTGTACCTCTGCTCTACCTCTGCTCTACCTGGCTCTACCTCTGCTGTACCTGGCTCTACCTCTGCTCTACCTGGCTCTACCTGGCTCTACCTCTGCTCTACCTGGCTCTACCTCTGCTCTACCTGGCTCTACCTCTGCTCTACCTCTGCTCTACCTGGCTCTACCTCTGCTCTACCTGGCTCTACCTCTGCTCTACCTGGCTCTACCTCTGCTCTACCTCTGCTTTACCTGGCTCTACCTCTGCTCTACCTCTGCTCTACCTGGCTCTACCTCTGCTCTATACCTCTGCTCTACCTCTGCTCTACCTGGCTCTACCTCTGCTCTACCTGGCTCTACCTCTGCTCTACCTCTGCTCTACCTGGCTCTACCTCTGCTCTACCTCTGCTCTACCTGGCTCTACCTCTGCTCTACCTCTGCTCTACCTGGCTCTACCTCTGCTCTACCTGGCTCTACCTCTGCTCTACCTGGCTCTACCTCTGCTCTACCTGGCTCTACCTCTGCTCTACCTCTGCTCTACCTGGCTCTACCTCTGCTCTACCTGACTCTACCTCTGCTCTACCTGGCTCTACCTTGCTCTACCTGGCTCTACCTCTGCTCTACCTCTGCTCTACCTCTGCTCTACCTGGCTCTACCTCCGCTCTACCTCTGCTCTACCTGGCTCTACCTCTGCTCTACCTGGCTCTACCTAGCTCTACTTCTGCTCTTACCTCTGCTCTACCTGGCTCTACCTCCGCTTTACCTGGCTCTACCTCTGCTCTACCTCTGCTCTACCTGGCTCTACCTCTGCTCTACCTGGCTCTACCTCTGCTCTACCTGGCTCTACCTTGCTCTACCTGGCTCTACCTCTGCTCTACCTCTGCTCTACCTGGCTCTACCTCCGCTCTACCTCTGCTCTACCTGGCTCTACCTGGCTCTACCTAGCTCTACCTGGCTCTACCTCTGCTCTACCTGGCTCTACCTCTGCTCTACCTGGCTCTACCTGGCTCTACCTCTGCTCTACCTGGCTCTACCTCTGCTCTACCTGGCTCTACCTCTGCTCTACCTCTGCTCTACCTCTGCTCTACCTGGCTCTACCTCTGCTCTACCTCTGCTCTACCTGGCTCTACCTCTGCTCTACCTCTGCTCTACCTGGCTCTACCTCTGCTCTACCTCTGCTCTACCTGGCTCTACCTCTGCTCTACCTCTGCTCTACCTGGCTCTACCTCTGCTCTACCTGGCTCTACCTCTGCTCTACCTCTGCTCTACCTGGCTCTATCTCTGCTCTACCTCTGCTCTACCTGGCTCTACCTCTGCTCTACCTCTGCTCTACCTGGCTCTACCTCTGCTTTACCTGGCTCTACCTCTGCTCTACCTGGCTCTACCTCTGCTCTACCTGGCTCTACCTCTGCTCTACCTCTGCTCTACCTGGCTCTACCTCTGCTCTACCTGACTCTACCTCTGCTCTACCTGGCTCTACCTTGCTCTACCTGGCTCTACCTCTGCTCTACCTCTGCTCTACCTCTGCTCTACCTGGCTCTACCTCCGCTCTACCTCTGCTCTACCTGGCTCTACCTCTGCTCTACCTGGCTCTACCTAGCTCTACTTCTGCTCTTACCT
Source organism: Axinella damicornis (assembly GCA_963931865.1). Lineage (NCBI taxonomy): Eukaryota > Metazoa > Porifera > Demospongiae > Axinellida > Axinellidae > Axinella > Axinella damicornis. Next base: position 3,798,421 of record OZ007507.1, read on the forward strand.
CTGCTCTACCTGGCTCTACCTCCGCTTTACCTGGCTCTACCTCTGCTCTACCTCTGCTCTACCTGGCTCTACCTCTGCTCTACCTGGCTCTACCTCTGCTCTACCTGGCTCTACCTTGCTCTACCTGGCTCTACCTCTGCTCTACCTCTGCTCTACCTGGCTCTACCTCCGCTCTACCTCTGCTCTACCTGGCTCTACCTGGCTCTACCTAGCTCTACCTGGCTCTACCTCTGCTCTACCTGGCTCTACCTCTGCTCTACCTGGCTCTACCTGGCTCTACCTCTGCTCTACCTGGCTCTACCTCTGCTCTACCTGGCTCTACCTCTGCTCTACCTCTGCTCTACCTCTGCTCTACCTGGCTCTACCTCTGCTCTACCTCTGCTCTACCTGGCTCTACCTCTGCTCTACCTCTGCTCTACCTGGCTCTACCTGGCTCTACCTCTGCTCTACCTGGCTCTACCTCTGCTCTACCTGGCTCTACCTCTGCTCTACCTCTGCTCTACCTGGCTCTACCTCTGCTCTACCTCTGCTCTACCTAGCTCTACCTCTGCTCTACCAGGCTCTACCTCTGCTCTACCTGGCTCTACCTGGCTCTACCTCTGCTCTACCTGGCTCTACCTCTGCTCTACCTGGCTCTACCTCTGCTCTACCACTGCTCTACCTGGCTCTACCTCTGCTCTACCTGGCTCTACCTCTGCTCTACCTGGCTCTACCTCTGCTCTATCTCTGCTCTACCTGGCTCTACCTCTGCTCTACCTCTGCTCTACCTGGCTCTACCTCTGCTCTACCTGGCTCTACCTCTGCTCTACCTGGCTCTACCTCTGCTCTACCTCTGCTCTACCTCTGCTCTACCTGGCTCTACCTCTGCTCTACCTCTGCTCTACCTGGCTCTACCTCTGCTTTACCTGGCTCTACCTCTGCTCTACCTGGCTCTACCTCTGCTCTACCTGGCTCTACCTCTGCTCTACCTCTGCTCTACCTGGCTCTACCTCTGCTCTACCTGACTCTACCTCTGCTCTACCTGGCTCTACCTTGCTCTACCTAGCTCTACCTCTGCTCTACCTCTGCTCTACCTCTGCTCTACCTGGCTCTACCTCCGCTCTACCTCTGCTCTACCTGGCTCTACCTCTGCTCTACCTGGCTCTACCTAGCTCTACTTCTGCTCTTACCTCTGCTCTACCTGGCTCTACCTCCGCTTTACCTGGCTCTACCTCTGCTCTACCTCTGCTCTACCTGGCTCTACCTCTGCTCTACCTGGCTCTACCTCTGCTCTACCTGGCTCTACCTTGCTCTACCTGGCTCTACCTCTGCTCTACCTCTGCTCTACCTGGCTCTACCTCTGCTCTACCTCTGCTCTACCTGGCTCTACCTCTGCTCTACCTCTGCTCTACCTGGCTCTACCTCTGCTCTACCTGGCTCTACCTCTGCTCTACCTGGCTCTACCTGGCTCTACCTCTGCTCTACCTGGCTCTACCTCTGCTCTACCTGGCTCTACCTCTGCTCTACCTCTGCTCTACCTGGCTCTACCTCTGCTCTACCTCTGCTCTACCTCGCTCTACCTGGCTCTACCTCTGCTCTACCTGGCTCTACCTCTGCTCTACCTGGCTCTACCTCTACTCTACCTCTGCTCTACCTGGCTGTACCTCTGCTCTACCTCTGCTCTACCTGGCTCTACCTCTGCTGTACCTGGCTCTACCTCTGCTCTACCTGGCTCTACCTGGCTCTACCTCTGCTCTACCTGGCTCTACCTCTGCTCTACCTGGCTCTACCTCTGCTCTACCTCTGCTCTACCTGCCTCTACCTCTGCTCTACCTGGCTCTACCTCTGCTCTACCTGGCTCTACCTCTGCTTTACCTCTGCTCTACCTGGCTCTACCTCTGCTCTACCTCTGCTCTACCTGGCTCTACCTCTGCTCTATACCTCTGCTCTACCTCTGCTCTACCTGGCTCTACCTCTGCTCTACCTGGCTCTACCTCTGCTCTACCTCTGCTCTACCTGGCTCTACCTCTGCTCTACCTCTGCTCTACCTGGCTCTACCTCTGCTCTACCTCTGCTCTACCTGGCTCTACCTCTGCTCTACCTGGCTCTACCTCTGCTCTACCTGGCTCTACCTCTGCTCTACCTGGCTCTACCTCTGCTCTACCTCTGCTCTACCTGGCTCTACCTCTGCTCTACCTGACTCTACCTCTGCTCTACCTGGCTCTACCTTGCTCTACCTGGCTCTACCTCTGCTCTACCTCTGCTCTACCTCTGCTCTACCTGGCTCTACCTCCGCTCTACCTCTGCTCTACCTGGCTCTACCTCTGCTCTACCTGGCTCTACCTAGCTCTACTTCTGCTCTTACCTCTGCTCTACCTGGCTCTACCTCCGCTTTACCTGGCTCTACCTCTGCTCTACCTCTGCTCTACCTGGCTCTACCTCTGCTCTACCTGGCTCTACCTCTGCTCTACCTGGCTCTACCTTGCTCTACCTGGCTCTACCTCTGCTCTACCTCTGCTCTACCTGGCTCTACCTCTGCTCTACCTGGCTCTACCTAGCTCTACTTCTGCTCTTACCTCTGCTCTACCTGGCTCTACCTCTGCTCTACCTGGCTCTACCTCTGCTCTACCTCTGCTCTACCTGGCTCTACCTCTGCTCTACCTGGCTCTACCTAGCTCTACTTCTGCTCTTACCTCTACTCTACCTGGCTCTACCTCTGCTTTACCTGGCTCTACCTCTGCTCTACCTCTGCTCTACCTGGCTCTACCTCTGCTCTACCTGGCTCTACCTCTGCTCTACCTGGCTTTACCTTGCTCTACCTGGCTCTACCTCTGCTCTACCTCTGCTCTACCTGGCTCTACCTCCGCTCTACCTCTGCTCTACCTGGCTCTACCTCTGCTCTACCTTGCTCCACCTAGCTCTACTTCTGCTCTTACCTCTGCTTTACCTGGCTCTACCTCTGCTCTACCTGGCTCTACCTCTGCTCTACCTGGCTCTACCTTGCTCTACCTGGCTCTACCTCTGCTCTACCTCTGCTCTACCTGGCTCTACCTAGCTCTACTTCTGCTCTTACCTCTGCTCTACCTGGCTCTACCTCTGCTCTACCTGGCTCTACCTCTGCTCTACCTGACTCTACCTCTGCTCTACCTGGCTCTACCTTGCTCTTCCTGGCTCTACCTCTGCTCTACCTGGCTCTACCTCTGCTCTATCTGGCTCTACCTCTGCTCTACCTGGCTCTACCTCTGCTCTACCTGGCTCTACCTCTGCTCTACCTGGCTCTACCTGGCTCTACCTGGCCTGAAGTTGAAGGAGTAGGGTACGTAGGTTAGTTAGAGCAGAGGTATCGGTAGAGCAGAGGTAGAGCCAGGTAGAGCAGAGGACAGAGGTAGAGCCAGGAAGAGTAGAGGTAGAGCAGAGGTAGAGCCAGGTAGAGCAGAGGTAGAGCACAATAACTGACTGAGCAACAGTTATAAACTGTCATCCTCTGTGGACTGTGGGGAAACTTGTGTGAAGCGTGAGGCAGCTGCAGTGCCTAGTTTTTCCGGCACAATCATACGTGAGGACTTTATCAGAAGTTCGTAGTAGAAGCTGGCAGGTTCATCTGGAACGAATTAGCTCATTTCTGTTGTATGGGGAGGGTGTATGGTGGCAGAAAGTGGGTAGTGCCTATAAGTACCTTGATGGGGATGAACCAAAGTTGGTAGTAGACCAGACTTCAAGGAAAGTTGCGCTACATGTAGGTGTATGACTAGCTTGTTCCATTGTGATCAGCACGATACGAAACTTTAAATGATGTGCTAAACATGACCTTTGTACTGTATGTGTAGCTATTCAGACACTGGTTGTTGCCATGGTAGCTATTCAGACACTGGTTGTTGCCATGGTAGCTATTCAGACACTGGTTGTTGCCATGGTAGCTATTCAGACACTGGTTGTTGCCATGGTAGCTATTCGGACACTGGTTGTTGCCATGGTAGCTATTCAGACACTGGTTGTTGCCATGGTAGCTATTCAGACACTGGTTGTTGCCATGGTAGCTATTCAGACACTGGTTGTTGCCATGGTAGCTATTCAGACACTGGTTGTTGCCATGGTACAGTTCAACCTGCTCTCTCCCACTGGTAGGGAACAGTGGTGGAACGTATGTCTGTGCAGTGTGGAGGGTTTCTACGGACATTGAGTCTACGTGACTGTCAGGGTGTTGAGGATGCTGCACTCAGGTTGGTGAAGGTTTGTTCGGGGTTTTTTTTTGGGGGGGGGGGGGGGGGGAGTTGGGATGGGGACAGGAGGTGGGAGGAGAGAGGGTGTGGGAGAGAGCAGGTGAGAGGGTGTGGGTGTTGGAAGGGAGTGTGGGAGGGGAGATGGTGTTGGAGAGGAGAGGCTGTGGGTGGGGAGAGTGCTGGAAGGGAGAGGGTGTGGGAGGGTAGGGTGTTGGAGGGGAGAACGTTTTGAGAGGAGAGAGTGGTGACGGGGAGATGGTGTGGGTGGAGAGAGGGGATTGGAAGGGAGAGGGGGCTGGAGGGGAGAGGGTGTGGGAGGGGAGAGGTACCTCAGGAAATGATGCCTTGATAAACAGGAGTGCAAACACACTCCATTCTGTAGAACATAATAATCTGGGGCCTTGTGCTTCCTGTCTATGTGCTGAATGTGGCCCTCTGATTGGTCAAACCATGGCCATACATCATCCCTTCTTATATGCAACCCTCCTTCAGAACATTCGCGGAGCACTGCCACTACATTGAGAAGTTAATTCTGAGCAAGTGTTTCAAAATAACGGACAGAACTGCGGAAAGTCTTAGCCACAATTGCAGAAACCTCAAGTACCTCGACTTTTCATCGTGTAAAAACATCACCAATGCTTCCTGTATGTACATCAGGTGAGTGCAGCCACACTGAGTCCTCCCATCTCACGTGCCTGCCACACCCCTGCCACACCTACACATCCTGCCCTCTCCCCTTCTCAGTACCATCACTACTTCTCACCCCAACACCACTTCCCTCTTCTCACACCCATGCACCTCTCCCCTCTCCTCACATGCCTTCCCTCCAGCTCCTCCTAACGCGCCCTCTTCCCTTTCTCCATGCTATACCCACAGTTTGTACTCCCCATCCCTCCTCCCCCTCCCTCTCTCCACACACCCTTCCCCTCCCTCTCTCCACACACCCTTCCCCTCCCTCTCTCCACACACCCTTCCCCTCCCTCTCTCCACACACCCTTCCCCTCCCTCTCTCCACACACCCTTCCCCTCCCTCTCTCCACACACCCTTCCCCTCCCTCTCTCCACACACCCTTCCCCTCCCTCTCTCCACACACCCTCCCCCTCCCTCTCTCCACACACCCTTCCCCTCCCTCTCTCCACACACCCTTCCCCTCCCTCTCTCCACACACCCTTCCCCTCCCTCTCTCCACACACCCTTCCCCTCCCTCTCTCCACACACCCTTCCCCTCCCTCTCTCCACACACCCTTCCCCTCCCTCTCTCCACACACCCCATCCCCTCCCTCTCTCCACACACCCCATTCCCTCCCTCTCTCCACACACCCTTCCCCTCCCTCTCTCCACACACCCTTCCCCTCCCTCTCTCCACACACCCCATCCCCTCCCTCTCTCCACACACCCCATTCCCTCCCTCTCTCCACACACCCTTCCCCTCCCTCTCTCCACACACCTTTCCCCTCCCTCTCTCCACACACCCTTCCCCTCCCTCTCTCCATGCTTACACACTCCTTCCCCTCCCTCTCTCCACACACCCCTTCCCCTCCCTTTCTCCACACATCCCTTCCCCTCCCTCTCTCCACACACCCTTCCCCTCCCTCTCTCCACACACCCCTTCCCCTCCCTCTCTCCACACACCCCTTCCCCTCCCTCTCTCCACACATCCCTTCCCCTCCCTCTCTCCACACATCCCTTCCCCTCCCTCTCTCCACACACCCTTCCCCTCCCTCTCTCCACACACCCTTCCCCTCCCTCTCTCCACACACCCTTCCCCTCCCTCTCTCCACACACCCTTCCCCTCCCTCTCTCCATGCTTACGCACCCTTCTCCTCCCTCTCTGGACTCACACACACCTTCCCCTCCCTCCCTCCACGCTCACACCCCCTCTCTCTACACTCCCCCTCTTCCTTTCTCCACTCCCTCTCTCCCTGCTCACATCATCCTTCGTTGTCCCTCACCCCACACCCCCACCCTTCCGCTCACTATACCTCCCACACATGCCAAGACACCGTTACACAATTCCCACACACCTTCACAACCCCCCCCCCCCCCACACACACACACATACACACACACACACACACACATACACACACACACACATACACACACACACACACACACACATACACACACACACACACATACACACACACACACACACACACACACATACACACACACACACACATACACACACACACTCGCACACACAGTGAAGGGTGCCTAGGCCTGGAGCATCTAGACGTGTCCTACTGCCACATCTCATTGGAGGGAGTCAGGGGGCTCACTACAAAGTGCAAGAGACTCAGACACATCATTATGAAGTACTGTACAGAGGTACGTACGCCTAGCCGGCTTACCGTCAGCTTCTGTTGAATTGGATCTGAAGAGCAGCTTGAAAATGGGGAAGTCTACAAATGTTGATACATGTAGGAATGATGTCATTACATGTATGTCTAGTGCAGAGGCTAAAGGACTGTTATATATATGGTACATGTACATTGAACGTATTGTAGGAGGTTACACTGTGATTGTGAAAACACTGGAGACACATGTCTACAGTGCGGAGCTACATGTACACATCACAGAGTACTAGAGAGTTGTACTGCATGTGTAGTGTAGAGGCATGGACACATGAGGTATTGTGGGAGGTACATTGTGATTGTAGCTTTGTTGCTCTTTCTCTCAGATCAACGACGAGGCACTCGAACTCATTGGAACCAACTGGCCCCACCTCGTGACCCTCAATGTGCATGGCTGCAAGGTACTTGTATAGTCACATCTTGTGTGGATTAACCAGCTAGCCTCATTTCTAGGCCGTTCCCACTGCCAGTATTGATCGCTAACGTTATGCAGATATGGCAGGGGTATTTGCATTCAAATTCTAGCAGCGTGAATGGCCCGGGACCATCATATAAATCTGTAGGTCAGGTTGGTGGGCATTATTTGACAAGGGAATGAGTAGTACATGTATGCATTTATGTATTTATGTATGTATGTATGTATGTATGTATGTATTTATGTATGTATGTATGTATGTATGTATGTATGTATGTATGTATGTATGTGTGCAGCAGAGCGCATAATGACGTAGGGAATGGAAGGAAGGGAAGGAGCGGGAAACTACCACGCAAAAGGCTAAATTTTGAAAACATTCCCACAGTAGTCGTGTTACTATCTTTTAGCGCACACATGTATCATTGTTTCCCATTGACTGGCTACAGCGACTTGCCAAAGATTGCTGGGAGAGAGAAGATAGTGTCTGCAAGTGTTGTAGGATGTTTCCCAGCAGTCATCAACTCCAGAAAAGCAGAAGGGGCGGTTTTTTTCCACTAGTCGAGACGCCTGCTTGGCGGTGTGAAGTGCTCAGGTTTGCATCCTCATACAGCACTTTCTCGAGGTCTGTCACTACTAGTATGTCATTCCCCTACCTCGCTGCCAATGGGGTCCTGATACTGGCTTTTTTCTGTCTTCTAAATTTCCCACGGCAGTCCCGTTAGTTTGCACGCGTACAGAGACTTCATGAAGGATGAATACAATCTTTGTGTGTCGTTTCACGCTCCTTCCACTCTCTACGTCATTATGTGCTCCTGATGTATGTTATGAGATGCTTCATTAATCTGTCAGGCAAGTGGCTCTTACGTACATCACTGTATGTCTCCACTGCATACGTAGCAACTGACAGACAGTGGAGTGCAAGCAGTGTGTGAGAACTGCTCTGGGCTACAGAAGATAAGCGTCTCCGGGTGTGATCAGCTGACAGACGCCACGCTCAGGAAGCTTGCGACCTGCTGCCCACATCTCAGGTGGGTGCATGCTGGTCATGGATTGTCTCAGCACACGCATTCACAGAATTTGATGAATATGTGTAGTAATTGGCAGTGGACAATGTCATGAACTTGATGTGTCTATGCTAAACCAAACTGCTAGCGGACTTAGCCTTGTTCCCAGGCCTTCTCACCCCAGCATTTGTCGCTTGCAGTACTGGTATGTGCAGTGACGTACATTGATATTATGTGGACATATGGAGGAGTGGCACATTCGCAGACAAACCGCAAGTAAGTTAGTGCATTACTGATCGCAGCCACGAGACACTGAGCGACTGAGCGGTCGACATTAGGCAGTCTTGTCGACGTTTCTTGGGTCCTGAAAGCCACCCCAGAGCTGTACAGAAAGAATGTGCCACTCCTCCCCACGTCCACCTATGTCACTGCACATGACGAGTTTTACCAGGCCTTCCCCCGCGTTAGTACTGCAAGCGAGAAACACTGGGGTGAGAGGCCTGGGAATGAGGCTGTAGCTGTCTATAAGCATTTATCAGAAAGTTTACAGGTGTCACCAGACCCTTTCTTGTAGCCTCGTTCCCATGCAGGCCCTCGCTCCACTTTCAGTTGCACGAAAGAACGCGAAGGGCCTGGTATGTTTCCTCACATGTGTGACGTCTAGGGTAGAAAGGTGGTAGAAGAAGAGCAAAGTTACGAGGTAACTTACCACATGAATTAGCTAGTGGGGGGCGACTCATTCACACCAAGCGTTGTTCGCTTTTCCGTTCTGAAAATTTTGGCCGTTTGTCAATTACGTAACGTTCACGTGAGCAGGCTGGCTGTCCCCGCTTTTCCGTACTGCAAGCAGCGAAAAACTGGGCGGGGCCTGGGAACGAGGCTACCTATCTTGAGGGAATGAGCACGAGCACAAGAACCCACTCCAGACATGTCGTCAGCATGCCTTCATGCATAAAACGAAATTTGATGATACACTTGATTGCTCTAAATTAGATCATGGCGTTTACAATTATCAGCAACGTCTTTTGGTACACATAGTTCGCCAGTGTGGCCGAGTCAGTGGGATTGTCTGTGCCAAGTGTTCTGTGATAGTGCACATCACTAGGAATGTGTTTCTGAGCTCTCCATTGGTGCAACGTACTGAGTGTCCAGACAATTGGTATTAATTAAGTACTCTAAATTGAATAGCAGCACAAGAACTAGTAGCTTTGTTCCCGGGACGCAGCCTGGGAACGAGGCTACACAAGAGCGTACTCTAAAGTGTAAGCACTGAATTCCTTCAACTAAATGGAAAAAGATAACCATGAATGCCCATCCTCAACCTTGTTGGCTCCTAGCCTCGTACCCGGACTCTAATGGACAGGGAAAAACAGACTGAGATCCACTGTTTGCACAATTAGTCAGGTGTGTTCACATGCCATAATTGGCACAATTTGGAAACCATTTTCAAGTATGGCATCAAAATGTGTAGATTCAGCACTCCTGTTCTGTGAGTGCCATTTCTGACAAAAATGGAACAGCAAACCGAAATTGGCGGAGACAGCTCTCCTGGTGAACAACAGCACACCAAGGATACACAGTGAAGCCAGCAAGGATCAAGTCTTGCTACATGTACACTAGCAGCCGTCCTGCATGCATAGCTTCATTCCCAGACCTTCTACACCTCCAGTTTTTACAGTATGCAAAATTTACCGTGTTTTTCAGGTTGCTTGCTTCGACCAAACTCTGAATGCAAAACGGCAAAGTATCACATGACTTGAATCCACCAATAGAATCCAAGTTGTCATGTGAGAACTTGGAATCTATTGGTGGATTCAAGTCACGTGATACTTTGCCGTTTTGCATTCCGAGTTTGGACGAAGCAAGCAACCTGAAAACGCGATATATTGTCAAGAAATGAGGCTATGCATTCAGACTAATGTGCTAGGTATCTTGGGCTAGGAATGAGATCTGAAGCTGGGATTTGCACCATTGTGATCAGCACAAATAGAGCATTTCAATGATGTCCTTTTTGCTGTTGGTTGGATTTTGACCCAAAATCATGAAAAACCATGGATTATAGCCTTTGGTCGAGTACGATTTTGAGGCAAAATTGTGACCGAGATAAAAAATCATTTTAAGGACATCGTTTGAAAGCTCTTTTTATGCTGACCACAATGGTGCAACCCCCAACTTCATATCTCATGCACACACCCATACCTAGTGCAGTGTTCTCTTCCAAATCCATTCCCAATACCAATTTTGTTCATTGGTCCGTTTTATCAGAAATGGCACGTACATCAGCCACCCTATAGAACAGGAGTGCTGTTTCTGTCAATTTAGGTTTACTTCCATGTCAAAATGTGACATAATTGGAACCTGGGTACCAGGCTTAGTTCCTCCAGTTCCCATTATCCCGTGTATTGGAGCCTGGGTACCAGGCTTAGTTCCTCCAGTTCCCATTATCCCGTGTATTGGAACCTGGGTACCAGGCTTAGTTCCTCCAGTTCCCATTATCCCATGTATTGGAGCCTGGGTACCAGGCTTAGTTCCTCCAGTTCCCATTATCCCGTGTATTGGAACCTGGGTACCAGGCTTAGTTCCTCCAGTTCCCATTATCCCATGTATTGGAGCCTGGGTACCAGGCTTAGTTCCTCCAGTTCCCATTATCCCGTGTATTGGAGCCTGGGTACCAGGCTTAGTTCCTCCAGTTCCCATTATCCCGTGTATTGGAGCCTGGGTACCAGGCTTAGTTCCTCCAGTTCCCATTATCCCATGTATTGGAGCCTGGGTACCTGGCTTAGTTCCTCCAGTTCCCATTATCCCGTGTATTGGAGCCTGGGTACCAGGCTTAGTTCCTCCAGTTCCCATTATCCCGTGTATTGGAGCCTGGGTACCAGGCTTAGTTCCTCCAGTTCCCATTATCCCGTGTATTGGAGCCTGGGTACCAGGCTTAGTTCCTCCAGTTCCCATTATCCCATGTATTGGAGCCTGGGTACCTGGCTTAGTTCCTCCAGTTCCCATTATCCCGTGTATTGGAGCCTGGGTACCTGGCTTAGTTCCTCCAGTTCCCATTATCCCGTGTATTGGAGCCTGGGTACCAGGCTTAGTTCCTCCAGTTCCCATTATCCCGTGTATTGGAGCCTGGGTACCTGGCTTAGTTCCTCCAGTTCCCATTATCCCGTGTATTGGAACCTGGGTACCAGGCTTAGTTCCTCCAGTTCCCATTATCCCGTGTATTGGAACCTGGGTACCAGGCTTAGTTCCTCCAGTTCCCATTATCCCGTGTATTGGAACCTGGGTACCAGGCTTAGTTCCTCCAGTTCCCATTATCCCGTGTATTGGAACCTGGGTACCAGGCTTAGTTCCTCCAGTTCCCATTATCCCGTGTATTGGAGCCTGGGTACCAGGCTTAGTTCCTCCAGTTCCCATTATCCCGTGTATTGGAGCCTGGGTACCAGGCTTAGTTCCTCCAGTTCCCATTATCCCGTGTATTGGAGCCTGGGTACCAGGCTTAGTTCCTCCAGTTCCCATTATCCCGTGTATTGGAGCCTGGGTACCAGGCTTAGTTCCTCCAGTTCCCATTATCCCGTGTATTGGAACCTGGGTACCAGGCTTAGTTCCTCCAGTTCCCATTATCCCGCGTATTGGAGCCTGGGTACCAGGCTTAGTTCCTCCAGTTCCCATTATCCCGTGTATTGGAACCTGGGTACCAGGCTTAGTTCCTCCAGTTCCCATTATCCCGTGTATTGGAACCTGGGTACCAGGCTTAGTTCCTCCAGTTCCCATTATCCCGTGTATTGGAGCCTGGGTACCAGGCTTAGTTCCTCCAAGGAGGTTTGTGTTTGGTCGGTAATTTCCCACTCTATCCAAACACTTTATGATTGGTCACTTATATTTCTCTTTCACGGTTGGCTGTTTCGTTCCTGTGTTGTGATTGGTCACTTCAGACTACTTGAAGCAGCAAGCTGTTCCCATTTTACAGACAATGGATTTCAAGCACTGGCGAATGTGAGTTGTGGCTATACGTACTTTATATCAAGATTTTAACTGTGTGTGTGTGTGTGTGTATGTGTGTGTGTGACGGAAGTGGGATGTTTGTGGGGCGGGACTAGACTAGTGACGCGCAACTTTCGTACATCAATTTACTGAACCTTGAACTCCACGAACAATGTTCGAGAAGATTGGGCATGGGCTGGAATCTTCCAGAACAGCTGGCGGATGTAATTGGGGAGCAGCAGTTGAAGCAGACGCAATCGGGGAGCTGCGGTTGAAGCAGACGCAATCGGGAGCATCAGTTGAAGTGGACGCAATCGGGGAGCAGTTGAAACGGATGCAATAGGGGCCAGAAGCAGCTGAAGCGGATGCAAGTGGTGAGCAGCAGCTGAAGCAGACACAAACGGGGAGCAGCAGCTGAAGCAGACACAAATGGGGAGCAGCAGCTGAAGCGCAGCGGACGCAATCGGGGAGCAGCAGGTGAAGCGGTGCAATCGGGGAGCAGCAGCTCTGCACAGAGAGCTGTCCAGCGCCGAATTACTCACGTAGGCGAACAAGTGGGAAGTAGCTGAGCGAGCGAAGCAAGCGAAGCTAATTGTAATAATTATGTTGCTTGCTGACTAGCATGTCTGAGTGATATTGGACAGTGGATTGTTATTGTTAAGGTTCCGGGATACAGGAAATTAATGGTGTAACACCCTGGCTTTGCACTAGTGGGGCTCGCTCTGGTTCACCCCAATCAGCAAGGTTCATGCACTATGAAGTGCAGGAGATGTACCATTGTATGGTGTAGACTGAGCAGTGTTCTCAGCGTACATTCAGTGCATAATGATATTATTATTTGGACCTTGTGAAGCCTTGCCTAGTCATGTATTCAAGTAGTGCTGACCTCGCCAGCTCGATGTGCTCCTGCCTGAGAGTAGGTGCTTTTGGTGAAGGTGGAGTAGTACATGCTGAAAGGGAACAGTACATGTGAACAGAAGACAGTAGAGAAGACGTTTGACGTCAAAGAATTAGTGGCCACTATGAACACACTCAACGAGAACAGCAGCAGCTGTCTCCGTAAGGTGCATGTGTACAGGAAGTTACGCCCACTTAGTTACTTAGCCAGTATCCTGGAACTTTAATGCAGATGTACAGGTGCAGCTAGCCGTCAGTAACTAACTGCCTGTAACTCTCTTTTCAGCATGTGCGTTTGTGCGTGCATGTGTGTGTGTGTGTGTGTGTATGTTCTCCCTTAGGAAGTCTTGTAAGCTCTCGCCTTACTCACGGCATCTGCGTGTTTCCGCATTTACTTCTTGTCACTGTGACCCATCGACAGCCTTATGTATTGACTGGGTTAGCTCCACGGAATATGTGTTGTGTATGTGAGTGGGTCCCCTCTCCTTCAGGGATGCAGCGGTCTGCAGAGAATGGACTTGGAGGAGTGTGTGCTGGTAGGTTACACAAACACAGTCAGTACCAGTACATACAGGACTGGGCGGGCACCATAACCGTCAGAGCTGCTCCGTGTCAACATTGTCCGCTTGCTTGTTCAAGTCCGTGGTGAAGTTTCATATTTGGCTTTTCGATGATTCTGCTGCTTAGAGGAGTGCCCATAGGTGTGGTCTACACAGGAAATAGTGAAATACTCAAACGGGCGAGTGGATGGTGTGATCGCTGAGCAACTTTGGTGATGATGGTGCCTGTCTTGTCCCATGTTTACAGGCAGTTTTTTTCTGTGACCTGCTGTCTATGTGAGGCATGTCCGCATGTACGCATGATCAACAAATTGCTCCTGACAGCCATTCAGAAGAATGCACATTGTTGATTCAGCAGTTACACTTGTCTGTACCCCCAGATCACAGACAACACACTAATACAGCTGGCTGTCAACTGCCCTAACCTACAGAAATTGGTAAGACAATCACACCTGCTAGCAATCACTTAACCTCGTACCCAGTTTCTCACCGTCTTTTGCCGCCCGTCATCACAGAAAATATCAACGTTGTCCACCCATGGGTGCTATGGTTAACGTATAGGGTCGGTAAACCCCTTGTAAACAGTCCCCAAGCAGTGCTAAGGGTATACAAACTTGTACTGAAGTCAGTTGGGCATTCACCCCCCCCCCCCCCCCCCCCCCCCCGCCCCCCCCCCCCCCCCGGCCCCCCCCTTTGAAAATCTTTTGCCCCTTCTTAGAGATTTCGAACCCAGACCCCCGTAAATGGCACACTGCCGCACACTATTCAATCAACCCCCCCCCCCCCCCCCCCCCCCCCCCCCCCTTTCTGAAATAAGCCCTGGTGTCCAGTTGGGCTAGAAGCCCAGCACCAAAGTTATAGCATGTTGACTGTATTGGTGGTACACATGCAGGTGCTCTCCCACTGTGAGAGAATCACGGACAACGGCATCAGGCACCTTACCAGTGGAGCGTGCTCTGAGACTCTACAAGTTCTGGAGCTGGACAACTGCCCTCTTGTAACTGACCACACATTAGAACTGCTCAGGTGACCAGTTGCATGACCTGATTGTTAACTTATGATAGTGCAATCATGTGTATACTGTAGCAGGCACAATGATTGGTTTGTCCTTCTGTCTGTCAGTCTGTCCATGGAGTTTCAGCAATGAAGGCCTTGATAGAAGTCTCAGAATTCAGAAAATACTAGCGTCTATATAACTTACAGACCAGAGATCCCCTCGAGAGGCTGAGAAAAGCTGCGTGAAAGTCCTATTTCTAACATTACTGCCACAACTTACGGTATCTCATTCTGCTGACACCGCTGTATTAAAAATCCGAAGGCCCATCAAAGTAGCGCACGGGGTACGTGCTCTGCTGAGCACCTCTAGTTTCACTGATTTGTACATGTACCAACCAGACCCACTGGTGATTGTTGCTCTCCTTTGTGTAGGGGGTGCGTGACCCTGAGGAGACTGGAAATATTTGACTGCCAGATGGTCTCGAGAAATGGGATACACAAACTAGGGGTACGTATTCTATTATGTGCAGGATATAGACTATGCTGTTATGCCCTGACGATGGCCTTGTTATTAGTCCAAAATCTTGGACTATTGAATTGTATTTTGAATAAGAAAATAATTTTGAACAAGAAAATAACCTAAAAACTCCTTTTGAAATGTCAGTATTCAAGTGCCATTGTAGCCTCGTTCCCTGGCCTCCCCCCATTTCTTCACTTTTCATTCAGAATGGAATTGCAGATTTGTTCTAGTAGAAGTTATTTGATTCTCCCCATCTCTCTCCCCCCTTCTTCTACCTCCCTCCCTCCCCCCTCTCTCTTGTCCACACGTGGTGGTAACAGAGATTACGTTCTGACATCAAGGTACATGCATTCTTCCCCCCCAACACTCCCCCTGCCGCCATCGTCCACCACAGAAGACATATATGTCGCTGTTGCACTTTAGTGTGATAGTGTGCTTAGTGTTATCTTTACAGCATCAATAGTTTTATATCATTGCATTGCATCTCAAATCATCACTTGAACAGATCAGTCTCTCAGTGATCAAATCACATCAGTCAGTGATAATCAGTAACTCATTTTTGATTCATTTTATACTGGACTGCCAAACAGGATAGGTCATTGCATTTCATTGTAATGCAGAGTTATGTATCAGGTATGAGATGATATTCCGTACTCTTCAGTGGTTGAATGGTACTAGTATGGGCATGGTGGGCTACTGACCAAATGTTGGATGTGCTGCATGACCCCATGGGTGATCGAGCAAGGGATGCATGATCGAGAGAACTTGTAGAGTTTGTGGTACCGAGTTTTCACAAGTCATGATGAATTCTTGATATGATGTAATTTGCCAATGATTATGGGTGAAGTGTGTAGTGGTACAACCAGTTAATCTGCTCAGTTTTCACCATTCGAACTTGTATGAAGTGCTTATTCAGCTGCATTATTTTTGAGATCTACTGTTCTGAGTTCCTGTGTTCGATTCTGTGATTGTATAATTATCTAAAGTGAATTTTTAATATTAGGAATTGGACTGCAGGAGGCTAGGGCTGGCATCGGCTTAACCTTCGTTGAAGTTTTTATTGATATCTTCACTGTTCCTTAGAGCTCGCTGGAGTGCCTTTCCAAACTTGGTGTCAAGATCAGCCTGCTTTTCTTCAGTCTCTACAGTGTTGGTGTCATCAGCTAGAACAACCTGGCCTTTAATTCTCTTCTACAGCATCACTATCCAGCTGGGCTTCATTTTCTTCTACACCATCAGACATATCAACTGCTACATGTAATGGCAAGTGCTCACCAGCTGTGGGGGTAGATGTGATCAGAGTAGCTCTCGGTTCCTTGGCAGGTGTCATCATAAAATAAGCATCCGTAATTAACACTAACCTCAAGGTCAACATAAGCATTAGCTATGTGACTGCCTTGACCTACAACACTCCCCTCTAGTTCCCTAGAGGTTTGAAAATCGCATGTGCAGCGAAGGTTACAGGCTTCTTCAAACACCCTGATGGTAAGGGCAGGAAGAGATCGATTCTCACTGATCAGTTTCTCCCGACCAGCTCTTCTAGCTACCTGCACGTGACCCACCAAGGTTGAGCAAAAATGGAGCAGTCGTGCACGTGGTCCATGCTGATTGAAGTCGGCATCCCATCCCCATCAAGGTACTTATAGGCACTACCCACTTTCTGCCACCATACACCCTCCCCATACAACAGAAATGAGCTAATTCGTTCCAGATGAACCTGCCAGCTTCTACTACGAACTTCTGATAAAGTCTTCAAGTATGATTGTGCCGGAAAAACTAGGCACTGCAGCTGCCTCACGCTTCACACAAGTTTCCCCACAGTCCACAGAGGATGACAGTTTATAACTGCTGCTCAGTCAGCTATTGTGCTCTACCTCTGCTCTACCTGACTCTACCTCTGCTCTACCTCTGCTCTACCTGGCTCTACCTCTGTCCTCTGCTCTACCTGGCTCTACCTCTGCTCTACCGGTACCTCAGCTCTAACTAACCTACGTACCCTACTCCTTCAACTTCAGGCCAGGTAGAGCCAGGTAGAGCCAGGTAGAGCAGAGGTAGAGCCAGGTAGAGCAGAGGTAGAGCCAGGTAGAGCAGAGGTAGAGCCAGATAGAGCAGAGGTAGAGCCAGGTAGAGCAGAGGTAGAGCCAGGTAGAGCAGAGGTAGAGCCAGGTAGAGCAGAGGTAGAGCAGAGGTAGAGCCAGGTAGAGCAGAGGTAGAGCCAGGTAGAGCAGAGGTAAGAGCAGAAGTAGAGCTAGGTAGAGCCAGGTAGAGCAGAGGTAGAGCCAGGTAGAGCAGAGGTAGAGCAGAGGTAGAGCCAGGTAGAGCAGAGGTAGAGCAGAGGTAGAGCAGAGGTAGAGCCAGGTAGAGCAAGGTAGAGCCAGGTAGAGCAGAGGTAGAGCCAGGTAGAGCAGAGGTAGAGCAGAGGTAGAGCCAGGTAGAGCAAGGTAGAGCCAGGTAGAGCAGAGGTAGAGCCAGGTAGAGCAGAGGTAGAGCCAGGTAGAGCAGAGGTAGAGCAGAGGTAGAGCCAGGTAGAGCAGAGGTAGAGCCAGGTAGAGCAGAGGTAGAGCAGAGGTAAAGCCAGGTAGAGCAAGGCAGAGCCAGGTAGAGCAGAGGTAGAGTCAGGTAGAGCAGAGGTAGAGCCAGGTAGAGCAGAGGTAGAGCAGAGGTAGAGCAGAGGTAGAGCAGAGGTAGAGCCAGGTAGAGCAGAGGTAGAGCCAGGTAGAGCAGAGGTAGAGCCAGGTAGAGCAGAGGTAGAGCAGAGGTAGAGCCAGGTAGAGCAGAGGTAGAGCAGAGGTAGAGCCAGGTAGAGCAGAGGTAGAGCCAGGTAGAGCAGAGGTAGAGCAGAGGTAGAGCCAGGTAGAGCAGAGGTAGAGCAGAGGTAGAGCCAGGTAGAGCAGAGGTAGAGCCAGGTAGAGCAGAGGTAGAGCAGAGGTAGAGCCAGGTAGAGCAGAGGTAGAGCCAGGTAGAGCAGAGGTAGAGCAGAGGTAGAGCCAGGTAGAGCAGAGGTAGAGCAGAGGTAGAGCCAGGTAGAGCAGAGGTAGAGCCAGGTAGAGCAGAGGTAGAGCCAGGTAGAGCAGAGTTAGAGCAGAGGTAGAGCCAGGTGGAGCAGAGGTAGAGCAGAGGTAGAGCCAGGTAGTGCAGAGGTAGAGCAGAGGTAGAGCCAGGTAGAGCAGAGGTAGAGCCAGGTAGAGCAGAGGTAGAGCCAGGTAGAGCAGAGGTAGAGCCAGGTAGAGCCAGGGGGAGCAGAGGTAGAGCAGAGGTAGAGCCAGGTAGAGCAGAGGTAGAGCCAGGTAGAGCAGAGGTAGAGCCAGGTAGAGCAGAGGTAGAGCAGAGGTAGAGCCAGGTAGAGCAGAGGTAGAGCAGAGGTAGAGCCAGGTAGAGCAGAGGTAGAGCAGAGTTAGAGCCAGGTAGAGCAGAGATAGAGCCAGGTAGAGCAGAGGTAGAGCCAGGTAGAGCAGAGGTAGAGCAGAGGTAGAGCTGAGGTAAGAGCAGAGGTAGAGCCAGGTAGAGCCAGGTAGAGCAGAGGTAGAGCGGAGGTAGAGCCAGGTAGAGCAGAGGTAGAGCAGAGGTAGAGCCAGGTAGAGCAAGGTAGAGCCAGGTAGAGCAGAGGTAGAGCCAGGTAGAGCAGAGGTAGAGCCAGGTAGAGCAGAGGTAGAGCAGAGGTAGAGCTGAGGTAAGAGCAGAGGTAGAGCCAGGTAGAGCCAGGTAGAGCAGAGGTAGAGCGGAGGTAGAGCCAGGTAGAGCAGAGGTAGAGCAGAGGTAGAGCCAGGTAGAGCAAGGTAGAGCAAGGTAGAGCAGAGGTAGAGCCAGGTAGAGCAGAGGTAGAGCCAGGTAGAGCAGAGGTAGAGCAGAGAAAGAGGCAGGTAAAGCAGAGGTAGAGCCAGGTAGAGCAGAGGTAAGAGCAGAAGTAGAGCTAGGTAGAGCCAGGTAGAGCAGAGGTAGAGCCAGGTAGAGCAGAGGTAGAGCGGAGGTAGAGCCAGGTAGAGCAGAGGTAGAGCAGAGGTAGAGCCAGGTAGAGCAAGGTAGAGCCAGGTAGAGCAGAGGTAGAGTCAGGTAGAGCAGAGGTAGAGCCAGGTAGAGCAGAGGTAGAGTAGAGGTAGAGCCAGGTAGAGCAGAGGTAGAGCCAGGTAGAGCAGAGGTAGAGCCAGGTAGAGCAGAGGTAGAGCCAGGTAGAGCAGAGGTAGAGCAGAGGTAGAGCCAGGTAGAGCAGAGGTAGAGCAGAGGTAGAGCCAGGTAGAGCAGAGGTAGAGCAGAGGTAGAGCCAGGTAGAGCAGAGGTAGAGCCAGGTAGAGCAGAGATAGAGCAGAGGTAGAGCCAGGTAAAGCAGAGGTAGAGCCAGGTAGAGCAGAGGTAGAGCAGAGGTAGAGCCTGGTAGAGCAGAGGTAGAGCAGAGGTAGAGCCAGGTAGAGCAGAGGTAGAGCAGAGGTAGAGCCAGGTAGAGCAGAGGTAGAGCAGAGGTAGAGCAGAGGTAGAGCCAGGTAGAGCAGAGGTAGAGCCAGGTAGAGCAGAGGTAGAGCAGAGGTAGAGCCAGGTAGAGCAGAGGTAGAGCCAGGTAGAGCAGAGGTAGAGCAGAGGTAGAGCCAGGTAGAGCAGAGGTAGAGCAGAGGTAGAGCCAGGTAGAGCAGAGGTAGAGCCAGGTAGAGCAGAGGTAGAGCCAGGTAGAGCAGAGGTAGAGCCAGGTAGAGCCAGGTAGAGCAGAGGTAGAGCAGAGGTAGAGCCAGGTAGAGCAGAGGTAGAGCAGAGGTAGAGCCAGGTAGAGCAGAGGTAGAGCCAGGTAGAGCAGAGTTAGAGCAGAGGTAGAGCCAGGTAGAGCAGAGGTAGAGCAGAGGTAAAGCAGAGGTAGAGCCAGGTAGAGCAGAGGTAGAGCCAGGTAGAGCAGAGGTAAAGCAGAGGTAGAGCCAGGTAGAGCAGAGGTAGAGCCAGGTAGAGCAGAGGTAGAGCAGAGGTAGAGCCAGGTAGAGCAGAGGTAGAGCCAGGTAGAGCAGAGGTAGAGCCAGGTAGAGCAGAAGTAGAGCCAGGTAGAGCAGAGTTAGAGCAGAGGTAGAGCCAAGTAGAGCAGAGGTAGAGCCAGGTAGAGCAGAGGTAGAGCCAGGTAGAGCAGAGGTAGAGCAGAGGTAGAGCCAGGTAGAGCAGAGGTAGAGCAGAGGTAGAGCCAGGTAGAGCAGAGGTAGAGCCAGGTAGAGCAGAGATAGAGCAGAGGTAGAGCCAGGTAAAGCAGAGGTAGAGCAGAGGTAGAGCAGAGGTAGAGCCTGGTAGAGCAGAGGTAGAGCAGAGGTAGAGCCAGGTAGAGCAGAGGTAGAGCCAGGTAGAGCAGAGGTAGAGCCAGGTAGAGCAGAGGTAGAGCAGAGGTAGAGCAGAGGTAGAGCCAGGTAGAGCAGAGGTAGAGCCAGGTAGAGCAGAGGTAGAGCAGAGGTAGAGCCAGGTAGAGCAGAGGTAGAGCCAGGTAGAGCAGAGGTAGAGCAGAGGTAGAGCCAGGTAGAGCAGAGGTAGAGCAGAGGTAGAGCCAGGTAGAGCAGAGGTAGAGCCAGGTAGAGCAGAGGTAGAGCCAGGTAGAGCAGAGGTAGAGCCAGGTAGAGCCAGGTAGAGCAGAGGTAGAGCAGAGGTAGAGCCAGGTAGAGCAGAGGTAGAGCAGAGGTAGAGCCAGGTAGAGCAGAGGTAGAGCCAGGTAGAGCAGAGTTAGAGCAGAGGTAGAGCCAGGTAGAGCAGAGGTAGAGCAGAGGTAGAGCCAGGTAGAGCAGAGGTAGAGCAGAGGTAGAGCCAGGTAGAGCAGAGGTAGAGCAGAGGTAGAGCCAGGTAGAGCAGAGGTAGAGCCAGGTAGAGCAGAGGTAGAGCCAGGTAGAGCAGAGTTAGAGCAGAGGTAGAGCCAGGTAGAGCAGAGGTAGAGCCAGGTAGAGCAGAGGTAGAGCAGAGGTAGAGCCAGTTAGAGCAGAGGTAGAGTAGAGGTAGAGCCAGGTAGAGCAGAGGTAGAGCCAGGTAGAGCAGAGGTAAAGCAGAGGTAGAGCCAGGTAGAGCAGAGGTAGAGCCAGGTAGAGCAGAGGTAGAGCAGAGGTAGAGCCAGGTAGAGCAGAGGTAGAGCCAGGTAGAGCAGAGGTAGAGCCAGGTAGAGCAGAAGTAGAGCCAGGTAGAGCAGAGTTAGAGCAGAGGTAGAGCCAGGTAGAGCAGAGGTAGAGCAGAGGTAGAGCCAGGTAGAGCAGAGGTAGAGCAGAGGTAGAGCAAGGTAGAGCAGAGGTAGAGCCAGGTAGAGCAGAGGTAGAGCCAGGTAGAGCAGAGGTAGAGCCAGGTAGAGCCAGGTAGAGCAGAGGTAGAGCAGAGGTAGAGCCAGGTAGAGCAGAGGTAGAGCCAGGTAGAGCCAGGTAAAGCAGAGGTAGAGCCAGGTAGAGCAGAGGTAGAGCAGAGGTAGAGCCAGGTAGAGCAGAGGTAGAGCCAGGTAGAGCAGAGGTAGAGCCAGGTAGAGCCAGGTAGAGCAGAGGTAGAGCCAGGTAGAGCAGAGGTAGAGCCAGGTAGAGCAGAGGTAGAGCCAGGTAGAGCCAGGTAGAGCAGAGGTAGAGCCAGGTAGAGCAGAGGTAGAGCAGAGGTAGAGCCAGGTAGAGCAGAGGTAGAGCCAGGTAGAGCAGAGGTAGAGCCAGGTAGAGCAGAGGTAGAGCAGAGGTAGAGCCAGGTAGAGCAGAGGTAGAGCCAGGTAGAGCAGAGGTAGAGCAGAGGTAGAGCCAGGTAGAGCAAGGTAGAGCCAGGTAGAGCAGAGGTAGAGCCAGGTAGAGCAGAGGTAGAGCCAGGTAGAGCAGAGGTAGAGCCAGGTAGAGCAGAGGTAGAGCAGATGTAGAGCAGAGGTAGAGCCAGGTAGAGCAGAGGTAGAGCCAGGTAGAGCCAGGTAGAGCAGAGGTAGAGCCAGGTAGAGCAGAGGTAGAGCCAGGTAGAGCAGAGGTAGAGCCAGGTAGAGCCAGGTAGAGCAGAGGTAGAGCCAGGTAGAGCAGAGGTAGAGCCAGGTAGAGCAGAGATAGAGCAGAGGTAGAGCCAGGTAGAGCAGAGGTAGAGCCAGGTAGAGCAGAGGTAGAGCAGAGGTAGAGCCAGGTAGAGCAGAGGTAGAGCCAGGTAGAGCAGAGGTAGAGCCAGGTAGAGCAGAGGTAGAGCCAGGTAGAGCCAGGTAGAGCAGAGGTAGAGCAGAGGTAGAGCCAGGTAGAGCAGAGGTAGAGCAGAGGTAGAGCCAGGTAGAGCAGAGGTAGAGCAGAGGTAGAGCCAGGTAGAGCAGAGGTAGAGCCAGGTAGAGCAGAGGTAGAGCCAGGTAGAGCAGAGGTAGAGCCAGGTAGAGCAGAGGTAGAGCAGAGGTAGAGCCAGGTAGAGCAGAGGTAGAGCAGAGGTAGAGCCAGGTAGAGCAGAGGTAGAGCCAGGTAGAGCAGAGGTAGAGCCAGGTAGAGCAGAGTTAGAGCAGAGGTAGAGCCAGGTAAAGCAGAGGTAGAGCAGAGGTAGAGCCAGGTAGAGCAGAGGTAGAGCAGAGGTAGAGCCAGGTAGAGCAGAGGTAGAGCCAGGTAGAGCAGAGGTAGAGCCAGGTAGAGCAGAGTTAGAGCAGAGGTAGAACCAGGTAGAGCAGAGGTAGAACCAGGTAGAGCAGAGGTAGAGCAGAGGTAGAGCCAGTTAGAGCAGAGGTAGAGCAGAGGTAGAGCCAGGTAGAGCAGAGGTAGAGCCAGGTAGAGCAGAGGTAGAGCCAGGTAGAGCAGAGGTAGAGCCAGGTAGAGCAGAGTTAGAGCAGAGGTAAAGCCAGGTAGAGCAGAGGTAGAGCAGAGGTAGAGCCAGGTAGAGCAGAGGTAGAGCAGAGGTAGAGCCAGGTAGAGCAGAGGTAGAGCCAGGTAGAGCAGAGGTAGAGCAGAGGTAGAGCCAGGTAGAGCAGAGGTAGAGCAGAGGTAGAGCCAGGTAGAGCAGAGGTAGAGCCAGGTAGAGCAGAGATAGAGCAGAGGTAGAGCCAGGTAAAGCAGAGGTAGAGCCAGGTAGAGCAGAGGTAGAGCAGAGGTAGAGCCTGGTAGAGCAGAGGTAGAGCAGAGGTAGAGCCAGGTAGAGCAGAGGTAGAGCCAGGTAGAGCAGAGGTAGAGCCAGGTAGAGCAGAGGTAGAGCAGAGGTAGAGCAGAGGTAGAGCCAGGTAGAGCAGAGGTAGAGCCAGGTAGAGCAGAGGTAGAGCAGAGGTAGAGCCAGGTAGAGCAGAGGTAGAGCCAGGTAGAGCAGAGGTAGAGCAGAGGTAGAGCCAGGTAGAGCAGAGGTAGAGCAGAGGTAGAGCCAGGTAGAGCAGAGGTAGAGCCAGGTAGAGCAGAGGTAGAGCCAGGTAGAGCAGAGGTAGAGCCAGGTAGAGCCAGGTAGAGCAGAGGTAGAGCAGAGGTAGAGCCAGGTAGAGCAGAGGTAGAGCAGAGGTAGAGCCAGGTAGAGCAGAGGTAGAGCCAGGTAGAGCAGAGTTAGAGCAGAGGTAGAGCCAGGTAGAGCAGAGGTAGAGCAGAGGTAGAGCCAGGTAGAGCAGAGGTAGAGCAGAGGTAGAGCCAGGTAGAGCAGAGGTAGAGCCAGGTAGAGCAGAGGTAGAGCCAGGTAGAGCAGAGTTAGAGCAGAGGTAGAGCCAGGTAGAGCAGAGGTAGAGCCAGGTAGAGCAGAGGTAGAGCAGAGGTAGAGCCAGTTAGAGCAGAGGTAGAGTAGAGGTAGAGCCAGGTAGAGCAGAGGTAGAGCCAGGTAGAGCAGAGGTAAAGCAGAGGTAGAGCCAGGTAGAGCAGAGGTAGAGCCAGGTAGAGCAGAGGTAGAGCAGAGGTAGAGCCAGGTAGAGCAGAGGTAGAGCCAGGTAGAGCAGAGGTAGAGCCAGGTAGAGCAGAAGTAGAGCCAGGTAGAGCAGAGTTAGAGCAGAGGTAGAGCCAGGTAGAGCAGAGGTAGAGCAGAGGTAGAGCCAGGTAGAGCAGAGGTAGAGCAGAGGTAGAGCAAGGTAGAGCAGAGGTAGAGCCAGGTAGAGCAGAGGTAGAGCCAGGTAGAGCAGAGGTAGAGCCAGGTAGAGCCAGGTAGAGCAGAGGTAGAGCAGAGGTAGAGCCAGGTAGAGCAGAGGTAGAGCCAGGTAGAGCCAGGTAAAGCAGAGGTAGAGCCAGGTAGAGCAGAGGTAGAGCAGAGGTAGAGCCAGGTAGAGCAGAGGTAGAGCCAGGTAGAGCAGAGGTAGAGCCAGGTAGAGCCAGGTAGAGCAGAGGTAGAGCCAGGTAGAGCAGAGGTAGAGCCAGGTAGAGCAGAGGTAGAGCCAGGTAGAGCCAGGTAGAGCAGAGGTAGAGCCAGGTAGAGCAGAGGTAGAGCAGAGGTAGAGCCAGGTAGAGCAGAGGTAGAGCCAGGTAGAGCAGAGGTAGAGCCAGGTAGAGCAGAGGTAGAGCAGAGGTAGAGCCAGGTAGAGCAGAGGTAGAGCCAGGTAGAGCAGAGGTAGAGCAGAGGTAGAGCCAGGTAGAGCAAGGTAGAGCCAGGTAGAGCAGAGGTAGAGCCAGGTAGAGCAGAGGTAGAGCCAGGTAGAGCAGAGGTAGAGCCAGGTAGAGCAGAGGTAGAGCAGATGTAGAGCAGAGGTAGAGCCAGGTAGAGCAGAGGTAGAGCCAGGTAGAGCCAGGTAGAGCAGAGGTAGAGCCAGGTAGAGCAGAGGTAGAGCCAGGTAGAGCAGAGGTAGAGCCAGGTAGAGCCAGGTAGAGCAGAGGTAGAGCCAGGTAGAGCAGAGGTAGAGCCAGGTAGAGCAGAGATAGAGCAGAGGTAGAGCCAGGTAGAGCAGAGGTAGAGCCAGGTAGAGCAGAGGTAGAGCAGAGGTAGAGCCAGGTAGAGCAGAGGTAGAGCCAGGTAGAGCAGAGGTAGAGCCAGGTAGAGCAGAGGTAGAGCCAGGTAGAGCCAGGTAGAGCAGAGGTAGAGCAGAGGTAGAGCCAGGTAGAGCAGAGGTAGAGCAGAGGTAGAGCCAGGTAGAGCAGAGGTAGAGCAGAGGTAGAGCCAGGTAGAGCAGAGGTAGAGCCAGGTAGAGCAGAGGTAGAGCCAGGTAGAGCAAAGGTAGAGCCAGGTAGAGCAGAGGTAGAGCAGAGGTAGAGCCAGGTAGAGCAGAGGTAGAGCAGAGGTAGAGCCAGGTAGAGCAGAGGTAGAGCCAGGTAGAGCAGAGGTAGAGCCAGGTAGAGCAGAGTTAGAGCAGAGGTAGAGCCAGGTAGAGCAGAGGTAGAGCAGAGGTAGAGCCAGGTAGAGCAGAGGTAGAGCAGAGGTAGAGCCAGGTAGAGCAGAGGTAGAGCCAGGTAGAGCAGAGGTAGAGCCAGGTAGAGCAGAGTTAGAGCAGAGGTAGAACCAGGTAGAGCAGAGGTAGAACCAGGTAGAGCAGAGGTAGAGCAGAGGTAGAGCCAGTTAGAGCAGAGGTAGAGCAGAGGTAGAGCCAGGTAGAGCAGAGGTAGAGCCAGGTAGAGCAGAGGTAGAGCCAGGTAGAGCAGAGGTAGAGCCAGGTAGAGCAGAGTTAGAGCAGAGGTAAAGCCAGGTAGAGCAGAGGTAGAGCAGAGGTAGAGCCAGGTAGAGCAGAGGTAGAGCAGAGGTAGAGCCAGGTAGAGCAGAGGTAGAGCCAGGTAGAGCAGAGGTAGAGCAGAGGTAGAGCCAGGTAGAGCAGAGGTAGAGCAGAGGTAGAGCCAGGTAGAGCAGAGGTAGAGCCAGGTAGAGCAGAGGTAGAGCAGAGGTAGAGCCAGGTAGAGCAGAGGTAGAGCAGAGGTAGAGCCAGGTAGAGCAGAGGTAGAGCAGAGGTAGAGCCAGGTAGAGCAGAGGTAGAGCCAGGTAGAGCAGAGGTAGAGCAGAGGTAGAGCCAGGTAGAGCAGAGGTAGAGCCAGGTAGAGCAGAGGTAGAGCAGAGGTAGAGCCAGGTAGAGCAGAGGTAGAGCAGAGGTAGAGCCAGGTAGAGCAGAGGTAGAGCCAGGTAGAGCAGAGGTAGAGCCAGGTAGAGCAGAGTTAGAGCAGAGGTAGAGCCAGGTAGAGCAGAGGTAAAGCAGAGGTAGAGCCAGGTAGAGCAGAGATAGAGCAGAGGTAGAGCCAGGTAGAGCAGAGGTAGAGCCAGGTAGAGCAGAGGTAGAGCAGAGGTAGTGCCAGGTAGAGCAGAGGTAGAGCAGAGGTAGAGCCAGGTAGAGCAGAGGTAGAGCCAGGTAGAGCAGAGGTAGAGCCAGGTAGAGCAGAGTTAGAGCAGAGGTAGAGCCAGGTAGAGCAGAGGTAGAGCAGAGGTAGAGCCAGGTAGAGCAGAGGTAGAGCAGAGGTAGAGCCAGGTAGAGCATAGGTAGAGCCAGGTAGAGCAGAGGTAGAGCCAGGTAGAGCAGAGTTAGAGCAGAGGTAGAGCCAGGTAGAGCAGAGGTAGAGCAGAGGTAGAGCCAGGTAGAGCAGAGGTAGAGCAGAGGTAGAGCCAGGTAGAGCAGAGGTAGAGCCAGGTAGAGCAGAGGTAGAGCTAGGTAGAGCAGAGGTAGAGCCAGGTAGAGCCAGGTAGAGCAGAGGTAGAGCAGAGGTAGAGCCAGGTAGAGCAGAGGTAGAGCCAGGTAGAGCCAGGTAAAGCAGAGGTAGAGCCAGGTAGAGCAGAGGTAGAGCAGAGGTAGAGCCAGGTAGAGCAGAGGTAGAGCCAGGTAGAGCAGAGGTAGAGCCAGGTAGAGCCAGGTAGAGCAGAGGTAGAGCCAGGTAGAGCCAGGTAGAGCAGAGGTAGAGCAGAGGTAGAGCCAGGTAGAGCAGAGGTAGAGCCAGGTAGAGCAGAGGTAGAGCAGAGGTAGAGCCAGGTAGAGCAGAGGTAGAGCCAGGTAGAGCAGAGGTAGAGCAGAGGTAGAGCCAGGTAGAGCAGAGGTAGAGCAGAGGTAGAGCCAGGTAGAGCAGAGGTAGAGCCAGGTAGAGCAGAGGTAGAGCCAGGTAGAGCAGAGTTAGAGCAGAGGTAGAGCCAGGTAGAGCAGAGGTAGAGCAGAGGTAGAGCCAGGTAGAGCAGAGATAGAGCAGAGGTAGAGCCAGGTAGAGCAGAGGTAGAGCCAGGTAGAGCAGAGGTAGAAACAGGTAGAGCAGAGTTAGAGCAGAGGTAGAGCAGAGGTAGAGCCAGGTAGAGCAGAGGTAGAGCCAGGTAGAGCAGAGGTAGAGCAGAGGTAGAGCCAGTTAGAGCAGAGGTAGAGCAGAGGTAGAGCCAGGTAGAGCAGAGGTAGAGCCAGGTAGAGCAGAGGTAAAGCAGAGGTAGAGCCAGGTAGAGCAGAGGTAGAGCCAGGTAGAGCAGAGGTAGAGCAGAGGTAGAGCCAGGTAGAGCAGAGGTAGAGCAGAGGTAGAGCCAGGTAGAGCAGAGGTAGAGCCAGGTAGAGCAGAAGTAGAGCCAGGTAGAGCAGAGTTAGAGCAGAGGTAGAGCCAGGTAGAGCAGAGGTAGAGCAGAGGTAGAGCCAGGTAGAGCAGAGGTAGAGCAGAGGTAGAGCCAGGTAGAGCAGAGGTAGAGCCAGGTAGAGCAGAGGTAGAGCTAGGTAGAGCAGAGGTAGAGCCAGGTAGAGCCAGGTAGAGCAGAGGTAGAGCAGAGGTAGAGCCAGGTAGAGCAGAGGTAGAGCCAGGTAGAGCCAGGTAAAGCAGAGGTAGAGCCAGGTAGAGAAGAGGTAGAGCAGAGGTAGAGCCAGGTAGAGCAGAGGTAGAGCCAGGTAGAGCAGAGGTAGAGCCAGGTAGAGCCAGGTAGAGCAGAGGTAGAGCCAGGTAGAGCAGAGGTAGAGCCAGGTAGAGCAGAGGTAGAGCCAGGTAGAGCCAGGTAGAGCAGAGGTAGAGCCAGGTAGAGCAGAGGTAGAGCAGAGGTAGAGCCAGGTAGAGCAGAGGTAGAGCCAGGTAGAGCAGAGGTAGAGCCAGGTAGAGATGAGGTAGAGCCAGGTAGAGCCAGGTAAAGCAGAGGTAGAGCCAGATAGAGCAGAGGTAGAGCAGAGGTAGAGCCAGGTAGAGCAGAGGTAGAGCCAGGTAGAGCCAGGTAGAGCAGAGGTAGAGCCAGGTAGAGCCAGGTAGAGCAGAGGTAGAGCAGTGGTAGAGCCAGGTAGAGCAGAGGTAGAGCAGAGGTAGAGCCAGGTAGAGCAGAGGTAGAGCAGAGGTAGAGCCAGGTAGAGCAGAGGTAGAGCCAGGTAGAGCAGAGGTAGAGCAGAGGTAGAGCCAGGTAGAGCAGAGGTAGAGCCAGGTAGAGCAGAGGTAGAGCCAGGTAGAGCAGAGGTAGAGCAGAGGTAGAGCCAGGTAGAGCAGAGGTAGAGCCAGGTAGAGCAGAGGTAGAGCCAGGTAGAGCAGAGTTAGAGCAGAGGTAGAGCCAGGTAGAGCAGAGGTAGAGCAGAGGTAGAGCCAGGTAGAGCAGAGATAGAGCAGAGGTAGAGCCAGGTAGAGCAGAGGTAGAGCCAGGTAGAGCAGAGGTAGAAACAGGTAGAGCAGAGTTAGAGCAGAGGTAGAGCAGAGGTAGAGCCAGGTAGAGCAGAGGTAGAGCCAGGTAGAGCAGAGGTAGAGCAGAGGTAGAGCCAGTTAGAGCAGAGGTAGAGCAGAGGTAGAGCCAGGTAGAGCAGAGGTAGAGCCAGGTAGAGCAGAGGTAAAGCAGAGGTAGAGCCAGGTAGAGCAGAGGTAGAGCCAGGTAGAGCAGAGGTAGAGCAGAGGTAGAGCCAGGTAGAGCAGAGGTAGAGCAGAGGTAGAGCCAGGTAGAGCAGAGGTAAAGCCAGGTAGAGCAGAAGTAGAGCCAGGTAGAGCAGAGTTAGAGCAGAGGTAGAGCCAGGTAGAGCAGAGGTAGAGCAGAGGTAGAGCCAGGTAGAGCAGAGGTAGAGCAGAGGTAGAGCCAGGTAGAGCAGAGGTAGAGCCAGGTAGAGCAGAGGTAGAGCTAGGTAGAGCAGAGGTAGAGCCAGGTAGAGCCAGGTAGAGCAGAGGTAGAGCAGAGGTAGAGCCAGGTAGAGCAGAGGTAGAGCCAGGTAGAGCCAGGTAAAGCAGAGGTAGAGCCAGGTAGAGCAGAGGTAGAGCAGAGGTAGAGCCAGGTAGAGCAGAGGTAGAGCCAGGTAGAGCAGAGGTAAAGCCAGGTAGAGCCAGGTAGAGCAGAGGTAGAGCCAGGTAGAGCAGAGGTAGAGCCAGGTAGAGCAGAGGTAGAGCCAGGTAGAGCCAGGTAGAGCAGAGGTAGAGCCAGGTAGAGCAGAGGTAGAGCAGAGGTAGAGCCAGGTAGAGCAGAGGTAGAGCCAGGTAGAGCAGAGGTAGAGCCAGGTAGAGATGAGGTAGAGCCAGGTAGAGCAGATGTAGAGCAGAGGTAGAGCCAGGTAGAGCAGAGGTAGAGCCAGGTAGAGCAGAGGTAGAGCCAGGTAGAGCAGAGGTAGAGCCAGGTAGATCAGAGGTAGAGCCAGGTAGAGCAAGGTAGAGCAGAGGTAGAGCCAGGTAGAGCAGAGGTAGAGCCAGGTAGAGCAGAGATAGAGCAGAGGTAGAGCCAGGTAGAGCAGAGGTAGAGCCAGGTAGAGCAGAGGTAGAGCAGAGGTAGAGCCAGGTAGAGCAGAGGTAGAGCCAGGTAGAGCAGAGGTAGAGCCAGGTAGAGCCAGGTAGAGCAGAGGTAGAGCAGAGGTAGAGCCAGGTAGAGCAGAGGTAGAGCAGAGGTAGAGCCAGGTAGAGCAGAGGTAGAGCAGAGGTAGAGCCAGGTAGAGTAGAGGTAGAGCCAGGTAGAGCAGAAGTAGAGCCAGGTAGAGCAGAGTTAGAGCAGAGGTAGAGCCAGGTAGAGCAGAGGTAGAGCAGAGGTAGAGCCAGGTAGAGCAGAGGTAGAGCAGAGGTAGAGCCAGGTAGAGCAGAGGTAGAGCCAGGTAGAGCAGAGGTAGAGCTAGGTAGAGCAGAGGTAGAGCCAGGTAGAGCCAGGTGGAGCAGAGGTAGAGCAGAGGTAGAGCCAGGTAGAGCAGAGGTAGAGCCAGGTAGAGCCAGGTAAAGCAGAGGTAGAGCTAGGTAGAGCAGAGGTAGAGCAGAGGTAGAGCCAGGTAGAGCAGAGGTAGAGCCAGGTAGAGCAGAGGTAGAGCCAGGTAGAGCCAGGTAGAGCAGAGGTAGAGCCAGGTAGAGCAGAGGTAGAGCCAGGTAGAGCAGAGGTAGAGCCAGGTAGAGCCAGGTAGAGCAGAGGTAGAGCCAGGTAGAGAAGAGGTAGAGCAGAGGTAGAGCAGAGGTAGAGCGCGGTAGAGCAGAGGTAGAGCAGAGGTAGAGCCAGGTAGAGCAGAGGTAGAGCCAGGTAGAGCAGAGGTAGAGCCAGGTAGAGCCAGGTAGAGCAGAGGTAGAGCCAGGTAGAGCAGAGGTAGAGCCAGGTAGAGCAGAGGTAGAGCCAGGTAGAGCCAGGTAGAGCAGAGGTAGAGCCAGGTAGAGCAGAGGTAGAGCAGAGGTAGAGCAGAGGTAGAGCGCGGTAGAGCAGAGGTAGAGCCAGGTAGAGCAGAGGTAGAGCCAGGTAGAGCAGAGGTAGAGCCAGGTAGAGCAGATGTAGAGCAGAGGTAGAGCCAGGTAGAGCAGAGGTAGAGCCAGGTAGAGCCAGGTAGAGCAGAGGTAGAGCCAGGTAGAGCAGAGGTAGAGCCAGGTAGAGCAGAGGTAGAGCCAGGTAGAGCCAGGTAGAGCAGAGGTAGAGCCAGGTAGAGCAGAGGTAGAGCCAGGTAGAGCAGAGGTAGAGCCAGGTAGAGCCAGGTAGAGCAGAGGTAGAGCCAGGTAGAGCAGAGGTAGAGCCAGGTAGAGCAGAGGTAGAGCCAGGTAGAGCAGAGGTAGAGCAGAGGTAGAGCCAGGTAGAGCAGAGGTAGAGCCAGGTAGAGCAGAGGTAGAGCCAGGTAGAGCAGAGGTAGAGCCAGGTAGAGCAGATGTAGAGCAGAGGTAGAGCCAGGTAGAGCAGAGGTAGAGCCAGGTAGAGCCAGGTAGAGCAGAGGTAGAGCCAGGTAGAGCAGAGGTAGAGCCAGGTAGAGCAGAGGTAGAGCCAGGTAGAGCCAGGTAGAGCAGAGGTAGAGCCAGGTAGAGCAGAGGTAGAGCCAGGTAGAGCAGAGATAGAGCAGAGGTAGAGCCAGGTAGAGCAGAGGTAGAGCCAGGTAGAGCAGAGGTAGAGCAGAGGTAGAGCCAGGTAGAGCAGAGGTAGAGCCAGGTAGAGCAGAGGTAGAGCCAGGTAGAGAGAGGTAGAGCCAGGTAGAGCCAGGTAGAGCAGAGGTAGAGCAGAGGTAGAGCCAGGTAGAGCAGAGGTAGAGCAGAGGTAGAGCCAGGTAGAGCAGAGGTAGAGCAGAGGTAGAGCCAGGTAGAGCAGAGGTAGAGCAGAGGTAGAGCCAGGTAGAGCAGAGGTAGAGCCAGGTAGAGCAGAGGTAGAGCTAGGTAGAGCAGAGGTAGAGCCAGGTAGAGCCAGGTAGAGCAGAGGTAGAGCTAGGTAGAGCAGAGGTAGAGCCAGGTAGAGCCAGGTAGAGCAGAGGTAGAGCAGAGGTAGAGCCAGGTAGAGCAGAGGTAGAGCCAGGTAGAGCAGAGGTAGAGCCAGGTAGAGCAGAGTTAGAGCAGAGGTAGAGCCAGGTAGAGCAGAGGTAGAGCAGAGGTAGAGCCAGGTAGAGCAGAGGTAGAGCAGAGGTAGAGCCAGGTAGAGCAGAGGTAGAGCCAGGTAGAGCAGAGGTAGAGCCAGGTAGAGCAGAGTTAGAGCAGAGGTAGAGCCAGGTAGAGCAGAGGTAGAGCAGAGGTAGAGCCAGGTAGAGCAGAGGTAGAGCAGAGGTAGAGCCAGGTAGAGCAGAGGTAGAGCCAGGTAGAGCAGAGGTAGAGCCAGGTAGAGCAGAGGTAGAGCTAGGTAGAGCAGAGGTAGAGCCAGGTAGAGCAGAGGTAGAGCAGAGGTAGAGCAAGGTAGAGCAGAGGTAGAGCCAGGTAGAGCCAGGTAAAGCAGAGGTAGATCCAGGTAGAGCAGAGGTAGAGCAGAGGTAGAGCCAGGTAGAGCAGAGGTAGAGCCAGGTAGAGCCAGGTAGAGCAGAGGTAGAGCCAGGTAGAGCAGAGGTAGAGCCAGGTAGAGCAGAGGTAGAGCCAGGTAGAGCCAGGTAGAGCAGAGGTAGAGCCAGGTAGAGCAGAGGTAGAGCAGATGTAGAGCCAGGTAGAGCAGAGGTAGAGCCAGGTAGAGCAGAGGTAGAGCCAGGTAGAGCAGAGGTAGAGCAGATGTAGAGCAGAGGTAGAGCCAGGTAGAGCAGAGGTAGAGCCAGGTAGAGCCAGGTAGAGCAGAGGTAGAGCCAGGTAGAGCAGAGGTAGAGCCAGGTAGAGCAGAGGTAGAGCCAGGTAGAGCCAGGTAGAGCAGAGGTAGAGCCAGGTAGAGCAGAGGTAGAGCCAGGTAGAGCAGAGATAGAGCAGAGGTATAGCCAGGTAGAGCAGAGGTAGAGCCAGGTAGAGCAGAGGTAGAGCAGAGGTAGAGCCAGGTAGAGCAGAGGTAGAGCCAGGTAGAGCAGAGGTAGAGCCAGGTAGAGCAGAGGTAGAGCCAGGTAGAGCCAGGTAGAGCAGAGGTAGAGCAGAGGTAGAGCCAGGTAGAGCAGAGGTAGAGCAGAGGTAGAGCCAGGTAGAGCAGAGGTAGAGCAGAGGTAGAGCCAGGTAGAGCAGAGGTAGAGCCAGGTAGAGCAGAGGTAGAGCAGAGGTAGAGCGAGGTAGAGCAGAGGTAGAGCCAGGTAGAGCAGAGGTAGAGCAGAGGTAGAGCCAGGTAGAGCAAAGGTAGAGCAGAGGTAGAGCCAGGTAGAGCAGAGGTAGAGCCAGGTAGATCAGAGGTAGAGCCAGGTAGAGCAGAGTTAGAGCAGAGGTAGAGCCAGGTAGAGCAGAGGTAGAGCCGAGGTAGAGCCAGGTAGAGCAGAGGTAGAGCAGAGGTAGAGCCAGGTAGAGCAGAGGTAGAGCCAGGTAGAGCAGAGGTAGAGCCAGGTAGAGCAGAGTTAGAGCAGAGGTAGAACCAGGTAGAGCAGAGGTAGAGCCAGGTAGAGCAGAGGTAGAGCAGAGGTAGAGCCAGTTAGAGCAGAGGTAGAGCAGAGGTAGAGCCAGGTAGAGCAGAGGTAGAGCCAGGTAGAGCAGAGGTAGAGCCAGGTAGAGCAGAGGTAGAGCCAGGTAGAGCAGAGTTAGAGCAGAGGTAAAGCCAGGTAGAGCAGAGGTAGAGCAGAGGTAGAGCCAGGTAGAGCAGAGGTAGAGCAGAGGTAGAGCCAGGTAGAGCAGAGGTAGAGCCAGGTAGAGCAGAGGTAGAGCAGAGGTAGAGCCAGGTAGAGCAGAGGTAGAGCAGAGGTAGAGCCAGGTAGAGCAGAGGTAGAGCCAGGTAGAGCAGAGGTAGAGCAGAGGTAGAGCCAGGTAGAGCAGAGGTAGAGCAGAGGTAGAGCCAGGTAGAGCAGAGGTAGAGCAGAGGTAGAGCCAGGTAGAGCAGAGGTAGAGCCAGGTAGAGCAGAGGTAGAGCAGAGGTAGAGCCAGGTAGAGCAGAGGTAGAGCCAGGTAGAGCAGAGGTAGAGCAGAGGTAGAGCCAGGTAGAGCAGAGGTAGAGCAAAGGTAGAGCCAGGTAGAGCAGAGGTAGAGCCAGGTAGAGCAGAGGTAGAGCCAGGTAGAGCAGAGTTAGAGCAGAGGTAGAGCCAGGTAGAGCAGAGGTAGAGCAGAGGTAGAGCCAGGTAGAGCAGAGATAGAGCAGAGGTAGAGCCAGGTAGAGCAGAGGTAGAGCCAGGTAGAGCAGAGGTAGAGCAGAGGTAGTGCCAGGTAGAGCAGTGGTAGAGCAGAGGTAGAGCCAGGTAGAGCAGAGGTAGAGCCAGGTAGAGCAGAGGTAGAGCCAGGTAGAGCAGAGTTAGAGCAGAGGTAGAGCCAGGTAGAGCAGAGGTAGAGCAGAGGTAGAGCCAGGTAGAGCAGAGGTAGAGCAGAGGTAGAGCCAGGTAGAGCATAGGTAGAGCCAGGTAGAGCAGAGGTAGAGCCAGGTAGAGCAGAGTTAGAGCAGAGGTAGAGCCAGGTAGAGCAGAGGTAGAGCAGAGGTAGAGCCAGGTAGAGCAGAGGTAGAGCAGAGGTAGAGCCAGGTAGAGCAGAGGTAGAGCCAGGTAGAGCAGAGGTAGAGCTAGGTAGAGCAGAGGTAGAGCCAGGTAGAGCCAGGTAGAGCAGAGGTAGAGCAGAGGTAGAGCCAGGTAGAGCTGAGGTAGAGCCAGGTAGAGCCAGGTAAAGCAGAGGTAGAGCCAGATAGAGCAGAGGTAGAGCAGAGGTAGAGCCAGGTAGAGCAGAGGTAGAGCCAGGTAGAGCAGAGGTAGAGCCAGGTAGAGCCAGGTAGAGCAGAGGTAGAGCCAGGTAGAGCCAGGTAGAGCAGAGGTAGAGCAGAGGTAGAGCCAGGTAGAGCAGAGGTAGAGCAGAGGTAGAGCCAGGTAGAGCAGAGGTAGAGCAGAGGTAGAGCCAGGTAGAGCAGAGGTAGAGCCAGGTAGAGCAGAGGTAGAGCAGAGGTAGAGCCAAGTAGAGCAGAGGTAGAGCCAGGTAGAGCAGAGGTAGAGCAGAGGTAGAGCCAGGTAGAGCAGAGGTAGAGCAGAGGTAGAGCCAGGTAGAGCAGAGGTAGAGCCAGGTAGAGCAGAGGTAGAGCCAGGTAGAGCAGAGTTAGAGCAGAGGTAGAGCCAGGTAGAGCAGAGGTAGAGCAGAGGTAGAGCCAGGTAGAGCAGAGATAGAGCAGAGGTAGAGCCAGGTAGAGCAGAGGTAGAGCCAGGTAGAGCAGAGGTAAAGCCAGGTAGAGCAGAGTTAGAGCAGAGGTAGAGCAGAGGTAGAGCCAGGTAGAGCAGAGGTAGAGCCAGGTAGAGCAGAGGTAGAGCAGAGGTAGAGCCAGTTAGAGCAGAGGTAGAGCAGAGGTAGAGCCAGGTAGAGCAGAGGTAGAGCCAGGTAGAGCAGAGGTAAAGCAGAGGTAGAGCCAGGTAGAGCAGAGGTAGAGCCAGGTAGAGCAGAGGTAGAGCAGAGGTAGAGCCAGGTAGAGCAGAGGTAGAGCAGAGGTAGAGCCAGGTAGAGCAGAGGTAGAGCCAGGTAGAGCAGAAGTAGAGCCAGGTAGCGCAGAGTTAGAGCAGAGGTAGAGCCAGGTAGAGCAGAGGTAGAGCAGAGGTAGAGCCAGGTAGAGCAGAGGTAGAGCAGAGGTAGAGCCAGGTAGAGCAGAGGTAGAGCCAGGTAGAGCAGAGGTAGAGCCAGGTAGAGCAGAGGTAGAGCAGAGGTAGAGCCAGGTAGAGCAGAGGTAGAGCCAGGTAGAGCAGAGGTAGAGCTAGGTAGAGCAGAGGTAGAGCCAGGTAGAGCCAGGTAGAGCAGAGGTAGAGCAGAGGTAGAGCCAGGTAGAGCAGAGGTAGAGCCAGGTAGAGCCAGGTAAAGCAGAGGTAGAGCCAGGTAGAGCAGAGGTAGAGCAGAGGTAGAGCCAGGTAGAGCAGAGGTAGAGCCAGGTAGAGCAGAGGTAGAGCCAGGTAGAGCAGAGGTAGAGCCAGGTAGAGCCAGGTAGAGCAGAGGTAGAGCCAGGTAGAGCAGAGGTAGAGCCAGGTAGAGCAGAGGTAGAGCCAGGTAGAGCCAGGTAGAGCAGAGGTAGAGCCAGGTAGAGCAGAGGTAGAGCAGAGGTAGAGCCAGGTAGAGCAGAGGTAGAGCCAGGTAGAGCAGAGGTAGAGCCAGGTAGAGCAGAGGTAGAGCCAGGTAGAGCAGATGTAGAGCAGAGGTAGAGCCAGGTAGAGCAGAGGTAGAGCCAGGTAAAGCCAGGTAGAGCAGAGGTAGAGCCAGGTAGAGCAGAGGTAGAGCCAGGTAGAGCAGAGGTAGAGCCAGGTAGAGCAAGGTAGAGCAGAGGTAGAGCCAGGTAGAGCAGAGGTAGAGCCAGGTAGAGCAGAGATAGAGCAGAGGTAGAGCCAGGTAGAGCAGAGGTAGAGCCAGGTAGAGCAGAGGTAG
This sequence comes from Axinella damicornis, assembly GCA_963931865.1. Classification (NCBI taxonomy): domain Eukaryota; kingdom Metazoa; phylum Porifera; class Demospongiae; order Axinellida; family Axinellidae; genus Axinella; species Axinella damicornis. The sequence continues at coordinate 3,834,152 of OZ007507.1, forward strand.
AGCAGAGGTAGAGCCAGGTAGAGCAGAGGTAAAGCCAGGTAGAGCAGAGGTAGAGCCAGGTAGAGCAGAGGTAGAGCCAGGTAGAGCAGAGGTAGAGCCAGGTAGAGCCAGGTAGAGCAGAGGTAGAGCAGAGGTAGAGCCAGGTAGAGCAGAGGTAGAGCAGAGGTAGAGCCAGGTAGAGCAGAGGTAGAGCAGAGGTAGAGCCAGGTAGAGTAGAGGTAGAGCCAGGTAGAGCAGAAGTAGAGCCAGGTAGAGCAGAGTTAGAGCAGAGGTAGAGCCAGGTAGAGCAGAGGTAGAGCAGAGGTAGAGCCAGGTAGAGCAGAGGTAGAGCAGAGGTAGAGCCAGGTAGAGCAGAGGTAGAGCCAGGTAGAGCAGAGGTAGAGCTAGGTAGAGCAGAGGTAGAGCCAGGTAGAGCCAGGTGGAGCAGAGGTAGAGCAGAGGTAGAGCCAGGTAGAGCAGAGGTAGAGCCAGGTAGAGCCAGGTAAAGCAGAGGTAGAGCCAGTTAGAGCAGAGGTAGAGCAGAGGTAGAGCCAGGTAGAGCAGAGGTAGAGCCAGGTAGAGCAGAGGTAGAGCCAGGTAGAGCCAGGTAGAGCAGAGGTAGAGCCAGGTAGAGCAGAGGTAGAGCCAGGTAGAGCAGTGGTAGAGCAGAGGTAGAGCAGAGGTAGAGCCAGGTAGAGCAGAGGTAGAGCCAGGTAGAGCAGAGGTAGAGCCAGGTAGAGCAGAGGTAGAGCCAAATAGAGCAGATGTAGAGCAGAGGTAGAGCCAGGTAGAGCAGAGGTAGAGCCATGTAGAGCCAGGTAGAGCAGAGGTAGAGCCAGGTAGAGCAGAGGTAGAGCCAGGTAGAGCAGAGGTAGAGCCAGGTAGAGCCAGGTAGAGCAGAGGTAGAGCTAGGTAGAGCAGAGGTAGAGCCAGGTAGAGCAGAGGTAGAGCCAGGTAGAGCCAGGTAGAGCAGAGGTAGAGCCAGGTAGAGCAGAGGTAGAGCAGAGGTAGAGCCAGGTAGAGCAGAGGTAGAGCCAGGTAGAGCAGAGGTAGAGCCAGGTAGAGCAGAGGTAGAGCCAGGTAGAGCAGATGTAGAGCAGAGGTAGAGCCAGGTAGAGCAGAGGTAGAGCCAGGTAGAACCAGGTAGAGCAGAGGTAGAGCCAGGTAGAGCAGAGGTAGAGCCAGGTAGAGCAGAGGTAGAGCCAGGTAGAGCCAGGTAGAGCAGAGGTAGAGCCAGGTAGAGCAGAGGTAGAGCCAGGTAGAGCAGAGATAGAGCAGAGGTAGAGCCAGGTAGAGCAGAGGTAGAGCCAGGTAGAGCAGAGGTAGAGCAGAGGTAGAGCCAGGTAGAGCAGAGGTAGAGCCAGGTAGAGCAGAGGTAGAGCCAGGTATAGCAGAGGTAGAGCCAGGTAGAGCCAGGTAGAGCAGAGGTAGAGCAGAGGTAGAGCCAGGTAGAGCAGAGGTAGAGCAGAGGTAGAGCCAGGTAGAGCAGAGGTAGAGCAGAGGTAGAGCCAGGTAGAGTAGAGGTAGAGCCAGGTAGAGCAGAAGTAGAGCCAGGTAGAGCAGAGTTAGAGCAGAGGTAGAGCCAGGTAGAGCAGAGGTAGAGCAGAGGTAGAGCCAGGTAGAGCAGAGGTAGAGCAGAGGTAGAGCCAGGTAGAGCAGAGGTAGAGCCAGGTAGAGCAGAGGTAGAGCTAGGTAGAGCAGAGGAAGAGCCAGGTAGAGCCAGGTAGAGCAGAGGTAGAGCTAGGTAGAGCAGAGGTAGAGCCAGGTAGAGCCAGGTAGAGCAGAGGTAGAGCAGAGGTAGAGCCAGGTAGAGCAGAGGTAGAGCCAGGTAGAGCCAGGTAAAGCAGAGGTAGAGCCAGGTAGAGCAGAGGTAGAGCCAGGTAGAGCAGAGGTAGAGCCAGGTAGAGCCAGGTAGAGCAGAGGTAGAGCCAGGTAGAGCAGAGGTAGAGCAGAGGTAGAGCCAGGTAGAGCAGAGGTAGAGCCAGGTAGAGCAGAGGTAGAGCCAGGTAGAGCAGAGGTAGAGCCAGGTAGAGCAGATGTAGAGCAGAGGTAGAACCAGGTAGAGCAGAGGTAGAGCCAGGTAGAGCCAGGTAGAGCAGAGGTAGAGCCAGGTAGAGCAGAGGTAGAGCCAGGTAGAGCAGAGGTAGAGCCAGGTAGAGCCAGGTAGAGCAGAGGTAGAGCCAGGTAGAGCAGAGGTAGAGCCAGGTAGAGCAGAGGTAGAGCCAGGTAGAGCCAGGTAGAGCAGAGGTAGAGCCAGGTAGAGCAGAGGTAGAGCCAGGTAGAGCAGAGGTAGAGCCAGGTAGAGCCAGGTAGAGCAGAGGTAGAGCCAGGTAGAGCAGAGGTAGAGCAGAGGTAGAGCCAGGTAGAGCAGAGGTGGAGCCAGGTAGAGCAGACGTAGAGCCAGGTAGAGCAGAGGTAGAGCCAGGTAGAGCAGATGTAGAGCAGAGGTAAAGCCAGGTAGAGCAGAGGTAGAGCCAGGTAGAGCCAGGTAGAGCAGAGGTAGAGCCAGGTAGAGCAGAGGTAGAGCCAGGTAGAGCAGAGGTAGAGCCAGGTAGAGCCAGGTAGAGCAGAGGTTGAGCCAGGTAGAGCAGAGGTAGAGCCAGGTAGAGCAGAGATAGAGAAGAGGTAGAGCCAGGTAGAGCAGAGGTAGAGCCAGGTAGAGCAGAGGTAGAGCAGAGGTAGAGCCAGGTAGAGCAGAGGTAGAGCCAGGTAGAGCAGAGGTAGAGCCAGGTAGAGCCAGGTAGAGCAGAGGTAGAGCAGAGGTAGAGCCAGGTAGAGCAGAGGTAGAGCAGAGGTAGAGCCAGGTAGAGCAGAGGTAGAGCAGAGGTAGAGCCAGGTAGAGCAGAGGTAGAGCCAGGTAGAGCAGAAGTAGAGCCAGGTAGAGCAGAGTTAGAGCAGAGGTAGAGCCAGGTAGAGCAGAGGTAGAGCAGAGGTAGAGCCAGGTAGAGCAGAGGTAGAGCAGAGGTAGAGCCAGGTAGAGCAGAGGTAGAGCCAGGTAGAGCAGAGGTAGAGCTAGGTAGAGCAGAGGTAGAGCCAGGTAGAGCCAGGTAGAGCAGAGGTAGAGCAGAGGTAGAGCCAGGTAGAGCAGAGGTAGAGCCAGGTAGAGCCAGGTAAAGCAGAGGTAGAGCCAGGTAGAGCAGAGGTAGAGCAGAGGTAGAGCCAGGTAGAGCAGAGGTAGAGCCAGGTAGAGCAGAGGTAGAGCCAGGTAGAGCCAGGTAGAGCAGAGGTAGAGCCAGGTACAGCAGAGGTAGAGCCAGGTAGAGCAGAGGTAGAGCCAGGTAGAGCCAGGTAGAGCAGAGGTAGAGCCAGGTAGAGCAGAGGTAGAGCAGAGGTAGAGCCAGGTAGAGCAGAGGTAGAGCCAGGTAGAGCAGAGGTAGAGCCAGGTAGAGCAGAGGTAGAGCAGATGTAGAGCAGAGGTAGAGCCAGGTAGAGCAGAGGTAGAGCCAGGTAGAGCAGAGGTAGACCCAGGTAGAGCAGAGATAGAGCAGAGGTAGAGCCAGGTAGAGCAGAGGTAGAGCCAGGTAGAGCAGAGGTAGAGCCAGGTAGAGCAGAGGTAGAGCCAGGTAGAGCCAGGTAGAGCAGAGGTAGAGCAGAGGTAGAGCCAGGTAGAGCAGAGGTAGAGCAGAGGTAGAGCCAGGTAGAGCAGAGGTAGAGCAGAGGTAGAGCCAGGTAGAGCAGAGGTAGAGCCAGGTAAAGCAGAGGTAGAGCAGAGGTAGAGCCAGGTAGAACAGAGGTAGAGCCAGGTAGAGCAGAGGTAGAGCAGAGGTAGAGCCAGGTAGAGCAGAGGTAGAGCAGAGGTAGAGCCAGGTAGAGCAGAGGTAGAGCCAGGTAGAGCAGAGGTAGAGCCAGGTAGAGCAGAGTTAGAGCAGAGGTAGAGCCAGGTAGAGCAGAGGTAGAGCAGAGGTAGAGGCAGGTAGAGCAGAGATAGAGCAGAGGTAGAGCCAGGTAGAGCAGAGGTAGAGCCAGGTAGAGCAGAGGTAGAGCCAGGTAGAGCAGAGTTAGAGCAGAGGTAGAGCCAGGTAGAGCAGAGGTAGAGCCAGGTAGAGCAGAGGTAGAGCAGAGGTAGAGCCAGTTAGAGCAGAGGTAGAGCAAAGGTAGAGCCAGGTAGAGCAGAGGTAGAGCCAGGTAGAGCAGAGGTAGAGCAGAGGTAGAGCCAGGTAGAGCAGAGGTAGAGCCAGGTAGAGCAGAGGTAGAGCCAGGTAGAGCAGAGGTAGAGCCAGGTAGAGCCAGGTAGAGCAGAGGTAGAGCAGAGGTAGAGCCAGGTAGAGCAGAGGTAGAGCAGAGGTAGAGCCAGGTAGAGCAGAGGTAGAGCAGAGGTAGAGCCAGGTAGAGCAGAGGTAGAGCCAGGTAGAGCAGAGGTAGAGCAGAGGTAGAGCCAGGTAGAACAGAGGTAGAGCCAGGTAGAGCAGAGGTAGAGCAGAGGTAGAGCCAGGTAGAGCAGAGGTAGAGCAGAGGTAGAGCCAGGTAGAGCAGAGGTAGAGCCAGGTAGAGCAGAGGTAGAGCCAGGTAGAGCAGAGTTAGAGCAGAGGTAGAGCCAGGTAGAGCAGAGGTAGAGCAGAGGTAGAGGCAGGTAGAGCAGAGATAGAGCAGAGGTAGAGCCAGGTAGAGCAGAGGTAGAGCCAGGTAGAGCAGAGGTAGAGCCAGGTAGAGCAGAGTTAGAGCAGAGGTAGAGCCAGGTAGAGCAGAGGTAGAGCCAGGTAGAGCAGAGGTAGAGCAGAGGTAGAGCCAGTTAGAGCAGAGGTAGAGCAAAGGTAGAGCCAGGTAGAGCAGAGGTAGAGCCAGGTAGAGCAGAGGTAGAGCCAGGTAGAGCAGAGGTAGAGCAGAGGTAGAGCCAGGTAGAGCAGAGTTAGAGCAGAGGTAGAACCAGGTAGAGCAGAGGTAGAGCAGAGGTAGAGCCAGGTAGAGCAGAGGTAGAGCAGAGGTAGAGCCAGGTAGAGCAGAGGTAGAGCCAGGTAGAGCAGAGGTAGAGCTAGGTAGAGCAGAGGTAGAGCCAGGTAGAGCCAGGTAGAGCAGAGGTAGAGCAGAGGTAGAGCCAGGTAGAGCAGAGGTAGAGCCAGGTAGAGCCAGGTAAAGCAGAGGTAGAGCCAGGTAGAGCAGAGGTAGAGCAGAGGTAGAGCCAGGTAGAGCAGAGGTAGAGCCAGGTAGAGCAGAGGTAGAGCCAGGTAGAGCAGAGGTAGAGCCAGGTAGAGCCAGGTAGAGCAGAGGTAGAGCCAGGTAGAGCAGAGGTAGAGCAGAGGTAGAGCCAGGTAGAGCAGAGGTAGAGCCAGGTAGAGCAGAGGTAGAGCCAGGTAGAGCAGAGGTAGAGCCAGGTAGAGCAGAGGTAGAGCCAGGTAGAGCAGATGTAGAGCAGAGGTAGAGCCAGGTAGAGCAGAGGTAGAGCCAGGTAGAGCCAGGTAGAGCAGAGGTAGAGCCAGGTAGAGCAGAGGTAGAGCCAGGTAGAGCAGAGGTAGAGCCAGGTAGAGCAGAGGTAGAGCAGAGGTAGAGCCAGGTAGAGCAGAGGTAGAGCCAGGTAGAGCAGAGATAGAGCAGAGGTAGAGCCAGGTAGAGCAGAGGTAGAGCCAGGTAGAGCAGAGGTAGAGTAGAGGTAGAGCCAGGTAGAGCAGAGGTAGAGCCAGGTAGAGCAGAGGTAGAGCAAGGTAGAGCAGAGGTAGAGCCAGGTAGAGCCAGGTAGAGCAGAGGTAGAGCAGAGGTAGAGCCAGGTAGAGCAGAGGTAGAGCAGAGGTAGAGCCAGGTAGAGCAGAGGTAGAGCCAGGTAGAGCAGAGGTAGAGCTAGGTAGAGCAGAGGTAGAGCCAGGTAGAGCCAGGTAGAGCAGAGGTAGAGCAGAGGTAGAGCCAGGTAGAGCAGAGGTAGAGCCAGGTAGAGCCAGGTAAAGCAGAGGTAGAGCCAGGTAGAGCAGAGGTAGAGCAGAGGTAGAGCCAGGTAGAGCAGAGGTAGAGCCAGGTATAGCAGAGGTAGAGCCAGGTAGAGCCAGGTAGAGCAGAGGTAGAGCCAGGTAGAGCAGAGGTAGAGCCAGGTAGAGCAGAGGTAGAGCCAGGTAGAGCCAGGTAGAGCAGAGGTAGAGCCAGGTAGAGCAGAGGTAGAGCAGAGGTAGAGCCAGGTAGAGCAGAGGTAGAGCCAGGTAGAGCAGAGGTAGAGCCAGGTAGAGCAGAGGTAGAGCCAGGTAGAGCAGATGTAGAGCAGAGGTAAAGCCAGGTAGAGCAGAGGTAGAGCCAGGTAGAGCCAGGTAGAGCAGAGGTAGAGCCAGGTAGAGCAGAGGTAGAGCCAGGTAGAGCAGAGGTAGAGCCAGGTAGAGCAGAGGTAGAGCCAGGTAGAGCAGAGGTAGAGCCAGGTAGAGCAGAGGAAGAGCCAGGTAGAGCAGAGGTAGAGCCAGGTAGAGCAGAGGTAGAGCCAGGTAGAGCCAGATAGAGCAGAGGTAGAGCCAGGTAGAGCAGAGGTAGAGCAGAGGTAGAGCCAGGTAGAGCAGAGGTAGAGCCAGGTAGAGCAGAGGTAGAGCCAGGTAGAGCAGAGGTAGAGCCAGGTAGAGCAGAGGTAGAGCAGAGGTAGAGCCAGGTAGAGCAGAGGTAGAGCCAGGTAGAGCAGAGGTAGAGCCAGGTAGAGCAGAGGTAGAGCCAGGTAGAGCCAGGTAGAGCAGAGGTAGAGCCAGCTAGAGCAGAGGTAGAGCCAGGTAGAGCAGAGGTAGAGCCAGGTAGAGGAGAGGTAGAGCCAGGTAGAGCCAGGTAGAGCAGAGGTAGAGCAGAGGTAGAGCCAGGTAGAGCAGAGGTAGAGCAGAGGTAGAGCCAGGTAGAGCAGAGGTAGAGCAGAGGTAGAGCCAGGTAGAGCAGAGGTAGAGCCAGGTAGAGCAGAAGTAGAGCCAGGTAGAGCAGAGTTAGAGCAGAGGTAGAGCCAGGTAGAGCAGAGGTAGAGCAGAGGTAGAGCCAGGTAGAGCAGAGGTAGAGCCAGGCAGAGCAGAGGTAGAGCTAGGTAGAGCAGAGGTAGAGCCAGGTAGAGCCAGGTAGAGCAGAGGTAGAGCAGAGGTAGAGCCAGGTAGAGCAGAGGTAGAGCCAGGTAGAGCCAGGTAAAGCAGAGGTAGAGCCAGGTAGAGCAGAGGTAGAGCAGAGGTAGAGCCAGGTAGAGCAGAGGTAGAGCCAGGTAGAGCAGAGGTAGAGCCAGGTAGAGCCAGGTAGAGCAGAGGTAGAGCCAGGTAGAGCAGAGGTAGAGCCAGGTAGAGCAGAGGTAGAGCCAGGTAGAGCCAGGTAGAGCAGAGGTAGAGCCAGGTAGAGCAGAGGTAGAGCAGAGGTAGAGCCAGGTAGAGCAGAGGTAGAGCCAGGTAGAGCAGAGGTAGAGCCAGGTAGAGCAGAGGTAGAGCCAGGTAGAGCAGATGTAGAGCAGAGGTAGAGCCAGGTAGAGCAGAGGTAGAGCCAGGTAGAGCCAGGTAGAGCAGAGGTAGAGCCAGGTAGAGCAGAGGTAGAGCCAGGTAGAGCAGAGGTAGAGCCAGGTAGAGCAGAGGTAGAGCCAGGTAGAGCAGAGGTAGAGTAGAGGTAGAGCCAGGTAGAGCAGAGGTAGAGCCAGGTAGAGCAGAGGTAGAGCCAGGTAGAGCCAGGTAGAGCAGAGGTAGAGCCAGGTAGAGCCAGGTAGAGCAGAGGTAGAGCAGAGGTAGAGCCAGGTAGAGCAGAGGTAGAGCAGAGGTAGAGCCAGGTAGAGCAGAGGTAGAGCCAGGTAGAGCAGAGGTATAGCTAGGTAGAGCAGAGGTAGAGCCAGGTAGAGCCAGGTAGAGCAGAGGTAGAGCAGAGGTAGAGCCAGGTAGAGCAGAGGTAGAGCCAGGTAGAGCCAGGTAAAGCAGAGGTAGAGCCAGGTAGAGCAGAGGTAGAGCAGAGGTAGAGCCAGGTAGAGCAGAGGTAGAGCCAGGTATAGCAGAGGTAGAGCCAGGTAGAGCCAGGTAGAGCAGAGGTAGAGCCAGGTAGAGCAGAGGTAGAGCCAGGTAGAGCAGAGGTAGAGCCAGGTAGAGCCAGGTAGAGCAGAGGTAGAGCCAGGTAGAGCAGAGGTAGAGCAGAGGTAGAGCCAGGTAGAGCAGAGGTAGAGCCAGGTAGAGCAGAGGTAGAGCCAGGTAGAGCAGAGGTAGAGCCAGGTAGAGCAGATGTAGAGCAGAGGTAGAGCCAGGTAGAGCAGAGGTAGAGCCAGGTAGAGCCAGGTAGAGCAGAGGTAGAGCCAGGTAGAGCAGAGGTAGAGCCAGGTAGAGCAGAGGTAGAGCCAGGTAGAGCAGAGGTAGAGCCAGGTAGAGCAGAGGTAGAGCCAGGTAGAGCAGAGGAAGAGCCAGGTAGAGCAGAGGTAGAGCCAGGTAGAGCAGAGGTAGAGCCAGGTAGAGCCAGGTAGAGCAGAGGTAGAGCCAGGTAGAGCAGAGGTAGAGCAGAGGTAGAGCCAGGTAGAGCAGAGGTAGAGCCAGGTAGAGCAGAGGTAGAGCCAGGTAGAGCAGAGGTAGAGCCAGGTAGAGCAGAGGTAGAGCAGAGGTAGAGCCAGGTAGAGCAGAGGTAGAGCCAGGTAGAGCAGAGGTAGAGCCAGGTAGAGCAGAGGTAGAGCCAGGTAGAGCCAGGTAGAGCAGAGGTAGAGCCAGCTAGAGCAGAGGTAGAGCCAGGTAGAGCAGAGGTAGAGCCAGGTAGAGGAGAGGTAGAGCCAGGTAGAGCCAGGTAGAGCAGAGGTAGAGCAGAGGTAGAGCCAGGTAGAGCAGAGGTAGAGCAGAGGTAGAGCCAGGTAGAGCAGAGGTAGAGCAGAGGTAGAGCCAGGTAGAGCAGAGGTAGAGCCAGGTAGAGCAGAAGTAGAGCCAGGTAGAGCAGAGTTAGAGCAGAGGTAGAGCCAGGTAGAGCAGAGGTAGAGCAGAGGTAGAGCCAGGTAGAGCAGAGGTAGAGCCAGGCAGAGCAGAGGTAGAGCTAGGTAGAGCAGAGGTAGAGCCAGGTAGAGCCAGGTAGAGCAGAGGTAGAGCAGAGGTAGAGCCAGGTAGAGCAGAGGTAGAGCCAGGTAGAGCCAGGTAAAGCAGAGGTAGAGCCAGGTAGAGCAGAGGTAGAGCAGAGGTAGAGCCAGGTAGAGCAGAGGTAGAGCCAGGTAGAGCAGAGGTAGAGCCAGGTAGAGCCAGGTAGAGCAGAGGTAGAGCCAGGTAGAGCAGAGGTAGAGCCAGGTAGAGCAGAGGTAGAGCCAGGTAGAGCCAGGTAGAGCAGAGGTAGAGCCAGGTAGAGCAGAGGTAGAGCAGAGGTAGAGCCAGGTAGAGCAGAGGTAGAGCCAGGTAGAGCAGAGGTAGAGCCAGGTAGAGCAGAGGTAGAGCCAGGTAGAGCAGATGTAGAGCAGAGGTAGAGCCAGGTAGAGCAGAGGTAGAGCCAGGTAGAGCCAGGTAGAGCAGAGGTAGAGCCAGGTAGAGCAGAGGTAGAGCCAGGTAGAGCAGAGGTAGAGCCAGGTAGAGCAGAGGAAGAGCCAGGTAGAGCAGAGGTAGAGCCAGGTAGAGCAGAGGTAGAGCCAGGTAGAGCCAGGTAGAGCAGAGGTAGAGCCAGGTAGAGCAGAGGTAGAGCAGAGGTAGAGCCAGGTAGAGCAGAGGTAGAGCCAGGTAGAGCAGAGGTAGAGCCAGGTAGAGCAGAGGTAGAGCCAGGTAGAGCAGAGGTAGAGCAGAGGTAGAGCCAGGTAGAGCAGAGGTAGAGCCAGGTAGAGCAGAGGTAGAGCCAGGTAGAGCAGAGGTAGAGCCAGGTAGAGCCAGGTAGAGCACAGGTAGAGCCAGGTAGAGCAGAGGTAGAGCCAGGTAGAGCAGAGATAGAGCAGAGGTAGAGCCAGGTAGAGCAGAGGTAGAGCCAGGTAGAGCAGAGGTAGAGCCAGGTAGAGCAGTGGTAGAGCAGAGGTAGAGCCAGGTAGAGCAGAGGTAGAGCCAGGTAGAGCCAGGAAGAGCAGAGGTAGAGCCTGGTAGAGCAGAGGTAGAGCTAGGTAGAGCAGAGGTAGAGCCAGGTAGAGCAGAGGTAGAGCAGAGGTAGAGCCAGGTAGAGCAGAGGTAGAGTCAGGTAGAGCAGAGGTAGAGCCAGGTAGAGCAGAGGTAGAGCCAGGTAGAGCAGAGGTAGAGCCAGGTAAAGCCAGGTAGAGCAGAGGTAGAGCAGAGGTAGAGCCAGGTAGAGCAGAGGTAGAGCAGAGGTAGAGCCAGGTAGAGCAGAGGTAGAGCCAGGTAGAGCAGAGGTAGAGCCAGGTAGAGCCAGGTAGAGCCAGGTAGAGCAGAGGTAGAGCAGAGGTAGACCCAGGTAGAGCAGAGGTAGAGCAGAGGTAGAGCCAGGTAGAGCCAGGTAGAGCAGAGGTAGAGCCAGGTAGAGCAGAGGTAGAGCCAGGTAGAGCAGAGGTAGAGCAGAGGTAGAGCCAGGTAGAGCAGAGGTAGAGCCAGGTAGAGCAGAGGTAGAGCCAGGTAGAGCAGTGGTAGAGCAGAGGTAGAGCCAGGTAGAGCAGAGGTAGAGCCAGGTAGAGCCAGGAAGAGCAGAGGTAGAGCCTGGTAGAGCAGAGGTAGAGCTAGGTAGAGCAGAGGTAGAGCAGAGGTAGAGCCAGGTAGAGCAGAGGTAGAGCAGAGGTAGAGCCAGGTAGAGCAGAGGTAGAGCCAGGTAGAGCAGAGGTAGAGCCAGGTAGAGCAGAGGTAGAGCAGAGGTAGAGCCAGGTAGAGCAGAGGTAGAGCAGAGGTAGAGCCAGGTAGAGCCAGGTAGAGCAGAGGTAGAGCCAGGTAGAGCAGAGGTAGAGCCAGGTAGAGCAGAGGTAGAGCCAGGTAGAGCCAGGTAGAGCAGAGGTAGAGCCAGGTAGAGAAGAGGTAGAGCCAGGTAGAGCAGAGATAGAGCAGAGGTAGAGCCAGGTAGAGCAGAGGTAGAGCCAGGTAGAGCAGAGGTAGAGCCAGGTAGAGCAGTGGTAGAGCAGAGGTAGAGCCAGGTAGAGCAGAGGTAGAGCCAGGTAGAGCCAGGAAGAGCAGAGGTAGAGCCTGGTAGAGCAGAGGTAGAGCTAGGTAGAGCAGAGGTAGAGCAGAGGTAGAGCCAGGTAGAGCAGAGGTAGAGCAGAGGTAGAGCCAGGTAGAGCAGAGGTAGAGCCAGGTAGAGCAGAGGTAGAGCCAGGTAGAGCAGAGGTAGAGCCAGGTAGAGCAGAGGTAGAGCCAGGTAGAGCAGAGGTAGAGCAGAGGTAGAGCCAGGTAGAGCAGAGGTAGAGCCAGGTAGAGCAGTGGTAGAGCAGAGGTAGAGCCAGGTAGAGCAGAGGTAGAGCAGAGGTAGAGCCAGGTAGAGCAGAGGTAGAGCCAGGTAGAGCAGAGGTAGAGCAGAGGTAGAGCCAGGTAGAGCAGAGGTAGAGCAGAGGTAGAGCCAGGTAGAGCCAGGTAGAGCAGAGGTAGAGCAAGGTAGAGCAGAGGTAGAGCCAGGTAGAGCAGAGGTAGAGCCAGGTAGAGCAGAGGTAGAGCAGAGGTAGAGCCAGGTAGAGCAGAGGTAGAGCCAGGTAGAGCAGTGGTAGAGCAGAGGTAGAGCCAGGTAGAGCAGAGGTAGAGCAGAGGTAGAGCCAGGTAGAGCAGAGGTAGAGCCAGGTAGAGCAGAGGTAGAGCAGAGGTAGAGCCAGGTAGAGCAGAGGTAGAGCAGAGGTAGAGCCAGGTAGAGCCAGGTAGAGCAGAGGTAGAGCAAGGTAGAGCAGAGGTAGAGCCAGGTAGAGCAGAGGTAGAGCCAGGTAGAGCAGAGGTAGAGCCAGGTAGAGCAGAGGTAGAGCCAGGTAGAGCCAGGTAGAGCAGAGGTAGAGCAGAGGTAGAGCCAGGTAGAGCAGAGGTAGAGCAGAGGTAGAGCCAGGTAGAGCCAGGTAGAGCAGAGGTAGAGCCAGGTAGAGCAGAGGTAGAGCCAGGTAGAGCAGAGGTAGAGCAGAGGTAGAGCCAGGTAGAGCAGAGGTAGAGCCAGGTAGAGCAGAGGTAGAGCCAGGTAGAGCAGTGGTAGAGCAGAGGTAGAGCCAGGTAGAGCAGAGGTAGAGCTAGGTAGAGCCAGGAAGAGCAGAGGTAGAGCCTGGTAGAGCAGAGGTAGAGCTAGGTAGAGCAGAGGTAGAGCAGAGGTAGAGCCAGGTAGAGCAGAGGTAGAGCAGAGGTAGAGCCAGGTTGAGCAGAGGTAGAGCCAGGTTGAGCAGAGGTAGAGCCAGGTAGAGCAGAGGTAGAGCCAGGTAGAGCAGAGGTAGAGCAGAGGTAGAGCCAGGTAGAGCAGAGGTAGAGCAGAGGTAGAGCCAGGTAGAGCCAGGTAGAGCAGAGGTAGAGCCAGGTAGAGCAGAGGTAGAGCCAGGTAGAGCCAGGTAGAGCAGAGGTAGAGCCAGGTAGAGCAGAGGTAGAGCCAGGTAGAGCAGAGGTAGAGCCAGGTAGAGCCAGGTAGAGCAGAGGTAGAGCCAGGTAGAGCAGAGGTAGAGCAGAGGTAGAGCCAGGTAGAGCCAGGTAGAGCAGAGGTAGAGCCAGGTAGAGCAGAGGTAGAGCAGAGGTAGAGCCAGGTAGAGCAGAGGTAGAGCCAGGTAGAGCAGAGGTAGAGCCAGGTAGAGCAGAGGTAGAGCCAGGTAGAGCAGATGTAGAGCAGAGGTAGAGCCAGGTAGAGCCAGGTAGAGCCAGGTAGAGCAGAGGTAGAGCCAGGTAGAGCAGAGGTAGAGCCAGGTAGAGCAGAGGTAGAGCCAGGTAGAGCAGAGGTAGAGCCAGGTAGAGCCAGGTAGAGCAGAGGTAGAGCCAGGTAGAGCAGAGGTAGAGCCAGGTAGAGCAGAGGAAGAGCCAGGTAGAGCAGAGGTAGAGCCAGGTAGAGCAGAGGTAGAGCTAGGTAGAGCAGAGGTAGAGCCAGGTAGAGCAGAGGTAGAGCCAGGTAGAGCAGAGGTAGAGCAGAGGTAGAGCCAGGTAGAGCAGAGGTAGAGCCAGGTAGAGCAGAGGTAGAGCCAGGTAGAGCAGAGGTAGAGCCAGGTAGAGCAGAGGTAGAGCCAGGTAGAGCAGAGGTAGAGCCAGGTAGAGCAGAGGTAGAGCCAGGTAGAGCCAGGTAGAGCAGAGGTAGAGCCAGGTAGAGCAGAGGTAGAGCCAGGCAGAGCAGAGATAGAGCAGAGGTAGAGCCAGGTAGAGCAGAGGCAGAGCCAGGTAGAGCAGAGGTAGAGCCAGGTAGAGCAGTGGTAGAGCAGAGGTAGAGCCAGGTAGAGCAGAGGTAGAGCCAGGTAGAGCCAGGAAGAGCAGAGGTAGAGCCTGGTAGAGCAGAGGTAGAGCTAGGTAGAGCAGAGGTAGAGCAGAGGTAGAGCCAGGTAGAGCAGAGGTAGAGCAGAGGTAGAGCCAGGTAGAGCAGAGGTAGAGTCAGGTAGAGCAGAGGTAGAGCCAGGTAGAGCAGAGGTAGAGCCAGGTAGAGCAGAGGTAGAGCCAGGTAGAGCCAGGTAGAGCAGAGGTAGAGCAGAGGTAGAGCCAGGTAGAGCAGAGGTAGAGCAGAGGTAGAGCCAGGTAGAGCAAAGGTAGAGCCAGGTAGAGCAGAGGTAGAGCCAGGTAGAGCAGAGGTAGAGCCAGGTAGAGCCAGGTAGAGCAGAGGTAGAGCAGAGGTAGAGCCAGGTAGAGCAGAGGTAGAGCAGAGGTAGAGCCAGGTAGAGCCAGGTAGAGCAGAGGTAGAGCCAGGTAGAGCAGAGGTAGAGTCAGGTAGAGCAGAGGTAGAGCAGAGGTAGAGCCAGGTAGAGGAGAGGTAGAGCCAGGTAGAGCAGAGGTAGAGCCAGGTAGAGCAGTGGTAGAGCAGAGGTAGAGCCAGGTAGAGCAGAGGTAGAGCCAGGTAGAGCCAGGAAGAGCAGAGGTAGAGCCTGGTAGAGCAGAGGTAGAGCTAGGTAGAGCAGAGGTAGAGCAGAGGTAGAGCCAGGTAGAGCAGAGGTAGAGCAGAGGTAGAGCCAGGTAGAGCAGAGGTAGAGCCAGGTAGAGCAGAGGTAGAGCCAGGTAGAGCAGAGGTAGAGCAGAGGTAGAGCCAGGTAGAGCAGAGGTAGAGCCAGGTAGAGCAGAGGTAGAGCCAGGTAGAGCCAGGTAGAGCAGAGGTAGAGCCAGGTAGAGCAGAGGTAGAGCCAGGTAGAGCAGAGGTAGAGCCAGGTAGAGCCAGGTAGAGCAGAGGTAGAGCAGAGGTAGAGCCAGGTAGAGCAGAGGTAGAGCAGAGGTAGAGCCAGGTAGAGCAGAGGTAGAGCCAGGTAGAGCAGAGGTAGAGCCAGGTAGAGCCAGGTAGAGCCAGGTAGAGCAGAGGTAGAGCAGAGGTAGAGCCAGGTAGAGCAGAGGTAGAGCAGAGGTAGAGCCAGGTAGAGCCAGGTAGAGCAGAGCTAGAGCCAGGTAGAGCAGAGGTAGAGCCAGGTAGAGCAGAGGTAGAGCAGAGGTAGAGCCAGGTAGAGCAGAGGTAGAGCCAGGTAGAGCAGAGGTAGAGCCAGGTAGAGCAGTGGTAGAGCAGAGGTAGAGCCAGGTAGAGCAGAGGTAGAGCCAGGTAGAGCCAGGAAGAGCAGAGGTAGAGCCTGGTAGAGCAGAGGTAGAGCTAGGTAGAGCAGAGGTAGAGCAGAGGTAGAGCCAGGTAGAGCAGAGGTAGAGCAGAGGTAGAGCCAGGTAGAGCAGAGGTAGAGCCAGGTAGAGCAGAGGTAGAGCCAGGTAGAGCAGAGGTAGAGCAGAGGTAGAGCCAGGTAGAGCAGAGGTAGAGCAGAGGTAGAGCCAGGTAGAGCCAGGTAGAGCAGAGGTAGAGCCAGGTAGAGCAGAGGTAGAGCCAGGTAGAGCAGAGGTAGAGCCAGGTAGAGCCAGGTAGAGCAGAGGTAGAGCCAGGTAGAGCAGAGGTAGAGCCAGGTAGAGCAGAGATAGAGCAGAGGTAGAGCCAGGTAGAGCAGAGGTAGAGCCAGGTAGAGCAGAGGTAGAGCCAGGTAGAGCAGTGGTAGAGCAGAGGTAGAGCCAGGTAGAGCAGAGGTAGAGCCAGGTAGAGCCAGGAAGAGCAGAGGTAGAGCCTGGTAGAGCAGAAATAGAGCTAGGTAGAGCAGAGGTAGAGCAGAGGTAGAGCCAGGTAGAGCAGAGGTAGAGCAGAGGTAGAGCCAGGTAGAGCAGAGGTAGAGCCAGGTAGAGCAGAGGTAGAGCCAGGTAGAGCAGAGGTAGAGCCAGGTAGAGCAGAGGTAGAGCCAGGTAGAGCAGAGGTAGAGCAGAGGTAGAGCCAGGTAGAGCAGAGGTAGAGCCAGGTAGAGCAGTGGTAGAGCAGAGGTAGAGCCAGGTAGAGCAGAGGTAGAGCAGAGGTAGAGCCAGGTAGAGCAGAGGTAGAGCCAGGTAGAGCAGAGGTAGAGCAGAGGTAGAGCCAGGTAGAGCAGAGGTAGAGCCAGGTAGAGCAGTGGTAGAGCAGAGGTAGAGCCAGGTAGAGCAGAGGTAGAGCCAGGTAGAGCCAGGAAGAGCAGAGGTAGAGCCTGGTAGAGCAGAGGTAGAGCTAGGTAGAGCAGAGGTAGAGCAGAGGTAGAGCCAGGTAGAGCAGAGGTAGAGCAGAGGTAGAGCCAGGTAGAGCAGAGGTAGAGCCAGGTAGAGCAGAGGTAGAGCCAGGTAGAGCAGAGGTAGAGCCAGGTAGAGCAGAGGTAGAGCCAGGTAGAGCAGAGGTAGAGCAGAGGTAGAGCCAGGTAGAGCAGAGGTAGAGCCAGGTAGAGCAGTGGTAGAGCAGAGGTAGAGCCAGGTAGAGCAGAGGTAGAGCAGAGGTAGAGCCAGGTAGAGCAGAGGTAGAGCCAGGTAGAGCAGAGGTAGAGCAGAGGTAGAGCCAGGTAGAGCAGAGGTAAAGCAGAGGTAGAGCCAGGTAGAGCCAGGTAGAGCAGAGGTAGAGCCAGGTAGAGCAGAGGTAGAGCCAGGTAGAGCAGAGGTAGAGCCAGGTAGAGCAGAGGTAGAGCCAGGTAGAGCAGAGGTAGAGCCAGGTAGAGCCAGGTAGAGCAGAGGTAGAGCAGAGGTAGAGCCAGGTAGAGCAGAGGTAGAGCAGAGGTAGAGCCAGGTAGAGCAGAGGTAGAGCCAGGTAGAGCAGAGGTAGAGCCAGGTAGAGCAGAGGTAGAGCCAGGTAGAGCCAGGTAGAGCAGAGGTAGAGCCAGGTAGAGCAGAGGTAGAGCCAGGTAGAGCAGAGGAAGAGCCAGGTAGAGCAGAGGTAGAGCCAGGTAGAGCAGAGGTAGAGCCAGGTAGAGCAGAGGTAGAGCCAGGTAGAGCAGAGGTAGAGCAGAGGTAGAGCCAGGTAGAGCAGAGGTAGAGCCAGGTAGAGCAGAGGTAGAGCCAGGTAGAGCAGAGGTAGAGCCAGGTAGAGCAGAGGTAGAGCAGAGGTAGAGCCAGGTAGAGCAGAGGTAGAGCCAGGTAGAGCAGAGGTAGAGCCAGGTAGAGCCAGGTAGAGCAGAGGTAGAGCCAGGTAGAGCAGAGGTAGAGCCAGGTAGAGCAGAGATAGAGCAGAGGTAGAGCCAGGTAGAGCAGAGGTAGAGCCAGGTAGAGCAGAGGTAGAGCCAGGTAGAGCAGTGGCAGAGCAGAGGTAGAGCCAGGTAGAGCAGAGGTAGAGCCAGGTAGAGCCAGGAAGAGCAGAGGTAGAGCCTGGTAGAGCAGAGGTAGAGCTAGGTAGAGCAGAGGTAGAGCAGAGGTAGAGCCAGGTAGAGCAGAGGTAGAGCAGAGGTAGAGCCAGGTAGAGCAGAGGTAGAGTCAGGTAGAGCAGAGGTAGAGCCAGGTAGAGCAGAGGTAGAGCCAGGTAGAGCAGAGGTAGAGCCAGGTAGAGCCAGGTAGAGCAGAGGTAGAGCAGAGGTAGAGCCAGGTAGAGCAGAGGTAGAGCAGAGGTAGAGCCAGGTAGAGCAAAGGTAGAGCCAGGTAGAGCAGAGGTAGAGCCAGGTAGAGCAGAGGTAGAGCCAGGTAGAGCCAGGTAGAGCAGAGGTAGAGCAGAGGTAGAGCCAGGTAGAGCAGAGGTAGAGCAGAGGTAGAGCCAGGTAGAGCCAGGTAGAGCAGAGGTAGAGCCAGGTAGAGCAGAGGTAGAGTCAGGTAGAGCAGAGGTAGAGTAGAGGTAGAGCCAGGTAGAGCAGAGGTAGAGCCAGGTAGAGCAGAGGTAGAGCCAGGTGGAGCAGTGGTAGAGCAGAGGTAGAGCCAGGTAGAGCAGAGGTAGAGCCAGGTAGAGCCAGGAAGAGCAGAGGTAGAGCCTGGTAGAGCAGAGGTAGAGCTAGGTAGAGCAGAGGTAGAGCAGAGGAAGAGCCAGGTAGAGCAGAGGTAGAGCAGAGGTAGAGCCAGGTAGAGCAGAGGTAGAGCCAGGTAGAGCAGAGGTAGAGCCAGGTAGAGCAGAGGTAGAGCAGAGGTAGAGCCAGGTAGAGCAGAGGTAGAGCAGAGGTAGAGCCAGGTAGAGCCAGGTAGAGCAGAGGTAGAGCCAGGTAGAGTTGAGGTAGAGCCAGGTAGAGCAGAGGTAGAGCCAGGTAGAGCCAGATAGAGCAGAGGTAGAGCCAGGTAGAGCAGAGGTAGAGCCAGGTAGAGCAGAGATAGAGCAGAGGTAGAGCCAGGTAGAGCAGAGGTAGAGCCAGGTAGAGCAGAGGTAGAGCCAGGTAGAGCAGTGGTAGAGCAGAGGTAGAGCCAGGTAGAGCAGAGGTAGAGCCAGGTAGAGCCAGGAAGAGCAGAGGTAGAGCCTGGTAGAGCAGAGGTAGAGCTAGGTAGAGCAGAGGTAGAGCAGAGGTAGAGCCAGGTAGAGCAGAGGTAGAGCCAGGTAGAGCAGAGGTAGAGCCAGGTAGAGCAGAGGTAAAGCCAGGTAGAGCAGAGGTAGAGCAGAGGTAGAGCCAGGTAGAGCAGAGGTAGAGCCAGGTAGAGCAGAGGTAGAGCCAGGTAGAGCCAGGTAGAGCAGAGGTAAAGCCAGGTAGAGCAGAGGTAGAGCCAGGTAGAGCAGAGATAGAGCAGAGGTAGAGCCAGGTAGAGCAGAGGTAGAGCCAGGTAGAGCAGAGGTAGAGCCAGGTAGAGCAGTGGTAGAGCAGAGGTAGAGCCAGGTAGAGCAGAGGTAGAGCCAGGTAGAGCCAGGAAGAGCAGAGGTAGAGCCTGGTAGAGCAGAGGTAGAGCTAGGTAGAGCAGAGGTAGAGCAGAGGTAGAGCCAGGTAGAGCAGAGGTAGAGCAGAGGTAGAGCCAGGTAGAGCAGAGGTAAAGTCAGGTAGAGCAGAGGTAGAGCCAGGTAGAGCAGAGGTAGAGCCAGGTAGAGCAGAGGTAGAGCCAGGTAGAGCCAGGTAAAGCAGAGGTAGAGCAGAGGTAGAGCCAGGTAGAGCAGAGGTAGAGCAGAGGTAGAGCCAGGTAGAGCAAAGGTAGAGCCAGGTAGAGCAGAGGTAGAGCCAGGTAGAGCAGAGGTAGAGCCAGGTAGAGCAGAGGTAGAGCAGAGGTAGAGCCAGGTAGAGCAGAGGTAGAGCAGAGGTAGAGCCAGGTAGAGCCAGGTAGAGCAGAGGTAGAGCCAGGTAGAGCAGAGGTAGAGTCAGGTAGAGCAGAGGGAGAGCAGAGGTAGAGCCAGGTAGAGCAGAGGTAGAGCCAGGTAGAGCAGAGGTAGAGCCAGGTGGAGCAGTGGTAGAGCAGAGGTAGAGCCAGGTAGAGCAGAGGTAGAGCCAGGTAGAGCCAGGAAGAGCAGAGGTAGAGCCTGGTAGAGCAGAGGTAGAGCTAGGTAGAGCAGAGGTAGAGCAGAGGTAGAGCCAGGTAGAGCAGAGGTAGAGCAGAGGTAGAGCCAGGTAGAGCAGAGGTAGAGCCAGGTAGAGCAGAGGTAGAGCCAGGTAGAGCAGAGGTAGAGCAGAGGTAGAGCCAGGTAGAGCAGAGGTAGAGCAGAGGTAGAGCCAGGTAGAGCCAGGTAGAGCAGAGGTAGAGCCAGGTAGAGCAGAGGTAGAGCCAGGTAGAGCAGAGGTAGAGCCAGGTAGAGCCAGGTAGAGCAGAGGTAGAGCCAGGTAGAGCAGAGGTAGAGCCAGGTAGAGCAGAGATAGAGCAGAGGTAGAGCCAGGTAGAGCAGAGGTAGAGCCAGGTAGAGCAGAGGTAGAGCCAGGTAGAGCAGTGGTAGAGCAGAGGTAGAGCCAGGTAGAGCAGAGGTAGAGCCAGGTAGAGCCAGGAAGAGCAGAGGTAGAGCCAGGTAGAGCAGAGGTAGAGCCAGGTAGAGCAGAGATAGAGCAGAGGTAGAGCCAGGTAGAGCAGAGGTAGAGCCAGGTAGAGCAGAGGTAGAGCCAGGTAGAGCAGTGGTAGAGCAGAGGTAGAGCCAGGTAGAGCAGAGGTAGAGCCAGGTAGAGCCAGGAAGAGCAGAGGTAGAGCCTGGTAGAGCAGAGGTAGAGCTAGGTAGAGCAGAGGTAGAGCAGAGGTAGAGCCAGGTAGAGCAGAGGTAGAGCAGAGGTAGAGACAGGTAGAGCAGAGGTAGAGTCAGGTAGAGCAGAGGTAGAGCCAGGTAGAGCAGAGGTAGAGCCAGGTAGAGCAGAGGTAGAGCCAGGTAGAGCCAGGTAGAGCAGAGGTAGAGCAGAGGTAGAGCCAGGTAGAGCAGAGGTAGAGCAGAGGTAGAGCCAGGTAGAGCAAAGGTAGAGCCAGGTAGAGCAGAGGTAGAGCCAGGTAGAGCAGAGGTAGAGCCAGGTAGAGCCAGGTAGAGCAGAGGTAGAGCAGAGGAAGAGCCAGGTAGAGCAGAGGTACAGCAGAGGTAGAGCCAGGTAGAGCCAGGTAGAGCAGAGGTAGAGCCAGGTAGAGCAGAGGTAGAGTCAGGTAGAGCAGAGGTAGAGCAGAGGTAGAGCCAGGTAGAGCAGAGGTAGAGCCAGGTAGAGCAGAGGTAGAGCCAGGTGGAGCAGTGGTAGAGCAGAGGTAGATCCAGGTAGAGCAGAGGTAGAGCCAGGTAGAGCCAGGAAGAGCAGAGGTAGAGCCTGGTAGAGCAGAGGTAGAGCTAGGTAGAGCAGAGGTAGAGCAGAGGTAGAGCCAGGTAGAGAAGAGGTAGAGCAGAGGTAGAGCCAGGTAGAGCAGAGGTAGAGCCAGGTAGAGCAGAGGTAGAGCCAGGTAGAGCAGAGGTAGAGCAGAGGTAGAGCCAGGTAGAGCAGAGGTAGAGCAGAGGTAGAGCCAGGTAGAGCCAGGTAGAGCAGAGGTAGAGCCAGGTAGAGCAGAGGTAGAGCCAGGTAGAGCAGAGGTAGAGCCAGGTAGAGCCAGGTAGAGCAGAGGTAGAGCCAGGTAGAGCAGAGGTAGAGCCAGGTAGAGCAGAGATAGAGCAGAGGTAGAGCCAGGTAGAGCAGAGGTAGAGCCAGGTAGAGCAGAGGTAGAGCCAGGTAGAGCAGAGGTAGAGCAGAGGTAGAGCAGAGGTAGAGCCAGGTAGAGCAGAGGTAGAGCCAGGTAGAGCAGAGGTAGAGTCAGGTAGAGCAGAGGTAGAGCAGAGGTAGAGCCAGGTAGAGCAGAGGTAGAGCCAGGTAGAGCAGAGGTAGAGCCAGGTGGAGCAGTGGTAGAGCAGAGGTAGAGCCAGGTAGAGCAGAGGTAGAGCCAGGTAGAGCCAGGAAGAGCAGAGGTAGAGCCAGGTAGAGCAGAGGTAGAGCCAGGTAGAGCAGAGGTAGAGCCAGGTAGAGCCAGGTAGAGCAGAGGTAGAGCAGAGGTAGATCCAGGTAGAGCAGAGGTAGAGCAGAGGTAGAGCCAGGTAGAGCCAGGTAGAGCAGAGGTAGAGCCAGGTAGAGCAGAGGTAGAGCCAGGTAGAGCAGAGGTAGAGCAGAGGTAGAGCCAGGTAGAGCAGAGGTAGAGCCAGGTAGAGCAGAGGTACAGCCAGGTAGAGCAGTGGTAGAGCAGAGGTAGAGCCAGGTAGAGCAGAGGTAGAGCAAGGTAGAGCCAGGAAGAGCAGAGGTAGAGCCTGGTAGAGCAGAGGTAGAGCTAGGTAGAGCAGAGGTAGAGCAGAGGTAGAGCCAGGTAGAGCAGAGGTAGAGCAGAGGTAGAGCCAGGTAGAGCAGAGGTAGAGCAGAGGTAGAGCCAGGTAGAGCCAGGTAGAGCAGAGGTAGAGCCAGGTAGAGCAGAGGTAGAGTCAGGTAGAGCAGAGGTAGAGCAGAGGTAGAGCCAGGTAGAGCAGAGGTAGAGCCAGGTAGAGCAGAGGTAGAGCCAGGTGGAGCAGTGGTAGAGCAGAGGTAGAGCCAGGTAGAGCAGAGGTAGAGCCAGGTAGAGCCAGGAAGAGCAGAGGTAGAGCCAGGTAGAGCAGAGGTAGAGCAGAGGTAGATCCAGGTAGAGCAGAGGTAGAGCAGAGGTAGAGCCAGGTAGAGCCAGGTAGAGCAGAGGTAGAGCCAGGTAGAGCAGAGGTAGAGCCAGGTAGAGCAGAGGTAGAGCCAGGTAGAGCCAGGTAGAGCAGAGGTAGAGCAGAGGTAGATCCAGGTAGAGCAGAGGTAGAGCAGAGGTAGAGCCAGGTAGAGCCAGGTAGAGCAGAGGTAGAGCCAGGTAGAGCAGAGGTAGAGCCAGGTAGAGCAGAGGTAGAGCAGAGGTAGAGCCAGGTAGAGCAGAGGTAGAGCCAGGTAGAGCAGTGGTAGAGCAGAGGTAGAGCCAGGTAGAGCAGAGGTAGAGCAAGGTAGAGCCAGGAAGAGCAGAGGTAGAGCCTGGTAGAGCAGAGGTAGAGCTAGGTAGAGCAGAGGTAGAGCAGAGGTAGAGCCAGGTAGAGCAGAGGTAGAGCAGAGGTAGAGCCAGGTAGAGCAGAGGTAGAGCCAGGTAGAGCAGAGGTAGAGCCAGGTAGAGCAGAGGTAGAGCAGAGGTAGAGCCAGGTAGAGCAGAGGTAGAGCAGAGGTAGAGCCAGGTAGAGCCAGGTAGAGCAGAGGTAGAGCCAGGTAGAGCAGAGGTAGAGCCAGGTAGAGCAGAGGTAAAGCCAGGTAGAGCCAGGTAGAGCAAAGGTAGAGCCAGGTAGAGCAGAGGTAGAGCCAGGTAGAGCAGAGATAGAGCAGAGGTAGAGCCAGGTAGAGCAGAGGTAGAGCCAGGTAGAGCAGAGGTAGAGCCAGGTAGAGCAGTGGTAGAGCAGAGGTAGAGCCAGGTAGAGCAGAGGTAGAGCCAGGTAGAGCCAGGAAGAGCAGAGGTAGAGCCAGGTAGAGCAGAGGTAGAGCAGAGGTAGAGCCAGGTAGAGCAGAGGTAGAGCAGAGGTAGAGCCAGGTAGAGCCAGGTAGAGCAGAGGTAGAGCCAGGTAGAGCAGAGGTAGAGCCAGGTAGAGCAGAGGTAGAGCCAGGTAGAGCCAGGTAGAGCAGAGGTAGAGCCAGGTAGAGCAGAGGTAGAGCCAGGTAGAGCAGAGATAGAGCAGAGGTAGAGCCAGGTAGAGCAGAGGTAGAGCCAGGTAGAGCAGAGGTAGAGCCAGGTAGAGCAGTGGTAGAGCAGAGGTAGAGCCAGGTAGAGCAGAGGTAGAGCCAGGTAGAGCCAGGAAGAGCTGAGGTAGAGCCTGGTAGAGCAGAGGTAGAGCTAGGTAGAGCAGAGGTAGAGCAGAGGTAGAGCCAGGTAGAGCAGAGGTAGAGCAGAGGTAGAGCCAGGTAGAGCAGAGGTAGAGCCAGGTAGAGCAGAGGTAGAGCCAGGTAGAGCAGAGGTAGAGCCAGGTAGAGCAGAGGTAGAGCCAGGTAGAGCAGAGGTAGAGCAGAGGTAGAGCCAGGTAGAGCAGAGGTAGAGCCAGGTAGAGCAGTGGTAGAGCAGAGGTAGAGCCAGGTAGAGCAGAGGTAGAGCTAGGTAGAGCAGAGGTAGAGCACAGGTAGAGCCAGGTAGAGCCAGGTAGAGCAGAGGTAGAGCCAGGTAGAGCAGAGGTAGAGCCAGGTAGAGCAGAGGTAGAGCCAGGTAGAGCAGAGGTAGAGCCAGGTAGAGCAGAGGTAGAGCCAGGTAGAGCCAGGTAGAGCAGAGGTAGAGCAGAGGTAGATCCAGGTAGAGCAGAGGTAGAGCAGAGGTAGAGCCAGGTAGAGCCAGGTAGAGCAGAGGTATAGCCAGGTAGAGCAGAGGTAGAGCCAGGTAGAGCAGAGGTAGAGCAGAGGTAGAGCCAGGTAGAGCAGAGGTAGAGCCAGGTAGAGCAGAGGTAGAGCCAGGTAGAGCAGTGGTAGAGCAGAGGTAGAGCCAGGTAGAGCAGAGGTAGAGCAAGGTAGAGCCAGGAAGAGCAGAGGTAGAGCCTGGTAGAGCAGAGGTAGAGCCAGGTAGAGCAGAGGTAGAGCTAGGTAGAGCAGAGGTAGAGCAGAGGTAGAGCCAGGTAGAGCCAGGTAGAGCAGAGGTAGAGCCAGGTAGAGCAGAGGTAGAGCCAGGTAGAGCAGAGGTAGAGCCAGGTAGAGCAGAGGTAGAGCCAGGTAGAGCAGAGGTAGAGCCAGGTAGAGCCAGGTAGAGCAGAGGTAGAGCAGAGGTAGATCCAGGTAGAGCAGAGGTAGAGCAGAGGTAGAGCCAGGTAGAGCCAGGTAGAGCAGAGGTAGAGCCAGGTAGAGCAGAGGTAGAGCCAGGTAGAGCAGAGGTAGAGCAGAGGTAGAGCCAGGTAGAGCAGAGGTAGAGCCAGGTAGAGCAGAGGTAGAGCCAGGTAGAGCAGTGGTAGAGCAGAGGTAGAGCCAGGTAGAGCAGAGGTAGAGCAAGGTAGAGCCAGGAAGAGCAGAGGTAGAGCCTGGTAGAGCAGAGGTAGAGCTAGGTAGAGCAGAGGTAGAGCAGAGGTAGAGCCAGGTAGAGCAGAGGTAGAGCAGAGGTAGAGCCAGGTAGAGCAGAGGTAGAGCCAGGTAGAGCAGAGGTAGAGCCAGGTAGAGCAGAGGTAGAGCAGAGGTAGAGCCAGGTAGAGCAGAGGTAGAGCAGAGGTAGAGCCAGGTAGAGCCAGGTAGAGCAGAGGTAGAGCCAGGTAGAGCAGAGGTAGAGCCAGGTAGAGCAGAGGTAAAGCCAGGTAGAGCCAGGTAGAGCAGAGGTAGAGCCAGGTAGAGCAGAGGTAGAGCCAGGTAGAGCAGAGATAGAGCAGAGGTAGAGCCAGGTAGAGCAGAGGTAGAGCCAGGTAGAGCAGAGGTAGAGCCAGGTAGAGCAGTGGTAGAGCAGAGGTAGAGCCAGGTAGAGCAGAGGTAGAGCCAGGTAGAGCCAGGAAGAGCAGAGGTAGAGCCTGGTAGAGCAGAGGTAGAGCTAGGTAGAGTAGAGGTAGAGCAGAGGTAGAGCCAGGTAGAGCAGAGGTAGAGCAGAGGTAGAGCCAGGTAGAGCAGAGGTAGAGCCAGGTAGAGCAGAGGTAGAGCCAGGTAGAGCAGAGGTAGAGCCAGGTAGAGCAGAGGTAGAGCCAGGTAGAGCAGAGGTAGAGCAGAGGTAGAGCCAGGTAGAGCAGAGGTAGAGCCAGGTAGAGCAGTGGTAGAGCAGAGGTAGAGCCAGGTAGAGCAGAGGTAGAGCCACGTAGAGCCAGGAAGAGCAGAGGTAGATCCCGGTAGAGCAGAGGTAGAGCTAGGTAGAGCAGAGGTAGAGCCAGGTAGAGCAGAGGTAGAGCAGAGGTAGAGCCAGGGAGAGCAGAGGTAGAGCCAGGTAGAGCAGAGGTAGAGCCAGGTAGAGCAGAGGTAGAGCAGAGGTAGAGCCAGGTAGAGCAGAGGTAGAGCAGAGGTAGAGCCAGGTAGAGCCAGGTAGAGCAGAGGTAGAGCCAGGTAGAGCAGAGGTAGAGCCAGGTAGAGCAGAGGTAGAGCCAGGTAGAGCCAGGTAGAGCAGAGGTAGAGCCAGGTAGAGCAGAGGTAGATCCAGGTAGAGCAGAGATAGAGCAGAGGTAAAGCCAGGTAGAGCAGAGGTAGAGCCAGGTAGAGCAGAGGTAGAGCCAGGTAGAGCAGTGGTAGAGCAGAGGTAGAGCCAGGTAGAGCAGAGGTAGAGCCAGGTAGAGCAAGGAAGAGCAGAGGTAGAGCCTGGTAGAGCAGAAGTAGAGCTAGGTAGAGCAGAGGTAGAGAAGAGGTAGAGCCAGGTAAAGCAGAGGTAGAGCAGAGGTAGAGCCAGGTAGAGCAGAGGTAGAGCCAGGTAGAGCAGAGGTAGAGCCAGGTAGAGCAGAGGTAGAGCCAGGTAGAGCAGAGGTAGAGCCAGGTAGAGCAGAGGTAGAGCAGAGGTAGAGCCAGGTAGAGCAGAGGTAGAGCAGAGGTAGAGCCAGGTAGAGCAGAGGTAAAGCCAGGTAGAGCAGAGGTAGAGCCAGGTAGAGCAGAGGTAGAGCCAGGTAGAGCCAGGTAGAGCAGAGGTAGAGCAGAGGTAGAGCCAGGTAGAGAAGAGGTAGAGCAGAGGTAGAGCCAGGTAGAGCAGAGGGAGAGCCAGGTAGAGCAGAGGTAGAGCCAGGTAGAGCCAGGTAGAGCAGAGGTAGAGCCAGGTAGAGCAGAGGTATAGCCAGGTAAAGCAGAGGTACAGCAGAGGTAGAGCCAGGTAGAGCAGAGGTAGAGCAGAGGTAGAGCAGAGGTAGAGCCAGGTAGAGCAGAGGTAGAGCCAGGTAGAGCAGAGGTAGAGCCAGGTAGAGCCAGGTAGAGCAGAGGTAGAGCCAGGTAGAGCAGAGGTAGAGCCAGGTAGAGCAGAGGTAGAGCAGAGGTAGAGCCAGGTAGAGCAGAGGTAGAGCAGAGGTAGAGCCAGGTAGAGCAGAGGTAGAGCAGAAATAGAGCCAGGTAGAGCAGAGCTAGAGCCAGGTAGAGCAGAGGTAGAGCCAGGTAGAGCCAGGTAGAG
This sequence comes from Axinella damicornis, assembly GCA_963931865.1. Taxonomy (NCBI): domain Eukaryota; kingdom Metazoa; phylum Porifera; class Demospongiae; order Axinellida; family Axinellidae; genus Axinella; species Axinella damicornis. The sequence goes on from OZ007507.1 coordinate 3,859,651, forward strand.
CAGAGGTAGAGCCAGGTAGAGCAGAGGTAGAGCCAGGTAGAGCAGAGGTAGAGAAGAGGTAGAGCCAGGTAGAGCAGAGAAAGAGCAGAGGTAGAGCCAGGTAGAGCAGAGGTAGAGCCAGGTAGAGCAGAGGTAGAGCCAGGTAGAGCCAGGTAGAGCAGAGGTAGAGCCAGGTAGAGCAGAGGTAGAGCCAGGTAGAGCAGAGGTAGAGAAGAGGTAGAGCCAGGTAGAGCAGAGGTAGAGCAGAGGTAGAGCCAGGTAGAGCAGAGGTAGAGCCAGGCAGAGCAGAGGTAGAGCAGAGGTAGAGCCAGGTAGAGCAGAGGTAGAGCCAGGTAGAGCAGAGGTAGAGCCAGGTACAGCAGAGGTAGAGCCAGGTAGAGCAGAGGTAGAGCAGAGGTAGAGCCAGGTAGAGCAGAGGTAGAGCAGAGGTAGAGACAGGTAGAGCAGAGGTAGAGCCAGGTAGAGCAGAGGTAGAGCAGAGGTAGAGCCAGGTAGAGCAGAGGTAGAGCCAGGTAGAGCAGAGGTAGAGCCAGGTAGAGCAGAGGTAGAGCAGAGGTAGAGCCAGGTAGAGCAGAGGTAGAGCCAGGTAGAGCCAGGTAGAGCAGAGGTAGAGCCAGGTAGAGCAGAGGTAGAGCCAGGTAGAGCAGAGGTAGAGCCAGGTAGAGCCAGGTAGAGCAGTGGTAGAGCCAGGTAGAGCAGAGGTAGAGCCAGGTAGAGCAGAGGTAGAGCAGAGGTAGAGCCAGGTAGAGCCAGGTAGAGTAGAGGTAGAGCAGAGGTAGAGCCAGGTAGAGCAGAGGTAGAGCCAGGTAGAGCAGAGGTAGAGCCAGGTAGAGCAGAGGTAGAGCCGGGTAGAGCCAGGTAGAGCAGAGGTAGAGCAGAGGTAGAGCCAGGTAGAGCAGAGGTAGAGCAGAGGTAGAGCCAGGTAGAGCAGAGGGAGAGCCAGGTAGAGCAGAGGTAGAGCCAGGTAGAGCAGAGGTAGAGCCAGGTAGAGCAGAGGTAGAGCCAGGTAGAGCCAGGTAGAGCAGAGGTAGAGCAGAGGTAGAGCCAGGTAGAGCAGAGGTAGAGCAGAGGTAGAGCAGAGGTAGAGCAGAGGTAGAGCCAGGTAGAGAAGAGGTAGAGCCAGGTAGAGCCAGGTAGAGCAGAGGTAGAGCCAGGTAGAGCAGAGGTAGAGCAGAGGTAGAGCCAGGTAGAGCAGAGGTAGAGCCAGGTAGAGCCAGGTAGAGGAGAGGTAGAGCCAGGTAGAGCAGAGGTAGAGCCAGGTAGAGCAGAGGTAGAGCCAGGTAGAGCCAGGTAGAGCAGAGGTAGAGCCAGGTAGAGCAGAGGTAGAGCCAGGTAGAGCAGAGGTAGAGCAGAGGTAGAGCCAGGTAGAGCCAGGTAGAGCAGAGGTAGAGCAGAGGTAGAGCCAGGTAGAGCAGAGGTAGAGGCAGGTAGAGCAGAGGTAGAGCCAGGTAGAGCAGAGGTAGAGCCAGGTAGAGCCAGGTAGAGCAGAGGTAAAGCAGAGGTAGAGCCAGGTAGAGCAGAGGTAGAGCAGAGGTAGAGCCAGGTAGAGCAGAGGGAGAGCCAGGTAGAGCAGAGGTAGAGCCAGGTAGAGCAGAGGGAGAGCCAGGTAGAGCAGACGTAGAGCCAGGTAGAGCCAGGTAGAGAAGAGGTAGAGCCAGGTAGAGCAGAGGTAGAGCCAGGTATAGCAGAGGTAGAGCAGAGGTAGAGCCAGGTAGAGCAGAGGTAGAGCAGAGGTAGAGCAGAGGTAGAGCCAGGTAGAGCAGAGGTAGAGCAGAGGTAGAGCCAGGTATAGCAGAGGGAGAGCCAGGTAGAGCAGAGGTAGAGCCAGGTAGAGCAGAGGTAGAGCCAGGTAGAGCAGAGGTAGAGCCAGGTAGAGCCAGGTAGAGCAGAGGTAGAGCAGAGGTAGAGCCAGGTAGAGCAGAGGTAGAGCAGAGGTAGAGCCAGGTAGAGCAGAGGGAGAGCAAGGTAGAGCAGAGGTAGAGCCAGGTAGAGCAGAGGGAGAGCCAGGTAGAGCAGACGTAGAGCCAGGTAGAGCCAGGTAGAGCAGAGGTAGAGCCAGGTAGAGCAGAGGTAGAGCCAGGTAGAGCAGAGGTAGAGCAGAGGTAGAGCCAGGTAGAGCAGAGGTAGAGCAGAGGTAGAGCAGAGGTAGAGCCAGGTAGAGCAGAGGTAGAGCCAGGTAGAGCAGAGGTAGAGCCAGGTAGAGCCAGGTAGAGCAGAGGTAGAGCCAGGTAGAGCAGAGGTAGAGCCAGGTAGAGCAGAGGTAGAGCAGAGGTAGAGCCAGGTAGAGCAGAGGTAGAGCAGAGGTAGAGCCAGGTAGAGCAGAGGTAGAGCAGAGGTACAGCCAGGTAGAGCAAAGGTAGAGCCAGGTAGAGCAGAGGTAGAGCCAGGTAGAGCCAGGTAGAGCAGAGGTAGAGCCAGGTAGAGCAGAGGTAGAGCCAGGTAGAGCAGAGGTAGAGAAGAGGTAGAGCCAGGTAGACAAGAGGTAGAGCAGAGGTAGAGCCAGGAAGAGCAGAGGTAGAGCTAGGCAGACCAGAGGTAGAGACAGGTAGAGCCAGGTAGAGCAGAGGTAGAGCAGAGGTAGAGCCAGGTAGAGCAGAGGTAGAGCAGAGGTAGAGCCAGGTAGAGCAGAGGTAGAGCCAGGTAGAGCAGAGGTAGAGCCAGGTACAGCAGAGGTAGAGCCCGGTAGAGCAGAGGTAGAGCAGAGGTAGAGCAGAGGTAGAGCCAGGTAGAGCAGAGGTAGAGCAGAGGTAGAGCCAGGTAGAGCAGAGGTAGAGCCAGGTAGAGCAGAGGTAGAGCCAGGTAGAGCCAGGTAGAGCAGAGGTAGAGCCAGGTAGAGCAGAGGTAGAGCCAGGTAGAGCAGAGGTAGAGAAGAGGTAGAGCCAGGTAGACCAGAGGTAGAGCAGAGGTAGAGCCAGGTAGAGCAGAGGTAGAGCTAGGCAGAGCAGAGGTAGAGACAGGTAGAGCCAGGTAGAGCAGAGGTAGAGCAGAGGTAGAGCCAGGTAGAGCAGAGGTAGAGCAGAGGTAGAGCCAGGTAGAGCAGAGGTAGAGCCAGGTAGAGCAGAGGTAGAGCCAGGTACAGCAGAGGTAGAGCCCGGTAGAGCAGAGGTAGAGCAGAGGTAGAGCCAGGTAGAGCAGAGGTAGAGCAGAGGTAGAGCCAGGTAGAGCAGAGGTAGAGCCAGGTAGAGCAGAGGTAGAGCCAGGTAGAGCCAGGTAGAGCAGAGGTAGAGCCAGGTAAAGCAGAGGTAGAGCAAAGGTAGAGCCAGGTAGAGCAGAGGTAGAGCCAGGTAGAGCCAGGTAGAGCAGAGGTAGAGCCAGGTAGAGCAGAGGTAGAGCCAGGTAGAGCAGAGGTAGAGCCAGGTAGAGCCAGGTAGAGCAGAGGTAGAGCCAGGTAGAGCAGAGGTAGAGCCAGGTAGAGCAGAGGTAGAGCAGAGGTAGAGCCAGGAAGAGCAGAGGTAGAGCAGAGGTAGAGCCAGGTAGAGCAGAGGTAGAGCTAGGCAGACCAGAGGTAGAGACAGGTAGAGCCAGGTAGAGCAGAGGTAGAGCAGAGGTAGAGCCAGGTAGAGCAGAGGTAGAGCAGAGGTAGAGCCAGGTAGAGCAGAGGTAGAGCCAGGTAGAGCAGAGGTAGAGCCAGGTACAGCAGAGGTAGAGCCCGGTAGAGCAGAGGTAGAGCAGAGGTAGAGCCAGGTAGAGCAGAGGTAGAGCAGAGGTAGAGCCAGGTAGAGCAGAGGTAGAGCCAGGTAGAGCAGAGGTAGAGCCAGGTAGAGCCAGGTAGAGCAGAGGTAGAGCCAGGTAGAGCAGAGGTAGAGCCAGGTAGAGCAGAGGTAGAGAAGAGGTAGAGCCAGGTAGACCAGAGGTAGAGCAGAGGTAGAGCCAGGTAGAGCAGAGGTAGAGCTAGGCAGAGCAGAGGTAGAGACAGGTAGAGCCAGGTAGAGCAGAGGTAGAGCAGAGGTAGAGCCAGGTAGAGCAGAGGTAGAGCAGAGGTAGAGCCAGGTAGAGCAGAGGTAGAGCCAGGTAGAGCAGAGGTAGAGCCAGGTACAGCAGAGGTAGAGCCCGGTAGAGCAGAGGTAGAGCAGAGGTAGAGCCAGGTAGAGCAGAGGTAGAGCAGAGGTAGAGCCAGGTAGAGCAGAGGTAGAGCCAGGTAGAGCAGAGGTAGAGCCAGGTAGAGCCAGGTAGAGCAGAGGTAGAGCCAGGTAGAGCAGAGGTAGAGCAAAGGTAGAGCCAGGTAGAGCAGAGGTAGAGCCAGGTGGAGCCAGGTAGAGCAGAGGTAGAGCCAGGTAGAGCAGAGGTAGAGCCAGGTAGAGCAGAGGTAGAGCCAGGTAGAGCCAGGTAGAGCAGAGGTAGAGCCAGGTAGAGCAGAGGTAGAGCCAGGTAGAGCAGAGGTAGAGCAGAGGTAGAGCCAGGAAGAGCAGAGGTAGAGCAGAGGTAGAGCCAGGTAGAGCAGAGGTAGAGCCAGGTATAGCAGAGGTAGAGCCAGGTAGAGCAGAGTTAGAGCAAAGGTAGAGCCAGGTAGAGCAGAGGTAGAGCAGAGGTAGAGCCAGGTAGAGCAGAGGTAGAGCAGAGGTAGAGCCAGGTAGAGCAGAGGTAGAGCCAGGTATAGCAGAGGTAGAGCTAGGTAGAGCAGAGGTAGAGCCAGGTAGAGCCAGGTAGAGCAGAGGTAGAGCAGAGGTAGAGCCAGGTAGAGCAGAGGTAGAGCAGAAGTAGAGCCAGGTAGAGCAAAGGTAGAGCAGAGGTAGAGCCAGGTAGAGCAGAGGTAGAGCCAGGTAGAGCAGAGGTAGAGCCAGGTAGAGCCAGGTAAAGCAGAGGTAGAGCCAGGTAGAGCAGAGGTAGAGCAGAGGTAGAGCCAGGTAGAGCAGAGGTAGAGCCAGGTAGAGCCAGGTAGAGCCAGGAAGAGCAGAGGTAGAGCCTGGTAGAGCAGAGGTAGAGCTAGGTAGAGCAGAGGTAGAGCAGAGGTAGAGCCAGGTAGAGCAGAGGTAGAGCAGAGGTAGAGCCAGGTAGAGCAGAGGTAGAGCCAGGTAGAGCAGAGGTAGAGCCAGGTAGAGCAGAGGTAGAGCAGAGGTAGAGCCAGGTAGAGCAGAGGTAGAGCCAGGTAGAGCCAGGTAGAGCAGAGGTAGAGCAGAGGTAGAGCCAGGTAGAGCAGAGGTAGAGCAGAGGTAGAGCCAGGTAGAGCAGAGGGAGAGCCAGGTAGAGCAGAAGTAGAGCCAGGTAGAGCAGAGGTAGAGCCAGGCAGAGCAGAGGTAGAGCCAGGTAGAGCCAGGTAGAGCAGAGGTAGAGCCAGGTAGAGCAAAGGTAGAGCCAGGTAGAGCAGAGGTAGAGCCAGGTAGAGCAGAGGTAGAGCCAGGTAGAGCAGAGGTAGAGCCAGGTAGAGCCAGGTAGAGCAGAGGTAGAGCCAGGTAGAGCAGAGGTAGAGCAGAGGTAGAGCCAGGTAGAGCAGAGGTAGAGCCAGGTATAGCAGAGGGAGAGCCAGGTAGAGCAGAGGTAGAGCCAGGTAGAGCAGAGGTAGAGCCAGGTAGAGCAGAGGTAGAGCCAGGTAGAGCCAGGTAGAGCAGAGGTAGAGCAGAGGTAGAGCCAGGTAGAGCAGAGGTAGAGCAGAGGTAGAGCCAGGTAGAGCAGAGGGAGAGCAAGGTAGAGCAGAGGTAGAGCCAGGTAGAGCAGAGGGAGAGCCAGGTAGAGCAGACGTAGAGCCAGGTAGAGCCAGGTAGAGCAGAGGTAGAGCCAGGTAAAGCAGAGGTAGAGCCAGGTAGAGCAGAGGTAGAGCAGAGGTAGAGCCAGGTAGAGCAGAGGTAGAGCAGAGGTAGAGCAGAGGTAGAGCCAGGTAGAGCAGAGGTAGAGCCAGGTAGAGCAGAGGTAGAGCCAGGTAGAGCCAGGTAGAGCAGAGGTAGAGCCAGGTAGAGCAGAGGTAGAGCCAGGTAGAGCAGAGGTAGAGCAGAGGTAGAGCCAGGTAGAGCAGAGGTAGAGCAGAGGTAGAGCCAGGTAGAGCAGAGGTAGAGCAGAGGTACAGCCAGGTAGAGCAAAGGTAGAGCCAGGTAGAGCAGAGGTAGAGCCAGGTAGAGCCAGGTAGAGCAGAGGTAGAGCCAGGTAGAGCAGAGGTAGAGCCAGGTAGAGCAGAGGTAGAGAAGAGGTAAAGCCAGGTAGACAAGAGGTAGAGCAGAGGTAGAGCCAGGAAGAGCAGAGGTAGAGCTAGGCAGACCAGAGGTAGAGACAGGTAGAGCCAGGTAGAGCAGAGGTAGAGCAGAGGTAGAGCCAGGTAGAGCAGAGGTAGAGCAGAGGTAGAGCCAGGTAGAGCAGAGGTAGAGCCAGGTAGAGCAGAGGTAGAGCCAGGTACAGCAGAGGTAGAGCCCGGTAGAGCAGAGGTAGAGCAGAGGTAGAGCAGAGGTAGAGCCAGGTAGAGCAGAGGTAGAGCAGAGGTAGAGCCAGGTAGAGCAGAGGTAGAGCCAGGTAGAGCAGAGGTAGAGCCAGGTAGAGCCAGGTAGAGCAGAGGTAGAGCCAGGTAGAGCAGAGGTAGAGCCAGGTAGAGCAGAGGTAGAGAAGAGGTAGAGCCAGGTAGACCAGAGGTAGAGCAGAGGTAGAGCCAGGTAGAGCAGAGGTAGAGCTAGGCAGAGCAGAGGTAGAGACAGGTAGAGCCAGGTAGAGCAGAGGTAGAGCAGAGGTAGAGCCAGGTAGAGCAGAGGTAGATCAGAGGTAGAGCCAGGTAGAGCAGAGGTAGAGCCAGGTAGAACAGAGGTAGAGCCAGGTACAGCAGAGGTAGAGCCCGGTAGAGCAGAGGTAGAGCAGAGGTAGAGCCAGGTAGAGCAGAGGTAGAGCAGAGGTAGAGCCAGGTAGAGCAGAGGTAGAGCCAGGTAGAGCAGAGGTAGAGCCAGGTAGAGCCAGGTAGAGCAGAGGTAGAGCCAGGTTGAGCAGAGGTAGAGCAAAGGTAGAGCCAGGTAGAGCAGAGGTAGAGCCAGGTAGAGCCAGGTAGAGCAGAGGTAGAGCCAGGTAGAGCAGAGGTAGAGCCAGGTAGAGCAGAGGTAGAGCCAGGTAGAGCCAGGTAGAGCAGAGGTAGAGCCAGGTAGAGCAGAGGTAGAGCCAGGTAGAGCAGAGGTAGAGCAGAGGTAGAGCCAGGAAGAGCAGAGGTAGAGCAGAGGTAGAGCCAGGTAGAGCAGAGGTAGAGCAGAGGTAGAGCCAGGTAGAGCACAGGTAGAGCAGAGGTAGAGCCAGGTAGAGCAGAGGTAGAGCCAGGTAGAGCAGAGGTAGAGCAGAGGTAGAGCCAGGTAGAGCAGAGGTAGAGCCAGGTAGAGCAGAGGTAGAGCCAGGTACAGCAGAGGTAGAGCCCGGTAGAGCAGAGGTAGAGCAGAGGTAGAGCCAGGTAGAGCAGAGGTAGAGCAGAGGTAGAGCCAGGTAGAGCAGAGGTAGAGCCAGGTAGAGCAGAGGTAGAGCCAGGTAGAGCCAGGTAGAGCAAAGGTAGAGCCAGGTAGAGCAGAGGTAGAGCAAAGGTAGAGCCAGGTAGAGCAGAGGTAGAGCCAGGTGGAGCCAGGTAGAGCAGAGGTAGAGCCAGGTAGAGCAGAGGTAGAGCCAGGTAGAGCAGAGGTAGAGCCAGGTAGAGCCAGGTAGAGCAGAGGTAGAGCCAGGTAGAGCAGAGGTAGAGCCAGGTAGAGCAGAGGTAGAGCAGAGGTAGAGCCAGGAAGAGCAGAGGTAGAGCAGAGGTAGAGCCAGGTAGAGCAGAGGTAGAGCCAGGTATAGCAGAGGTAGAGCCAGGTAGAGCAGAGTTAGAGCAGAGGTAGAGCCAGGTAGAGCAGAGGTAGAGCAGAGGTAGAGCCAGGTAGAGCAGAGGTAGAGCAGAGGTAGAGCCAGGTAGAGCAGAGGTAGAGCCAGGTATAGCAGAGGTAGAGCTAGGTAGAGCAGAGGTAGAGCCAGGTAGAGCCAGGTAGAGCAGAGGTAGAGCAGAGGTAGAGACAGGTAGAGCAGAGGTAGAGCAGAGGTAGAGCCAGGTAGAGCAAAGGTAGAGCAGAGGTAGAGCCAGGTAGAGCAGAGGTAGAGCCAGGTAGAGCAGAGGTAGAGCCAGGTAGAGCCAGGTAAAGCAGAGGTAGAGCCAGGTAGAGCAGAGGTAGAGCAGAGGTAGAGCCAGGTAGAGCAGAGGTAGAGCCAGGTAGAGCCAGGTAGAGCCAGGAAGAGCAGAGGTAGAGCCTGGTAGAGCAGAGGTAGAGCTAGGTAGAGCAGAGGTAGAGCAGAGGTAGAGCCAGGTAGAGCAGAGGTAGAGCAGAGGTAGAGCCAGGTAGAGCAGAGGTAGAGCCAGGTAGAGCAGAGGTAGAGCCAGGTAGAGCAGAGGTAGAGCCAGGTAGAGCAGAGGTAGAGCCAGGTAGAGCCAGGTAGAGCAGAGGTAGAGCAGAGGTAGAGCCAGGTAGAGCAGAGGTAGAGCAGAGGTAGAGCCAGGTAGAGCAGAGGGAGAGCCAGGTAGAGCAGAGGTAGAGCCAGGTAGAGCAGAGGTAGAGCCAGGCAGAGCAGAGGTAGAGCCAGGTAGAGCCAGGTAGAGCAGAGGTAGAGCCAGGTAGAGCAGAGGTAGAGCCAGGTAGAGCCAGGTAGAGCAGAGGTAGAGCCAGGTAGAGCAGAGGTAGAGCCAGGTAGAGCAGAGGTAGAGCCAGGTAGAGCCAGGTAGAGCAGAGGTAGAGCCAGGTAGAGCAGAGGTAGAGCAGAGGTAGAGCCAGGTAGAGCAGAGGTAGAGCCAGGTATAGCAGAGGGAGAGCCAGGTAGAGCAGAGGTAGAGCCAGGTAGAGCAGAGGTAGAGCCAGGTAGAGCAGAGGTAGAGCCAGGTAGAGCCAGGTAGAGCAGAGGTAGAGCAGAGGTAGAGCCAGGTAGAGCAGAGGTAGAGCAGAGGTAGAGCCAGGTAGAGCAGAGGGAGAGCAAGGTAGAGCAGAGGTAGAGCCAGGTAGAGCAGAGGGAGAGCCAGGTAGAGCAGACGTAGAGCCAGGTAGAGCCAGGTAGAGCAGAGGTAGAGCCAGGTAGAGCAAAGGTAGAGCCAGGTAGAGCAGAGGTAGAGCAGAGGTAGAGCCAGGTAGAGCAGAGGTAGAGCAGAGGTAGAGCAGAGGTAGAGCCAGGTAGAGCAGAGGTAGAGCCAGGTAGAGCAGAGGTAGAGCCAGGTAGAGCCAGGTAGAGCAGAGGTAGAGCCAGGTAGAGCAGAGATAGAGCCAGGTAGAGCAGAGGTAGAGCAGAGGTAGAGCCAGGTAGAGCAGAGGTAGAGCAGAGGTAGAGCCAGGTAGAGCAGAGGTAGAGCAGAGGTACAGCCAGGTAGAGCAAAGGTAGAGCCAGGTAGAGCAGAGGTAGAGCCAGGTAGAGCCAGGTAGAGCAGAGGTAGAGCCAGGTAGAGCAGAGGTAGAGCCAGGTAGAGCAGAGGTAGAGAAGAGGTAGAGCCAGGTAGACAAGAGGTAGAGCAGAGGTAGAGCCAGGAAGAGCAGAGGTAGAGCTAGGCAGACCAGAGGTAGAGACAGGTAGAGCCAGGTAGAGCAGAGGTAGAGCAGAGGTAGAGCCAGGTAGAGCAGAGGTAGAGCAGAGGTAGAGCCAGGTAGAGCAGAGGTAGAGCCAGGTAGAGCAGAGGTAGAGCCAGGTAGAGCAGAGGTAGAGCCCGGTAGAGCAGAGGTAGAGCAGAGGTAGAGCCAGGTAGAGCAGAGGTAGAGCCAGGTAGAGCAGAGGTAGAGCCAGGTAGAGCAGAGGCAGAGCCAGGTAGAGCCAGGTAGAGCAGAGGTAGAGCCAGGTAGAGCAGAGGTAGAGCCAGGTAGAGCAGAGGTAGAGAAGAGGTAGAGCCAGGTAGAGCAGAGGTAGAGCTAGGCAGAGCAGAGGTAGAGACAGGTAGAGCCAGGTAGAGCAGAGGTAGAGCAGAGGTAGAGCCAGGTAGAGCAGAGGTAAATCAGAGGTAGAGCCAGGTAGAGCAGAGGTAGAGCCAGGTAGAGCAGAGGTAGAGCCAGGTACAGCAGAGGTAGAGCCCGGTAGAGCAGAGGTAGAGCAGAGGTAGAGCCAGGTAGAGCAGAGGTAGAGCAGAGGTAGAGCCAGGTAGAGCAGAGGTAGAGCCAGGTAGAGCAGAGGTAGAGCCAGGTAGAGCCAGGTAGAGCAGAGGTAGAGCCAGGTAGAGCAGAGGTAGAGCAAAGGTAGAGCCAGGTAGAGCAGAGGTAGAGCCAGGTAGAGCCAGGTAGAGCAGAGGTAGAGCCAGGTAGAGCAGAGGTAGAGCCAGGTAGAGCAGAGGTAGAGCCAGGTAGAGCCAGGTAGAGCAGAGGTAGAGCCAGGTAGAGCAGAGGTAGAGCCAGGTAGAGCAGAGGTAGAGCAGAGGTAGAGCCAGGAAGAGCAGAGGTAGAGCAGAGGTAGAGCCAGGTAGAGCAGAGGTAGAGCAGAGGTAGAGCCAGGTAGAGCACAGGTAGAGCAGAGGTAGAGCCAGGTAGAGCAGAGGTAGAGCCAGGTAGAGCAGAGGTAGAGCTAGGTAGAGCCAGGTAGAGCAGAGGTAGAGCAGAGGTAGAGCCAGGTAGAGCAGAGGTAGAGCCAGGTAGAGCAGAGGTAGAGCCAGGTAGAGCCAGGTAGAGCAGAGGTAGAGCCAGGTAGAGCAGAGGTAGAGCAGAGGTAGAGCCAGGTAGAGCAGAGGTAGAGCCAGGTAGAGCCCGGTAGAGCAGAGGTAGAGCCAGGTAGAGCAGAGGTAGAGCCAGGTAGAGCAGAGGTAGAGCCAGGTAGAGCCAGGTAGAGCAGAGGTAGAGCAGAGGTAGAGCCAGGTAGAGCAGAGGTAGAGCAGAGGTAGAGCCAGGTAGAGCAGAGGTAGAGCAGAGGTAGAGCCAGGTAGAGCAGAGGTAGAGCAGAGGTAGAGCCAGGTAGAGCAGAGGTAGAGCCAGGTAGAGCAGAGGTAGAGCCAGGTAGAGCCAGGTAGAGCAGAGGTAGAGCCAGGTAGAGCAGAGGTAGAGAAGAGGTAGAGCCAGGTAGAGCAGAGGTAGAGCAGAGGTAGAGCCAGGTAGAGCAGAGGTAGAGCCAGGCAGAGCAGAGGTAGAGCAGAGGTAGAGCCAGGTAGAGCAGAGGTAGAGCCAGGTAGAGCAGAGGTAGAGCCAGGTACAGCAGAGGTAGAGCCAGGTAGAGCAGAGGTAGAGCAGAGGTAGAGCCAGGTAGAGCAGAGGTAGAGCAGAGGTAGAGCCAGGTAGAGCAGAGGTAGAGCCAGGTAGAGCAGAGGTAGAGCCAGGTAGAGCCAGGTAGAGCAGAGGTAGAGCCAGGTAGAGCAAAGGTAGAGCAGAGGTAGAGCCAGGTAGAGCAGAGGTAGAGCCAGGTAGAGCAGAGGTAGAGCCAGGTAGAGCAGAGGTAGAGCCAGGTAGAGCCAGGTAGAGCAGAGGTAGAGCCAGGTAGAGCAGAGGTAGAGCCAGGTAGAGCAGAGGTAGAGCAGAGGTAGAGCCAGGTAGAGCAAGGTAGAGCAGAGGTAGAGCAGAGGTAGAGCCAGGTAGAGCAGAGGTAGAGCCAGGTAGAGCAGAGGTAGAGCCAGGTAGAGCCAGGTAGAGCAGAGGTAGAGCAGAGGTAAAGCCAGGTAGAGCAGAGGTAGAGCAGAGGTAGAGCCAGGTAGAGCAGAGGGAGAGCCAGGTAGAGCAGAGGTAGAGCCAGGTAGAGCAGAGGGAGAGCCAGGTAGAGCAGAGGTAGAGCCAGGTAGAGCCAGGTAGAGCAGAGGTAGAGCCAGGTAGAGCAGAGGTAGAGCCAGGTAGAGCAGAGGTAGAGCACAGGTAGAGCCAGGTAGAGCAGAGGTAGAGCAGAGGTAGAGCAGAGGTAGAGCCAGGTAGAACAGAGGTAGAGCCAGGTAGAGCAGAGGTAGAGCCAGGTAGAGCCAGGTAGAGCAGAGGTAGAGCCAGGTAGAGCAGAGGTAGAGCCAGGTAGAGCAGAGGTAGATCAGAGGTAGAGCCAGGTAGAGCAGAGGTAGAGCAGAGGTAGAGCCAGGTAGAGCAGAGGTAGAGCAGAGGTAGAGCCAGGTAGAGCAGAGGTAGAGCCAGGTAGAGCAGAGGTAGAGCCAGGTAGAGCCAGGTAGAGCAGAGGTAGAGCCAGGTAGAGCAGAGGTAGAGCCAGGTAGAGCAGAGGTAGAGAAGAGGTAGAGCCAGGTAGACCAGAGGTAGAGCAGAGGTAGAGCCAGGTAGAGCAGAGGTAGAGCTAGGCAGAGCAGAGGTAGAGCCAGGTAGAGCCAGGTAGAGCAGAGGTAGAGCAGAGGTAGAGCCAGGTAGAGCAGAGGTAGAGCAGAGGTAGAGCCAGGTAGAGCAGAGGTAGAGCCAGGTAGAGCAGAGGTAGAGCCAGGTACAGCAGAGGTAGAGCCAGGTAGAGCCAGGTAGAGCACAGGTAGAGCAGAGGTAGAGCCAGGTAGAGCCAGGTAGAGCAGAGGTAGAGCAGAGGTAGATCCAGGTAGACCAGAGGTAGAGCAGAGGTAGAGCCAGGTAGAGCAGAGGGAGAGCCAGGTAGAGCAGAGGTAGAGCCAGGTAGAGCCAGGTAGAGCAGAGGCAGAGCCAGGTAGAGCAGAGGTAGAGCCAGGTAGAGCAGAGGTAGAGCAGAGGTAGAGCCAGGTAGAGCAGAGGTAGAGCCAGGTACAGCAGAGGTAGAGCCAGGTAGAGCAGAGGTAGAGCAGAGGTAGAGCCAGGTAGAGCAGAGGTAGAGCAGAGGTAGAGCCAGGTAGAGCAGAGGTAGAGCCAGGTAGAGCAGAGGTAGAGCCAGGTAGAGCCAGGTAGAGCAGAGGTAGAGCCAGGTAGAGCAGAGGTAGAGCAGAGGTAGAGCCAGGTAGAGCAGAGGTAGAGCCAGGTAGAGCCAGGTAGAGCAGAGGTAGAGCCAGGTAGAGCATAGGTAGAGCCAGGTAGAGCAGAGGTAGAGCCAGGTAGAGCCAGGTAGAGCAGAGGTAGAGCCAGGTAGAGCCAGGTAGAGCAGAGGTAGAGCCAGGTAGAGCAGAGGTAGAGCCAGGTAGAGCAGAGGTAGAGCAGAGGTAGAGCCAGGTAGGGCAGAGGTAGAGCAGAGGTAGAGCCAGGTAGAGCAGAGGGAGAGCCAGGTAGAGCAGAGGTAGAGCCAGGTAGAGCAGAGGTAGAGCCAGGTAGAACCAGGTAGAGCAGAGGTAGAGCAGAGGTAGAGCCAGGTAGAGCAGAGGTAGAGCCAGGTAGAGCAGAGGTAGAGCCAGGTAGAGCAGAGGTAGAGCCAGGTAGAGCCAGGTAGAGCAGTGGTAGAGCCAGGTAGAGCAGAGGTAGAGCCAGGTAGAGCCAGGTAGAGCAGAGGTAGAGCAGAGGTAGAGCCAGGTAGAGCAGAGGTAGAGCAGAGGTAGAGCCAGGTAGAGCAGAGGGAGAGCCAGGTAGAGCAGAGGTAGAGCCAGGTAGAGCCAGGTAGAGCAGAGGTAGAGCCAGGTAGAGCAGAGGTAGAGCCAGGTAGAGCAGAGGTAGAGCAGAGGTAGAGCCAGGTAGAGCAGAGGTAGAGCAGAGGTAGAGCCAGGTAGAGCAGAGGTAGAGCCAGGTAAAGCAGAGGTAGAGCCAGGTAGAGCCAGGTAGAGCAGAGGTAGAGCCAGGTAGAGCAGAAGTAGAGCCAGGTAGAGCAGAGGTAGAGCAGAGGTAGAGCCAGGTAGAGCAGAGGTAGAGCAGAGGTAGAGCCAGGTAGAGCAGAGGTAGAGCAGAGGTAGAGCCAGGTAGAGCAGAGGTAGAGCCAGGTAGAGCAGAGGTAGAGCCAGGTAGAGCCAGGTAGAGCAGAGGTAGAGCCAGGTAGAGCAGAGGTAGAGAAGAGGTAGAGCCAGGTAGAGCAGAGGTAGAGCAGAGGTAGAGCCAGGTAGAGCAGAGGTAGAGCCAGGCAGAGCAGAGGTAGAGCAGAGGTAGAGCCAGGTAGAGCAGAGGTAGAGCCAGGTAGAGCAGAGGTAGAGCCAGGTACAGCAGAGGTAGAGCCAGGTAGAGCAGAGGTAGAGCAAAGGTAGAGCCAGGTAGAGCAGAGGTAGAGCAGAGGTAGAGCCAGGTAGAGCAGAGGTAGAGCCAGGTAGAGCAGAGGTAGAGCCAGGTAGAGCCAGGTAGAGCAGAGGTAGAGCCAGGTAGAGCAAAGGTAGAGCAGAGGTAGAGCCAGGTAGAGCAGAGGTAGAGCCAGGTAGAGCAGAGGTAGAGCCAGGTAGAGCAGAGGTAGAGCCAGGTAGAGCCAGGTAGAGCAGAGGTAGAGCCAGGTAGAGCAGAGGTAGAGCCAGGTAGAGCAGAGGTAGAGCAGAGGTAGAGCCAGGTAGAGCAAGGTAGAGCAGAGGTAGAGCAGAGGTAGAGCCAGGTAGAGCAGAGGTAGAGCCAGGTATAGCAGAGGTAGAGCCAGGTAGAGCCAGGTAGAGCAGAGGTAGAGCAGAGGTAAAGCCAGGTAGAGCAGAGGTAGAGCAGAGGTAGAGCCAGGTAGAGCAGAGGGAGAGCCAGGTAGAGCAGAGGTAGAGCCAGGTAGAGCAGAGGGAGAGCCAGGTAGAGCAGAGGTAGAGCCAGGTAGAGCCAGGTAGAGCAGAGGTAGAGCCAGGTAGAGCAGAGGTAGAGCCAGGTAGAGCAGAGGTAGAGCACAGGTAGAGCCAGGTAGAGCAGAGGTAGAGCAGAGGTAGAGCAGAGGTAGAGCCAGGTAGAACAGAGGTAGAGCCAGGTAGAGCAGAGGTAGAGCCAGGTAGAGCCAGGTAGAGCAGAGGTAGAGCCAGGTAGAGCAGAGGTAGAGCCAGGTAGAGCAGAGGTAGATCAGAGGTAGAGCCAGGTAGAGCAGAGGTAGAGCAGAGGTAGAGCCAGGTAGAGCAGAGGTAGAGCAGAGGTAGAGCCAGGTAGAGCAGAGGTAGAGCCAGGTAGAGCAGAGGTAGAGCCAGGTAGAGCCAGGTAGAGCAGAGGTAGAGCCAGGTAGAGCAGAGGTAGAGCCAGGTAGAGCAGAGGTAGAGAAGAGGTAGAGCCAGGTAGACCAGAGGTAGAGCAGAGGTAGAGCCAGGTAGAGCAGAGGTAGAGCTAGGCAGAGCAGAGGTAGAGCCAGGTAGAGCCAGGTAGAGCAGAGGTAGAGCAGAGGTAGAGCCAGGTAGAGCAGAGGTAGAGCAGAGGTAGAGCCAGGTAGAGCAGAGGTAGAGCCAGGTAGAGCAGAGGTAGAGCCAGGTACAGCAGAGGTAGAGCCAGGTAGAGCCAGGTAGAGCACAGGTAGAGCAGAGGTAGAGCCAGGTAGAGCCAGGTAGAGCAGAGGTAGAGCAGAGGTAGATCCAGGTAGACCAGAGGTAGAGCAGAGGTAGAGCCAGGTAGAGCAGAGGGAGAGCCAGGTAGAGCAGAGGTAGAGCCAGGTAGAGCCAGGTAGAGCAGAGGCAGAGCCAGGTAGAGCAGAGGTAGAGCCAGGTAGAGCAGAGGTAGAGCAGAGGTAGAGCCAGGTAGAGCAGAGGTAGAGCCAGGTACAGCAGAGGTAGAGCCAGGTAGAGCAGAGGTAGAGCAGAGGTAGAGCCAGGTAGAGCAGAGGTAGAGCAGAGGTAGAGCCAGGTAGAGCAGAGGTAGAGCCAGGTAGAGCAGAGGTAGAGCCAGGTAGAGCCAGGTAGAGCAGAGGTAGAGCCAGGTAGAGCAGAGGTAGAGCAGAGGTAGAGCCAGGTAGAGCAGAGGTAGAGCCAGGTAGAGCCAGGTAGAGCAGAGGTAGAGCCAGGTAGAGCATAGGTAGAGCCAGGTAGAGCAGAGGTAGAGCCAGGTAGAGCCAGGTAGAGCAGAGGTAGAGCCAGGTAGAGCAGAGGTAGAGCCAGGTAGAGCAGAGGTAGAGCAGAGGTAGAGCCAGGTAGGGCAGAGGTAGAGCAGAGGTAGAGCCAGGTAGAGCAGAGGGAGAGCCAGGTAGAGCAGAGGTAGAGCCAGGTAGAGCAGAGGTAGAGCCAGGTAGAACCAGGTAGAGCAGAGGTAGAGCAGAGGTAGAGCCAGGTAGAGCAGAGGTAGAGCCAGGTAGAGCAGAGGTAGAGCCAGGTAGAGCAGAGGTAGAGCCAGGTAGAGCCAGGTAGAGCAGTGGTAGAGCCAGGTAGAGCAGAGGTAGAGCCAGGTAGAGCCAGGTAGAGCAGAGGTAGAGCAGAGGTAGAGCCAGGTAGAGCAGAGGTAGAGCAGAGGTAGAGCCAGGTAGAGCAGAGGGAGAGCCAGGTAGAGCAGAGGTAGAGCCAGGTAGAGCAGAGGTAGAGCCAGGGAGAGCAGAGGTAGAGCCAGGTAGAGCAGAGGTAGAGCAGAGGTAGAGCCAGGTAGAGCAGAGGTAGAGCAGAGGTAGAGCAGAGGTAGAGCCAGGTAGAGCAGAGGTAGAGTCAGGTAGAGCCAGGTAGAGCAGAGGTAGAGCCAGGTAGAGCAGAGGTAGAGCAGAGGTAGAGCCAGGTAGAGCAGAGGTAGAGAAGAGGTAGAGCCGGGTAGAGCAGAGGTAGAGCCAGTTAGAGCAGAGGTAGAGCCAGGTAGAGCAGAGGTAGAGCCTGGTAGAGTCAGGTAGAGCAGAGGTAGAGCAGAGGTAGAGCCAGGTAGAGCAGAGGTAGAGCAAGGTAGAGCCAGGTAGAGAAGAGGTAGAGCAGAGGTAGAGCCAGGTAGAGCAGAGGTAGAGCAGAGGTAGAGCCAGGTAGAGCAGAGGGAGAGCCAGGTAGAGCAGAGGTAGAGCCAGGTAGAGCCAGGTAGATCAGAGGTAGAGCCAGGTAGAGCAGAGGTAGAGCAGAGGTAGAGCCAGGCAGAGCAGAGGTAGAGCAGAGGTAGAGCAGAGGTAGAGCCAGGTAGAGCAGAGGTAGAGCCAGGTAGAGCAGAGGTAGAGCCAGGTAGAGCCAGGTAGAGCAGAGGTAGAGCCAGGTAGAGCAGAGGTAGAGCCAGGTAGAGCAGAGGTAGAGCAGAGGTAGAGCCAGGTAGAGCAGAGGTAGAGCAGAGGTAGAGCCAGGTAGAGCAGAGGTAGAGCAGAGGTAGAGCCAGGTAGAGCAGAGGTAGAGCCAGGTAGAGCAGAGGTAGAGCCAGGTAGAGCAGAGGTAGAGAAGAGGTAGAGCCAGGTAGAGCAGAGGTAGAGCAGAGGTAGAGCCAGGTAGAGCAGAGGTAGAGCCAGGCAGAGCAGAGGTAGAGCCAGGTAGAGCCAGGTAGAGCAGAGGTAGAGCAGAGGTAGAGCCAGGTAGAGCAGAGGTAGAGCAGAGGTAGAGCCAGGTAGAGCAGAGGTAGAGCAGAGGTAGAGCCAGGTAGAGCAGAGGTAGAGCAGAGGTAGAGCCAGGTAGAGCAGAGGTAGAGCCAGGTAGAGCAGAGGTAGAGCCAGGTAGAGCCAGGTAGAGCAGAGGTAGAGCCAGGTAGAGCAAAGGTAGAGCAGAGGTAGAGCCAGGTAGAGCAGAGGTAGAGCAGAGGTAGAGCCAGGTAGAGCAGAGGTAGAGCCAGGTAGAGCAGAGGTAGAGCAGAGGTAGAGCCAGATAGAGCAGAGGTAGAGCAGAGGTAGAGCCAGGTAGAGCAGAGGTAGAGCCAGGTAGAGCCAGGTAGAGCAGAGGTAGAGCAGAGGTAGAGCCAGGTACAGCAGAGGTAGAGCAGAGGTAGAGCCAGGTAGAGCAGAGGTAGAGCCAGGTAGAGCAGAGGTATATAGAGCCAGGTAGAGGCAGGTAGAGCAGAGGTAGAGCCAGGTAGAGCAGAGGTAGAGCCAGGTAGAGCAGAGGTAGAGCCAGGTAGAGCAGAGGTAGAGCCAGGTAGAGCAAAGGTAGAGCCAGGTAGAGCAGAGGTAGAGCAGAGGTAGAGCCAGGTAGAGCAGAGGTAGAGCAGAGGTAGAGCCAGGTAGAGCAGAGGTAGAGCCAGGTAGAGCAGAGGTAGAGCCAGGTAGAGCAGAGGTAGAGCCAGGTAGAGCAGAGGTAGAGCCAGGTAGAGCCAGGTAGAGCAGAGGTAGAGCCAGGTAGAGCAGAGGTAGAGCCAGGTAGAGCAGAGGTAGAGCAGAGGTAGAGCCAGGTAGAGCAGAGGTAGAGCCGAGGTAGAGCCAGGGAGAGCAGAGGTAGAGCCAGGTAGAGCAGAGGTATATAGAGCCAGGTAGAGGCAGGTAGAGCAGAGGTAGAGCCAGGTAGAGCAGAGGTAGAGCCAGGTAGAGCAGTGGTAGAGCAGAGGTAGAGCCAGGTAGAGTAGAGGTAGAGCCAGGTAGAGCAGAGGTAGAGCCAGGTAGAGCCAGGTAGAGCAAAGGTAGAGCCAGGTAGAGCAGAGGTAGAGCCAGGTAGAGCAGAGGTAGAGCAGAGGTAGAGCCAGGTAGAGCAAAGGTAGAGCAGAGGTAGAGCCAGGTAGAGCAGAGGTAGAGCCAGGTAGAGCAGAGGTAGAGCCAGGTAGAGCAGAGGTAGAGCAGAGGTAGAGCCAGGTAGAGCACAGGTAGAGCAGAGGTAGAGCCAGGTAGAGCAGAGGTAGAGCCAGGTAGAGCAGAGGTAGAGCCAGGTAGAGCAGAGGTAGAGCCAGGTAGTGCCAGGTAGAGCAGAGGTAGAGCCAGGTAGAACCAGGTAGAGCAGAGGTAGAGCAGAGGTAGAGCCAGGTAGAGCAGAGGTAGAGCAGAGGTAGAGCCAGGTAGAGCAGAGGTAGAGCCAGGTAGAGCAGAGGTAGAGCCAGGTAGAGCCAGGTAGAGCAGAGGTAGAGCCAGGTAGAGCAGAGGTAGAGCCAGGTAGAGCAGAGGTAGAGCCAGGTAGAGCAGAGGTAGAGCCAGGTAGAGCAGAGGTAGAGCAGAGGTAGAGCCAGGTAGAGCAGAGGTAGAGCCGAGGTAGAGCCAGGGAGAGCAGAGGTAGAGCCAGGTAGAGCAGAGGTATATAGAGCCAGGTAGAGGCAGGTAGAGCAGAGGTAGAGCCAGGTAGAGCAGAGGTAGAGCCTGGTAGAGTCAGGTAGAGCAGAGGTAGAGCAGAGGTAGAGCCAGGTAGAGCAGAGGTAGAGCAAGGTAGAGCCAGGTAGAGAAGAGGTAGAGCAGAGGTAGAGCCAGGTAGAGCAGAGGTAGAGCAGAGGTAGAGCCAGGTAGAGCAGAGGGAGAGCCAGGTAGAGCAGAGGTAGAGCCAGGTAGAGCCAGGTAGAGCAGAGGTAGAGCCAGGTAGAGCAGAGGTAGAGCAGAGGTAGAGCCAGGCAGAGCAGAGGTAGAGCAGAGGTAGAGCAGAGGTAGAGCCAGGTAGAGCAGAGGTAGAGCCAGGTAGAGCAGAGGTAGAGCCAGGTAGAGCCAGGTAGAGCAGAGGTAGAGCCAGGTAGAGCAGAGGTAGAGCCAGGTAGAGCAGAGGTAGAGCAGAGGTAGAGCCAGGTAGAGCAGAGGTAGAGCAGAGGTAGAGCCAGGTAGAGCAGAGGTAGAGCAGAGGTAGAGCCAGGTAGAGCAGAGGTAGAGCCAGGTAGAGCAGAGGTAGAGCCAGGTAGAGCAGAGGTAGAGAAGAGGTAGAGCCAGGTAGAGCAGAGGTAGAGCAGAGGTAGAGCCAGGTAGAGCAGAGGTAGAGCCAGGCAGAGCAGAGGTAGAGCCAGGTAGAGCCAGGTAGAGCAGAGGTAGAGCAGAGGTAGAGCCAGGTAGAGCAGAGGTAGAGCAGAGGTAGAG
Organism: Axinella damicornis; assembly: GCA_963931865.1. NCBI lineage: Eukaryota > Metazoa > Porifera > Demospongiae > Axinellida > Axinellidae > Axinella > Axinella damicornis. The sequence continues at coordinate 3,879,085 of OZ007507.1, forward strand.
CCAGGTAGAGCAGAGGTAGAGCAGAGGTAGAGCCAGGTAGAGCAGAGGTAGAGCAGAGGTAGAGCCAGGTAGAGCAGAGGTAGAGCCAGGTAGAGCAGAGGTAGAGCCAGGTAGAGCCAGGTAGAGCAGAGGTAGAGCCAGGTAGAGCAAAGGTAGAGCAGAGGTAGAGCCAGGTAGAGCAGAGGTAGAGCAGAGGTAGAGCCAGGTAGAGCAGAGGTAGAGCCAGGTAGAGCAGAGGTAGAGCAGAGGTAGAGCCAGATAGAGCAGAGGTAGAGCAGAGGTAGAGCCAGGTAGAGCAGAGGTAGAGCCAGGTAGAGCCAGGTAGAGCAGAGGTAGAGCAGAGGTAGAGCCAGGTACAGCAGAGGTAGAGCAGAGGTAGAGCCAGGTAGAGCAGAGGTAGAGCCAGGTAGAGCAGAGGTATATAGAGCCAGGTAGAGGCAGGTAGAGCAGAGGTAGAGCCAGGTAGAGCAGAGGTAGAGCCAGGTAGAGCAGAGGTAGAGCCAGGTAGAGCAGAGGTAGAGCCAGGTAGAGCAAAGGTAGAGCCAGGTAGAGCAGAGGTAGAGCAGAGGTAGAGCCAGGTAGAGCAGAGGTAGAGCAGAGGTAGAGCCAGGTAGAGCAGAGGTAGAGCCAGGTAGAGCAGAGGTAGAGCCAGGTAGAGCAGAGGTAGAGCCAGGTAGAGCAGAGGTAGAGCCAGGTAGAGCCAGGTAGAGCAGAGGTAGAGCCAGGTAGAGCAGAGGTAGAGCCAGGTAGAGCAGAGGTAGAGCAGAGGTAGAGCCAGGTAGAGCAGAGGTAGAGCCGAGGTAGAGCCAGGGAGAGCAGAGGTAGAGCCAGGTAGAGCAGAGGTATATAGAGCCAGGTAGAGGCAGGTAGAGCAGAGGTAGAGCCAGGTAGAGCAGAGGTAGAGCCAGGTAGAGCAGTGGTAGAGCAGAGGTAGAGCCAGGTAGAGTAGAGGTAGAGCCAGGTAGAGCAGAGGTAGAGCCAGGTAGAGCCAGGTAGAGCAGAGGTAGAGCCAGGTAGAGCAGAGGTAGAGCCAGGTAGAGCAGAGGTAGAGCAGAGGTAGAGCCAGGTAGAGCAAAGGTAGAGCAGAGGTAGAGCCAGGTAGAGCAGAGGTAGAGCCAGGTAGAGCAGAGGTAGAGCCAGGTAGAGCAGAGGTAGAGCAGAGGTAGAGCCAGGTAGAGCAGAGGTAGAGCAGAGGTAGAGCCAGGTAGAGCAGAGGTAGAGCCAGGTAGAGCAGAGGTAGAGCCAGGTAGAGCAGAGGTAGAGCCAGGTAGTGCCAGGTAGAGCAGAGGTAGAGCCAGGTAGAACCAGGTAGAGCAGAGGTAGAGCAGAGGTAGAGCCAGGTAGAGCAGAGGTAGAGCAGAGGTAGAGCCAGGTAGAGCAGAGGTAGAGCCAGGTAGAGCAGAGGTAGAGCCAGGTAGAGCAGAGGTAGAGCAGAGGTAGAGCCAGGTAGAGCAGAGGTAGAGCCAGGTAGAGCAGAGGTAGAGCCAGGTAGAGCAGAGGTAGAGCCAGGTAGAGCAGAGGTAGAGCAGAGGTAGAGCCAGGTAGAGCAGAGGTAGAGCCGAGGTAGAGCCAGGGAGAGCAGAGGTAGAGCCAGGTAGAGCAGAGGTATATAGAGCCAGGTAGAGGCAGGTAGAGCAGAGGTAGAGCCAGGTAGAGCAGAGGTAGAGCCAGGTAGAGCAGAGGTAGAGCAGAGGTAGAGCCAGGTAGAGCAGAGGTAGAGCAGAGGTAGAGCCAGGTAGAGCAGAGGTAGAGCCAGGTAGAGCAGAGGTAGAGCCAGGTAGAGCAGAGGTAGAGCCAGGTAGAGCAGAGGTAGAGCAGAGGTAGAGCCAGGTAGAGCAAAGGTAGAGCAGAGGTAGAGCCAGGTAGAGCAGAGGTAGAGCCAGGTAGAGCAGAGGTAGAGCCAGGTAGAGCAGAGGTAGAGCAGAGGTAGAGCCAGGTAGAGCAGAGGTAGAGCAGAGGTAGAGCCAGGTAGAGCAGAGGTAGAGCCAGGTAGAGCAGAGGTAGAGCCAGGTAGAGCAGAGGTAGAGCAGAGGTAGAGCCAGGTAGAGCAAAGGTAGAGCAGAGGTAGAGCCAGGTAGAGCAGAGGTAGAGCCAGGTAGAGCAGAGGTAGAGCCAGGTAGAGCAGAGGTAGAGCAGAGGTAGAGCCAGGTAGAGCAGAGGTAGAGCAGAGGTAGAGCCAGGTAGAGCAGAGGTAGAGCCAGGTAGAGCAGAGGTAGAGCCAGGTAGAGCAGAGGTAGAGCCAGGTAGTGCCAGGTAGAGCAGAGGTAGAGCCAGGTAGAACCAGGTAGAGCAGAGGTAGAGCAGAGGTAGAGCCAGGTAGAGCAGAGGTAGAGCAGAGGTAGAGCCAGGTAAAGCAGAGGTAGAGCCAGGTAGAGCAGAGGTAGAGCCAGGTAGAGCAGAGGTAGAGCCAGGTAGAGCCAGGTAGAGCAGAGGTAGAGCCAGGTAGAGCAGAGGTAGAGCCAGGTAGAGCAGAGGTAGAGCCAGGTAGAGCAGAGGTAGAGCAGAGGTAGAGCCAGGTAGAGCAGAGGTAGAGCCGAGGTAGAGCCAGGGAGAGCAGAGGTAGAGCCAGGTAGAGCAGAGGTATATAGAGCCAGGTAGAGGCAGGTAGAGCAGAGGTAGAGCCAGGTAGAGCAGAGGTAGAGCCTGGTAGAGTCAGGTAGAGCAGAGGTAGAGCAGAGGTAGAGCCAGGTAGAGCAGAGGTAGAGCAAGGTAGAGCCAGGTAGAGAAGAGGTAGAGCAGAGGTAGAGCCAGGTAGAGCAGAGGTAGAGCAGAGGTAGAGCCAGGTAGAGCAGAGGGAGAGCCAGGTAGAGCAGAGGTAGAGCCAGGTAGAGCCAGGTAGAGCAGAGGTAGAGCCAGGTAGAGCAGAGGTAGAGCAGAGGTAGAGCCAGGCAGAGCAGAGGTAGAGCAGAGGTAGAGCAGAGGTAGAGCCAGGTAGAGCAGAGGTAGAGCCAGGTAGAGCAGAGGTAGAGCCAGGTAGAGCCAGGTAGAGCAGAGGTAGAGCCAGGTAGAGCAGAGGTAGAGCCAGGTAGAGCAGAGGTAGAGCAGAGGTAGAGCCAGGTAGAGCAGAGGTAGAGCAGAGGTAGAGCCAGGTAGAGCAGAGGTAGAGCAGAGGTAGAGCCAGGTAGAGCAGAGGTAGAGCCAGGTAGAGCAGAGGTAGAGCCAGGTAGAGCAGAGGTAGAGAAGAGGTAGAGCCAGGTAGAGCAGAGGTAGAGCAGAGGTAGAGCCAGGTAGAGCAGAGGTAGAGCCAGGCAGAGCAGAGGTAGAGCCAGGTAGAGCCAGGTAGAGCAGAGGTAGAGCAGAGGTAGAGCCAGGTAGAGCAGAGGTAGAGCAGAGGTAGAGCCAGGTAGAGCAGAGGTAGAGCAGAGGTAGAGCCAGGTAGAGCAGAGGTAGAGCAGAGGTAGAGCCAGGTAGAGCAGAGGTAGAGCCAGGTAGAGCAGAGGTAGAGCCAGGTAGAGCCAGGTAGAGCAGAGGTAGAGCCAGGTAGAGCAAAGGTAGAGCAGAGGTAGAGCCAGGTAGAGCAGAGGTAGAGCAGAGGTAGAGCCAGGTAGAGCAGAGGTAGAGCCAGGTAGAGCAGAGGTAGAGCAGAGGTAGAGCCAGATAGAGCAGAGGTAGAGCAGAGGTAGAGCCAGGTAGAGCAGAGGTAGAGCCAGGTAGAGCCAGGTAGAGCAGAGGTAGAGCAGAGGTAGAGCCAGGTACAGCAGAGGTAGAGCAGAGGTAGAGCCAGGTAGAGCAGAGGTAGAGCCAGGTAGAGCAGAGGTATATAGAGCCAGGTAGAGGCAGGTAGAGCAGAGGTAGAGCCAGGTAGAGCAGAGGTAGAGCCAGGTAGAGCAGAGGTAGAGCCAGGTAGAGCAAAGGTAGAGCCAGGTAGAGCAGAGGTAGAGCAGAGGTAGAGCCAGGTAGAGCAGAGGTAGAGCAGAGGTAGAGCCAGGTAGAGCAGAGGTAGAGCCAGGTAGAGCAGAGGTAGAGCCAGGTAGAGCAGAGGTAGAGCCAGGTAGAGCAGAGGTAGAGCCAGGTAGAGCCAGGTAGAGCAGAGGTAGAGCCAGGTAGAGCAGAGGTAGAGCCAGGTAGAGCAGAGGTAGAGCAGAGGTAGAGCCAGGTAGAGCAGAGGTAGAGCCGAGGTAGAGCCAGGGAGAGCAGAGGTAGAGCCAGGTAGAGCAGAGGTATATAGAGCCAGGTAGAGGCAGGTAGAGCAGAGGTAGAGCCAGGTAGAGCAGAGGTAGAGCCAGGTAGAGCAGTGGTAGAGCAGAGGTAGAGCCAGGTAGAGTAGAGGTAGAGCCAGGTAGAGCAGAGGTAGAGCCAGGTAGAGCCAGGTAGAGCAGAGGTAGAGCCAGGTAGAGCAGAGGTAGAGCCAGGTAGAGCAGAGGTAGAGCAGAGGTAGAGCCAGGTAGAGCAAAGGTAGAGCAGAGGTAGAGCCAGGTAGAGCAGAGGTAGAGCCAGGTAGAGCAGAGGTAGAGCCAGGTAGAGCAGAGGTAGAGCAGAGGTAGAGCCAGGTAGAGCAGAGGTAGAGCAGAGGTAGAGCCAGGTAGAGCAGAGGTAGAGCCAGGTAGAGCAGAGGTAGAGCCAGGTAGAGCAGAGGTAGAGCCAGGTAGTGCCAGGTAGAGCAGAGGTAGAGCCAGGTAGAACCAGGTAGAGCAGAGGTAGAGCAGAGGTAGAGCCAGGTAGAGCAGAGGTAGAGCAGAGGTAGAGCCAGGTAGAGCAGAGGTAGAGCCAGGTAGAGCAGAGGTAGAGCCAGGTAGAGCAGAGGTAGAGCAGAGGTAGAGCCAGGTAGAGCAGAGGTAGAGCCAGGTAGAGCAGAGGTAGAGCCAGGTAGAGCAGAGGTAGAGCCAGGTAGAGCAGAGGTAGAGCAGAGGTAGAGCCAGGTAGAGCAGAGGTAGAGCCGAGGTAGAGCCAGGGAGAGCAGAGGTAGAGCCAGGTAGAGCAGAGGTATATAGAGCCAGGTAGAGGCAGGTAGAGCAGAGGTAGAGCCAGGTAGAGCAGAGGTAGAGCCAGGTAGAGCAGAGGTAGAGCAGAGGTAGAGCCAGGTAGAGCAGAGGTAGAGCAGAGGTAGAGCCAGGTAGAGCAGAGGTAGAGCCAGGTAGAGCAGAGGTAGAGCCAGGTAGAGCAGAGGTAGAGCCAGGTAGAGCAGAGGTAGAGCAGAGGTAGAGCCAGGTAGAGCAAAGGTAGAGCAGAGGTAGAGCCAGGTAGAGCAGAGGTAGAGCCAGGTAGAGCAGAGGTAGAGCCAGGTAGAGCAGAGGTAGAGCAGAGGTAGAGCCAGGTAGAGCAGAGGTAGAGCAGAGGTAGAGCCAGGTAGAGCAGAGGTAGAGCCAGGTAGAGCAGAGGTAGAGCCAGGTAGAGCAGAGGTAGAGCAGAGGTAGAGCCAGGTAGAGCAAAGGTAGAGCAGAGGTAGAGCCAGGTAGAGCAGAGGTAGAGCCAGGTAGAGCAGAGGTAGAGCCAGGTAGAGCAGAGGTAGAGCAGAGGTAGAGCCAGGTAGAGCAGAGGTAGAGCAGAGGTAGAGCCAGGTAGAGCAGAGGTAGAGCCAGGTAGAGCAGAGGTAGAGCCAGGTAGAGCAGAGGTAGAGCCAGGTAGTGCCAGGTAGAGCAGAGGTAGAGCCAGGTAGAACCAGGTAGAGCAGAGGTAGAGCAGAGGTAGAGCCAGGTAGAGCAGAGGTAGAGCAGAGGTAGAGCCAGGTAGAGCAGAGGTAGAGCCAGGTAGAGCAGAGGTAGAGCCAGGTAGAGCAGAGGTAGAGCAGAGGTAGAGCCAGGTAGAGCAGAGGTAGAGCCAGGTAGAGCAGAGGTAGAGCCAGGTAGAGCAGAGGTAGAGCCAGGTAGAGCAGAGGTAGAGCCAGGTAGAGCAGAGGTAGAGCAGAGGTAGAGCCAGGTAGAGCAGAGGTAGAGCAGAGGTAGAGCCAGGTAGAGCAGAGGTAGAGCCAGGTAGAGCAGAGGTAGAGCCAGGTAGAGCAGAGGTAGAGCCAGGTAGTGCCAGGTAGAGCAGAGGTAGAGCCAGGTAGAACCAGGTAGAGCAGAGGTAGAGCAGAGGTAGAGCCAGGTAGAGCAGAGGTAGAGCAGAGGTAGAGCCAGGTAGAGCAGAGGTAGAGCCAGGTAGAGCAGAGGTAGAGCCAGGTAGAGCAGAGGTAGAGCAGAGGTAGAGCCAGGTAGAGCAGAGGTAGAGCCAGGTAGAGCAGAGGTAGAGCCAGGTAGAGCAGAGGTAGAGCCAGGTAGAGCAGAGGTAGAGCAGAGGTAGAGCCAGGTAGAGCAGAGGTAGAGCCGAGGTAGAGCCAGGGAGAGCAGAGGTAGAGCCAGGTAGAGCAGAGGTATATAGAGCCAGGTAGAGGCAGGTAGAGCAGAGGTAGAGCCAGGTAGAGCAGAGGTAGAGCAGAGGTAGAGCAGAGGTAGAGCCAGGTAGAGCAGAGGTAGAGCAGAGGTAGAGCCAGGTAGAGCAGAGGTAGAGCCAGGTAGAGCAGAGGTAGAGCCAGGTAGAGCAGAGGTAGAGCCAGGTAGAGCAGAGGTAGAGCAGAGGTAGAGCCAGGTAGAGCAAAGGTAGAGCAGAGGTAGAGCCAGGTAGAGCAGAGGTAGAGCCAGGTAGAGCAGAGGTAGAGCCAGGTAGAGCAGAGGTAGAGCAGAGGTAGAGCCAGGTAGAGCAGAGGTAGAGCAGAGGTAGAGCCAGGTAAAGCAGAGGTAGAGCCAGGTAGAGCAGAGGTAGAGCCAGGTAGAGCAGAGGTAGAGCAGAGGTAGAGCCAGGTAGAGCAAAGGTAGAGCAGAGGTAGAGCCAGGTAGAGCAGAGGTAGAGCCAGGTAGAGCAGAGGTAGAGCCAGGTAGAGCAGAGGTAGAGCAGAGGTAGAGCCAGGTAGAGCAGAGGTAGAGCAGAGGTAGAGCCAGGTAGAGCAGAGGTAGAGCCAGGTAGAGCAGAGGTAGAGCCAGGTAGAGCAGAGGTAGAGCCAGGTAGTGCCAGGTAGAGCAGAGGTAGAGCCAGGTAGAACCAGGTAGAGCAGAGGTAGAGCAGAGGTAGAGCCAGGTAGAGCAGAGGTAGAGCAGAGGTAGAGCCAGGTAGAGCAGAGGTAGAGCCAGGTAGAGCAGAGGTAGAGCCAGGTAGAGCAGAGGTAGAGCAGAGGTAGAGCCAGGTAGAGCAGAGGTAGAGCCAGGTAGAGCAGAGGTAGAGCCAGGTAGAGCAGAGGTAGAGCCAGGTAGAGCAGAGGTAGAGCAGAGGTAGAGCCAGGTAGAGCAGAGGTAGAGCCGAGGTAGAGCCAGGGAGAGCAGAGGTAGAGCCAGGTAGAGCAGAGGTATATAGAGCCAGGTAGAGGCAGGTAGAGCAGAGGTAGAGCCAGGTAGAGCAGAGGTAGAGCCAGGTAGAGCAGAGGTAGAGCAGAGGTAGAGCCAGGTAGAGCAGAGGTAGAGCAGAGGTAGAGCCAGGTAGAGCAGAGGTAGAGCCAGGTAGAGCAGAGGTAGAGCCAGGTAGAGCAGAGGTAGAGCCAGGTAGAGCAGAGGTAGAGCCAGGTAGAGCCAGGTAGAGCAGAGGTAGAGCCAGGTAGAGCAGAGGTAGAGCCAGGTAGAGCAGAGGTAGAGCAGAGGTAGAGCCAGGTAGAGCAGAGGTAGAGCCGAGGTAGAGCCAGGGAGAGCAGAGGTAGAGCCAGGTAGAGCAGAGGTATATAGAGCCAGGTAGAGGCAGGTAGAGCAGAGGTAGAGCCAGGTAGAGCAGAGGTAGAGCCAGGTAGAGCAGTGGTAGAGCAGAGGTAGAGCCAGGTAGAGTAGAGGTAGAGCCAGGTAGAGCAGAGGTAGAGCCAGGTAGAGCCAGGTAGAGCAGAGGTAGAGCCAGGTAGAGCAGAGGTAGAGCCAGGTAGAGCAGAGGTAGAGCAGAGGTAGAGCCAGGTAGAGCAAAGGTAGAGCAGAGGTAGAGCCAGGTAGAGCAGAGGTAGAGCCAGGTAGAGCAGAGGTAGAGCCAGGTAGAGCAGAGGTAGAGCAGAGGTAGAGCCAGGTAGAGCAGAGGTAGAGCAGAGGTAGAGCCAGGTAGAGCAGAGGTAGAGCCAGGTAGAGCAGAGGTAGAGCCAGGTAGAGCAGAGGTAGAGCCAGGTAGTGCCAGGTAGAGCAGAGGTAGAGCCAGGTAGAACCAGGTAGAGCAGAGGTAGAGCAGAGGTAGAGCCAGGTAGAGCAGAGGTAGAGCAGAGGTAGAGCCAGGTAGAGCAGAGGTAGAGCCAGGTAGAGCAGAGGTAGAGCCAGGTAGAGCAGAGGTAGAGCAGAGGTAGAGCCAGGTAGAGCAGAGGTAGAGCCAGGTAGAGCAGAGGTAGAGCCAGGTAGAGCAGAGGTAGAGCAGAGGTAGAGCCAGGTAGAGCAGAGGTAGAGCCAGGTAGAGCAGAGGTAGAGCAGAGGTAGAGCAGAGGTAGAGCCAGGTAGAGCAGTGGTAGAGCAGAGGTAGAGCCAGGTAGAGCAGAGGTAGAGCCAGGTAGAGCAGAGGTAGAGCCAGGTAGAGCCAGGTAGAGCAGAGGTAGAGCAGAGGTAGAGCCAGGCAGAGCAGAGGTAGAGCAGAGGTAGAGCAGAGGTAGAGCCAGGTAGAGCAGAGGTAGAGCCAGGTAGAGCAGAGGTAGAGCCAGGTAGAGCAGAGGTAGAGCCAGGTAGAGCAGAGGTAGAGCCAGGTAGAGCAGAGGTAGAGCAGAGGTAGAGCCAGGTAGAGCAGAGGTAGAGCAGAGGTAGAGCCAGGTAGAGCAGAGGTAGAGCAGAGGTAGAGCCAGGTAGAGCAGAGGTAGAGCCAGGTAGAGCAGAGGTAGAGCCAGGTAGAGCAGAGGTAGAGCAGAGGTAGAGCCAGGTAGAGCAGAGGTAGAGCCAGGTAGAGCAGAGGTAGAGCAGAGGTAGAGCCAGGTAGAGCAGAGGTAGAGCAGAGGTAGAGCCAGGTAGAGCAGAGGTAGAGCCAGGTACAGCAGAGGTAGAGCCAGGTAGAGCCAGGTAGAACAGAGGTAGAGCAGAGGTAGAGCCAGGTACAGCAGAGGTAGAGCAGAGGTAGAGCCAGGTAGAGCAGAGGTAGAGCCAGGTAGAGCAGAGGTATATAGAGCCAGGTAGAGGCAGGTAGAGCAGAGGTAGAGCCAGGTAGAGCAGAGGTAGAGCCAGGTAGAGCAGAGGTAGAGCCAGGTAGAGCCAGGTAGAGCAGAGGTAGAGCCAGGTAGAGCAGAGGTAGAGCCAGGTAGAGCAGAGGTAGAGCAGAGGTAGAGCCAGGTAGAGCAGAGGTAGAGCAGAGGTAGAGCCAGGTAGAGCAGAGGTAGAGCCAGGTAGAGCAGAGGTAGAGCCAGGTAGAGCAGAGGTAGAGCCAGGTAGAGCAGAGGTAGAGCCAGGTAGAGCCAGGTAGAGCAGAGGTAGAGCCAGGTAGAGCAGAGGTAGAGCCAGGTAGAGCAGAGGTAGAGCAGAGGTAGAGCCAGGTAGAGCAGAGGTAGAGCCGAGGTAGAGCCAGGGAGAGCAGAGGTAGAGCCAGGTAGAGCAGAGGTATATAGAGCCAGGTAGAGGCAGGTAGAGCAGAGGTAGAGCCAGGTAGAGCAGAGGTAGAGCCAGGTAGAGCAGTGGTAGAGCAGAGGTAGAGCCAGGTAGAGTAGAGGTAGAGCCAGGTAGAGCAGAGGTAGAGCCAGGTAGAGCCAGGTAGAGCAGAGGTAGAGCCAGGTAGAGCAGAGGTAGAGTCAGGTAGAGCAGAGGTAGAGCAGAGGTAGAGCCAGGTAGAGCAAAGGTAGAGCAGAGGTAGAGCCAGGTAGAGCAGAGGTAGAGCCAGGTAGAGCAGAGGTAGAGCCAGGTAGAGCAGAGGTAGAGCAGAGGTAGAGCCAGGTAGAGCAGAGGTAGAGCAGAGGTAGAGCCAGGTAGAGCAGAGGTAGAGCCAGGTAGAGCAGAGGTAGAGCCAGGTAGAGCAGAGGTAGAGCCAGGTAGTGCCAGGTAGAGCAGAGGTAGAGCCAGGTAGAGCAGAGGTAGAGCCAGGTAGAGCAGAGGTAGAGCAGAGGTAGAGCCAGGTAGAGCAGAGGTAGAGCCAGGTAGAGCAGAGGTAGAGCCAGGTAGAGCAGAGGTAGAGCAGAGGTAGAGCCAGGTAGAGCAGAGGTAGAGCCAGGTAGAGCAGAGGTAGAGCAGAGGTAGAGCAGAGGTAGAGCCAGGTAGAGCAGTGGTAGAGCAGAGGTAGAGCCAGGTAGAGCAGAGGTAGAGCCAGGTAGAGCAGAGGTAGAGCCAGGTAGAGCCAGGTAGAGCAGAGGTAGAGCCAGGTAGAGCAGAGGTAGAGCCAGGTAGAGCAGAGGCGGAGCAGAGGTAGAGCCAGGTAGAGCAGAGGTAGATCAAAGGTAGAGCCAGGTAGAGGAGAGGTAGAGCCAGGTAGAGCAGAGGTAGAGCCAGGTAGAGCCAGGTAGAGCAGAGGTAGAGCAGAGGTAGAGACAGGTAGAGCAGAGGTAGAGCCAGGTAGAGCCAGGTAGAGCAGAGGTAGAGCCAGGTAGAGCAGAGGTAGAGCCAGGTAGAGCAGAGGTAGAGCAGAGGTAGAGCCAGGTAGAGCAGAGGTAGAGCAGAGGTAGAGCCAGGTAGAGCAGAGGTAGAGCAGAGGTAGAGCCAGGTAGAGCAGAGGTAGAGCCAGGTAGAGCAGAGGTAGAGCCAGGTAGAGAGTGTGTGTGTGTGTGTGTGTGTGTGTGTGTGTGTGTGTGTGTGTGTGTGTGTGTGTGTGTGTGTGTGTGTGTGTGTGTGTGCGAGTCAAAGAGGAAGTTCATCATGAAAAACACTCATTTCACTACAACTGGATACTATAGTCACTGAACCTTTGGGCATTGGCATTGACCCCATCAGACCATCACTACACAACATACCATGGTGGTGTGTTATTAAGCACAGCTCACATAATCACTTTTACGCACAGGTCCAACTCTCATACGAGCGACTACAGTACCACACTCCCCCACATACAGACATGACTTTGAGGGGATTGAGGCTTGAAATCTTTGTGGTGAGTCTTGGGACTGTTGTCCAGAGATTCATCTGAGCTCCCCCCTCCTCAGCCCCCTGCCCCTACCACCATCTGGCCAGCATGTCATATAGCTGTACATGCTTGATCACAGCTGGTACCTTCAGCATCGTACTGACTCAGTAGAAAATAGTCTCTGTCTATAACCTAGTCTCGGTCCTCGGAACCAGACCCTTTGTGCAGGGGAGGAGGAAAGGGTCTGGGCACCATCTTACATTCGAGTTGTCCCCAGGTTGGAATGTTGACCTAACGAATCAGAAGCGTTGATTGCGAATGACGTCAGGGAAACAATTTTTCTCCAGGCTTTCGATGTCGCCAGTGACTAGACATGGCAAATCGCTGTGCCGTACCGCGTTACCCGCGAGTGTCTGACAAAAGTCGAGGGGAGCAACGAGCAGGTGACTGTGATCGTACGTGTGGTATCGCAGTTGATTGCTAATTACCACGCATAATTACATTCCGTGAGGACAACTCGAATGTAGGAACGTGCCCAGACCCTTTCCTCCTCCCCCGCACGAAGGGTCTGGTTCCGAGACTATCTATAACCCTGGAACTGATTTTTTGTGCGTTCTCTGAAGAGGAAACCCTTACTGTCTATGCCCTTGGTTCAAATGTGCCTGACAGTATGCCATTTCATGCTGTGTGTACATGTAACGGTGATCGAAAGTAGTTATACATAGCATAGTTGACGGAGACTTAACTTACAGTTATCCACCCTGCAGGCTTTTTGCGATTTACTCCCCATGCTCTTCCTGCCTGTACTCCAAAAGAAGCACTTCATGCGGGGTTCTAGCAAAGTTTCGAGTCGGCGGCCGCGGAAAAGTATACCGGAAGTCACTCGGCGGATGACTCGGCGGATAACTTGAAGCTGGTCCGGTGTCACAGGAAATTTCGTCGCCAGGAAAAATTGTCGCGGCGACGAAATTTCCTAGGATATACGGTCGCTCTAGTAAACGGAGCGACCGTATTTCCTAGGAATTATTGCAGCTCCCCAGGAAAATCGGTCGCACGCAAAGGTGTGCCCAAACCAACGGTGACGAGCTACAGGAACTGCTTAGAACAGTGATAAACAGATAAAACATCTATATATGTTTGTACTGCCTGCAATGCCAAGATAGTTGATTATTATTGTTCAGTTACTGTTTGGCACACCCGTTGATCGATGTTGTTCATCCGATTCGACGGTTGTTTACCTTCGAAAAGAATCCCTCTATTCTTCTTGAGACTTTCAGGAGCATTTGCAATATGCAGGTACCTTAGGCTTAGCAGTATCACTATGTCTTATTGTCCTTGGTGCATCTCAGCGATGCAAAAACGTTTATGTTAGTAGCTAACTGTGAGCGACGAAATTTACTGGGCGCTACAATAATTCCTAGGAAATACGGTCGCTCCGTTATACCAGAGCGACCGTATATCCTAGGAAATTTTGTCGCCGCGACGTTTTTTCCTGGCGGCGAAATTTCCTGTGACACCTGTCCGGCCGGCCGGCCGGCTATAGGCTGGCCATTCACTGTCACGTGACCACGATTTCAAACGCCGGCGCGCCATGTAGTCTACGTACGTAGCTCTTTTGTACATAGCTCTTTTTCTCTTCTGTACATAGCTCTTATTTAGCTCTGTAGAGTTTTGTTCTTGGTAGTTATGCTAGTTCGCCTCTCGATCTCCATTGACGTACGTCCGCCAACCTACAAGAGCCGCCCCGCTGTCCCGTCTACCCTACATGTACAAGAGCCGTCCGTCAAACCGCCTACAACAGCCCTCCGTCTACCCGTACCCGCTTACGTTACAATACCCGTCCTTCTACCCGCCTACAACAGCCGTCAGAGCAGACTCGAGGTATGTATTTGTAGCAGCTGCTGGCTCCTAAGTGTGAAATTGTGATTACTAAGGTAGGGCGGGGTAATTCGGGCCACTTCAACTTCAGGTCAACGGTAACTAAAAACGGACAGACTTTAGGCAAACTTCTGGCCATGTATATCCAGGGACTCAACCTGCCTACAACTCACTAGAAGCAAGAATCCAATGGATGCTTCTTTCCTGTTGCAACGTTGAAGTGGCCCGAATTACCCCGTGGCCCGAATTACCCCGCCTTACCTTACTGAATTTACACAAGCCTATGTACATGTTAACCACACTGTTTGCCACGTCATGTTTGCACGTCATAGTATGACGGTGGTATATAGTGGATACCATATAGCAGTTGCACACTCTTATTGTTATGAACTCTTGGTTTTATGTACTCTTGCTATCACGTTTTGCTATGCGTCTTCATTGACATCCTTGTGTTTGTATAGAGGTTTCCAGAGTCCTTACAGTTTTCAGGTGGAAACACCAAAGTCACGTGAGCGCGAGTTGCAAAATTCAAATTTACATGAATGCCCACGGCAATTTTGACTGCAATGAGGACTTACGCCGAAGTGCCGAGACACAGTGCTGGATGCGTAGGTACGTGGTATGTACGTACGTACGTGTGTACGTCGCTTTTCGCAATGCGCCCGCGCAAGTGTTCTTACATGTAATAGTAGCCTCATTCCCAGGCCTACCCCATTCTTTCTGTTCTGACATGTATGTGTATGTTGTGACTTCTTGCAGTGCCACCCCGGGTGCCTACCACACCACTGCCTCGTCTCTTTCCTGAGGGCCGCCCACATCAACACATTAAAGACTCACTTGCTCCTTACACGTACGTGTGTCTGCGCTGCAGAACCGTTAGCCTCCCCCCGTTCTCCGCCTCCCAGCCGTTCTCGTCAACGCGTCCTGCCTATTAACCATGAGTACGATACGAGTGTGGGTTCGTGTGGATCGACCTGGAAGGAATGCTGTGAGTGTAACAGTAACTGAGGATTCTTTGATAGACGATGTTATTAAAGCTGCCATAATCACAGAGAAGTTGGAAACTCCTCCTGGGGTTGTGACTGTGAAGTTTCAAAGTGTGGAGGTGGATACTGCAAACTCGGTCAAAGATGAGCTAGCCAAGGGCCATGGTAACGAGAAGGCCAACCATTTCGTTCTTAAGCTGCTGGTTGAAAAAGGTAAGAAGACTCTGATATTAAGTTTGTACATGTAGCAAGGGGTCCTTCCTAACAATGTAGTCCGTTCTCACTCAGTCATATATCAGAGAATGCAATAGCGTTCTCTCTTTATTTAGGGATGGCCAAGGAAATTTAGAATTTACCATACTGATACATAGTCTCATGCCCAGACGTCCACGCCCACCGGCGGAGAACGTCTGGTGGTTAAAGTCAGAAGGCTTGCAGCATGGAACTGCCTCTATGTTGCGCTAGCTAGTATTGTGCCTTTAGGTGCAAAACGTTATAATTTTGGCCTTTAAAGGGGCCCACGGAGGCAGCACCCGGAACCCCCTTCCAAGGCCTCACCGTCTGGCCCGCTGGAGTCAGAGGATTGGCCTTGAAAGGATAGCCCATAGGGCACCGCCCCCGCCGCCAATGAGGGTGATACTGATGACAAAGAGGGTGCGGAGGGTGGGTGAACTTTCTCAGTGCTGTGAGCTGTCACTTGACACTGGTGGCGCTTCTGTACGCGGACGCTATATGTATATATAGGCCACGTTCCTACAAAAGCTATTGTCCCTCTGCTGCGCTCGCCCCGTGGCCATTGTCCTGCTGCGCACGCCCTGCAGCCATTGTCCCAGCGGCGTGCGTGCTTGGATGACAATGTGTCATTGATGGGTTTCCACCAAGCTCCGCCTTCTACTTTAACCTCTATTAGACTCCTTCAAATAGGCTTTACGCGACACAAAACAACTGTGCTGGCACGGTTTAGTATTGTTCGGCACAGTTATTAAATTGCCATGTAAACACTAACTAAACTGTACTGGACCATAAATAACCGTTCTTGGACCACCTTATCTTGCCATGCCAGCACGGTTAGAACCGTTCTGGTTGCGGTCTCAATCCAGTACCGGAACCTAGTGAGGACAGTATGACCGCAGTGAGCACTTACTGAGTGTACAACGTACCTGGGACGAACCCACTCTCTTCTTGGTGCTTTCAGAGTAGCCAATCATTGCTCTGCGTTGAATGAACAAGGTCGTACCCAGCCTGGCGTGCCTTCTACTCCGACTGCCGGTGTTCTATAAATGAATGCATACATCATAACAGCAGATCAAGAAACTTTCCGCAAGCGCGAGGTAGCCATAGAGCTCTAGCTAGCTCAGAAGCACTTATACTGATGCGCACGTGTTCGATCATGCCCTCAATAATGTGAATTCAGCACAGTTATTTCTGATGTTGTGTAAATGCATGCCGGCACGATTTCGAGCACGGTACGGTTTGGTTATCTTGGGCACGGATCGATTATTTTGTGTCGCGTAAACAAGGTGTTAGCTGCTTTATATCTCAGGAACTATGTATAGGTAATCACATGGGTTTCGAGTGCAATTTGGGAATAATTGCACGAGCAACCGGCAAAGTAATTGCACGAGCGATAGCGAGTGCAATTTATGCCTGTTGTGAGTGCAATTATTCCCAAATGGCACGAGAATACATGTGATTAAATACTAATCATATACTTCCAGGCGTGGCGCCATGGCATGGTCGAAAGGAAGCAGTTTGAGCGATTAAAGCCACGCCCCAGCCACAAGCGAACGAACTACACGCTACTAGTACAGTACCGCTTATCTTATTTACCCAGAGTACTGACCTGTTGTGTAGTGAAGCTTTAGGACGGAAGTGCGGTGTTGCAACTGACACCCAGGGTCCCATAACAGCAGCACAGAGCCTGTGTGCGCATAACACTGAGCCACGAACAGTACGGCTGCAGCGCTAGTATGGCACAATGACTAGAGCCACCGTTTCTGTGACAACACTTTCGCCACGCTATCGTTCGGTTCTCATAGCATTTCTTCAGCTCGAGCGCTCAGGTACAGAAAGCTTAAACAACGCGAGCGTTCACACAGTACAGCCATTTTCAACTGTTGCTAATGAAAACGAGGCGTAGCCATGACGCGGACGCTCGTTGCTAGGGTGGAGCTTGACCTGATTGGTTGGCGCGCGCCGCAGCCGCTTCATAACCGTGCAATTTCTGACAGCCCTCGGGCTACAATAACCATGCAATTTGGGGAAAAATTGCACACTTTTCTATGGGAGTTAATGTATGGCAACTCTATAAGTATGTGATTATATCTGACATTCCAACATTCCACACGATAAAGCCAGGGATGCCTTGAAAACGAAGAGTAATATTTCGAATAGCGTGACTGATTTGTAACTCACACAACATTTACCACAGAAGTCGGAGTGTTTCCGCGAATAGACGCCGCCCTCGAACAAATGCCGCACAATTGGAGGCGCTGAGTGAAATAAACACCGTGGCAGGTTAGCACGTGCGCAAAGTATGACGATACAATGTGGACACTTTGTACGTCTTCCAACAGTCGTAGAAAAGTCTCGAGCTCGTCGTCATCCCCCTCCATATGCATCCCGTGAAGGCATCTTCACCATCGTCCTTATCCCGTGTGCACGGTATCGCTTTGTCGAAAAGCGATGGCTATTCAAAGCACTCAGTGCTCCGGCCACGGCTGAATCTTGCCCATTGTGAGTTGTTGTTTTGTGTTTCTCGACCGAATTTTCCTACCTTCTCACCAGCTTGTCGACACAATTCGACGGGGAGCTAGCTAGGGATGCTGTGTACGTGGCGCAGTCATACTGCCCAAAGTAATAAACGCCGCCCTCGAATAGTCGCCGCACCAAACTGAACAACAAAATAAATGAATGCCGCGGCGTCTATTCGCGGAAATACGGTACTAAGCAATTGTTTGACTACTAGGAATGGCCTACAAAGATTCTGACTACACCGTCATGATCACTGTTGTGCGCTGACCCAAACGTATAATTTTGGTACTGAAAGTCACCTTGGTATTGGAGTTATGAGCACTTTTGTCTTCCCGTTGACTGCCATTGCTCGAGTGCTGACTGACTTTCACATCTTTCAGGAAAGGCCCACTGACTACACTGCCATGATTGTCATCGTGCACTGACACTTATGTGCCGAAAGTCACCCTGATGGTGAAGTTGTGAGCCCTGTAATAATTGTCTTTCCTTCTGGCCACCATTGCCCACTCAACACGAGCAGTATGGTCGTCATGTGACATGTGTGTTAATCGAGATGATCCGTATATGAACGAGCCTTGATGAGCTGGTGGATACCAGCAGTGTCTGCCCAGGTATCTACAAGGTCAGACTTGTCTTCGGCTCGGGAAATACCGACACACCCATGCACAACCTCACCATGTTGCATTCCTACCAGTGTAAATGTATTTACAGTGTGTATAGTATATTATACATGTATGTATGCTATTTGTCCTTTGTAGAACCACACAGTATTCTGAAAGAATTAGTACACCGAGTGCAGAAGTTGGAATTGAGTGCACGCCAAAGGGAACTTGAGGCACGCCAAACACTATCTACCGCATCATATTCTGAATACTATAAATCCCGGAAAGTTGCGAATCTCTCTGTGTGTAATCAGGATGTGGGTCGTGCATTCCAGAAAAACCTCAACTCGCTTGAATATGAGCTACGTTTTGGTGTACTACCTACAGGCCTCGAGAGTACGATCGTTCAGCCCTATTGGTCGGGAAAGATTCAAGAGTGGAACGAAATGTTACAGGAAAATCATGCACAAGTTCGATTTCTCGACTCACATGCTAGAAAGATTCTGGGTAAGAATTCCCCAGATGTTATTTTACTGACATCGGATGGGTCTGTCTCCCCTTTCAACATTGTTGTAGTCGGTGAACTGAAGGGGAAAGATGAGATTGATGATGGAGCTAGAGGGAAGCTTGAAAAGTACCTACAATTGGTGCTTCAGGAGCAGCCATTCCGCACCAGCGTGTATGGCTTTCTAACTGATAATATCTCACTGCATCTTGTCATTGCAACACGCACGAAGGATGCCATACACACCGACTGGATTCTTGATGTGTCATGGAACACCACGGATTCTGGAGTGCAAGCTGCCAAGGTAGTATCATGCCTGGCTTCCATGTCTCTGACTGAACTTCATTACCATCTACCATCTGTTGTGGTGGTAGAACAAGGCAAGGTTGAGTTACAAGGTGTCCTTGGTAATGGACTTTCAGGTTTTGTGTACAAGGGGAAACTGGGTGAAATGACTTTGGTTGTAAAAGTCTTTAAGGATCTTGAAAGGCTGAGCCGTGAGGAGAGGATGCTGAGCAAGTTGAGGAGGTTCAAGGTGTTGCATATCCCAAGCATTAATGCTGTTACAGGCAACGCGTTGCTGTTAACACCGCTTGCGAGATCTTTTGTTTCTGTTGGAGAAACTGGCCCTTTCTTGGCTCCCCTTCACATACAACAGATGGTGGAGACCCTACACCAAGCACACTGTTGTGATATCGTGCACCGTGACGTTCGTAGTGCAAACATCTATGCAGTAACTAAACATGAGGTGCTGCTCAATGACTGGGGGTCTTCATGCAGTGTTGGTGAGTGCATTCCGTATGAGGGAGTGATTGCAGAAGCTTCTGATCACATTTTGGCATTGCTGATTGACAGGAAACATGTGGTTGTTCGTCCTAATGACGACCTTCATGCATTAGCCCGTACTGTCTACCGTATTCTCTTCAAACCACCACCGCACATGATTGCAAGTACAATGAAAGTAGAAGGCTTGAAGAAGATCAAGCAGTTTTGGAATGATTGTGGTCGTTCATGGCAAGAGATATTCGAGTTGGCAGAACATGCAGTAGTTCAAGATCGGGACACATACAAGCTGTTTGAAGATGCCCTGTGTGGAATTCTACATGTTGTGGATGTGCACACATGGGCAGAGTGGTAACAACTTGTATTTTATCACCGAGTTACAACCTATGTAGCCTACACGATGTATACCTAGAAAATTAATTGCCAATTGAGTTAATGATTTTGGAATTTTGCACTGTATTGAACACAAGTACAGAGGTATTGCAGAAGAATGAACATACCTTGCGAGGTCTTTTGTTTCTGTCGTTTGTTTCTTTTGTTTGTGACATACACATGCAGGCAAACAAATTCAATTTCTAGTAAACTATGACACCCATAATTGGTATCGCACCTAGTTAACATGCATAAAAATCAGATTGCAGCAGATCTAGAGAGGATTAAGTCTGCACCGCACCTAGTTAACATGCATAAAAATCAGATTGCAGCAGATCGATCTAGAGAGGATTAAGTCTGGTTGCAAGGATGCAAGTTGTGGAAATCAATTTTACCAAGGCACACTCCAAACCCCACCCCCAGTCTACTAGCTAGTTGTAAATCTAGTCAGAATTCTCATTTCGAATTCTCTGTAGAAGAAAAGAGATGAGGGAGTTGGCAGATACTGTGAAGGTGGCTTCTTGGATAAACAGAGTGAGTGGTATGTGAGAGGGGAGAACTAATGGTGTGTAGGCAGTGCAGAGTGCATGGATGAGGCCTCCTAGCTATATTCAATACAGCTCTGAGGATGTGTGTTGAGCACATGTACTCCTAGTCTCGTTCCCAGACCCCGAACGCGCACGTTCGGGGTCTGGGAGCGAGACTAATGTACGCCCAGGCTGTAGAAGAAACAGCCTGGCAAGTTGAAACTGTTCTCTCAGCCAGAAGGTTGGCAGTTCCAATCAAGTTTCAGATCATTACATGACACTTGTATTATTGTGTCCTGTGTTGAAAAGTTGCAGTCATGCCCACTCCATTGATATAGCTAGTTACTTGATCGCTCAATCACACTAGTGTAAGCGTTCTGCATGATGATGGTATTCAGTTTTGTTCGAACAACTTCCATGTGACTTCTGTTGTAGAACATGCTTGCTTCCATGAGCAGGAAAGCCTTGTTCTCTGATGTTATATATATCACGTGCACTAATAGTCACTGCTTGAATGAGATTATACAATCACTGTGATATTTTACATCCGTATGCAGTTTGAGCTCCCAAAAATTGTCATGCTGTTTCTCCTTTGGCCTGGGGACAAGCCAACTCAAAGGAGGACTTTACCTGAGCAGTGGGATCTGGGAACGACACTAGTACATCTCTTACGTGCCTCCCTCTGTAGGCCGGCCCCATTGCCGTTGCCAGGGAGTCACTGCATGACAAAGGACTCGGAGCCGTGTTATACAATTGTTGTAAGTTCTTGTATGGTGTATGTGTGTGTATATCCATGTACGTATGGGTGTATGTACGTATGTGCATTTGTGTGCATGTGTGTACAACTTACTGAGAGTGTGCAGTGCAAAGTTTGCTTAGACCTTGCTATCTTCCACACACATAGCTGACTGGGCAAAGAGGGCCTAGCAGTTAGACTGGGGAAATGCTAGTACTTCTGCTTGGTGGGCGGAGTTTCAGCAGTGATGTATCATAATCCACACTGATGTAGGTCAACTATGATACCAACGTTTTCATGCTGAGTTTTGCTGCTACTGATCACACTCCTACACACATGCAAATGCCCATACAGCATCATGTACACTTATGCTCATACACCACACACACACACGTACACTCAAAACCACACACCCATGCAGACACACCACACATACATAAATAGCTTACATTCCATTTCTGTTCTATTATTGCTATTGTACCTCCTCTTCACAGATACGTAAGTGCTGAGCCAGGATGGGAGAGCTGGGTACAAGGAGGTACATTCACTGTCTTGCTCAGCCCTCAGTAACTTTGCAAGGACACATGCAGGTGTGTGTGACTGTATGGTGTGTGTGTCATGTGCATGTATATGTGATTGGATGTGGAAACACCTTCTAATTTTTCTCCCTCCCCCTTACTGCCTTCCTTCCCTCACTGCCTCCCTCCCCCTCACTACATGTACCTCCCTCCCCTCACTGCTTCCCTCGGCTCACTGCCTCCCTCCGCTCACTGCTTCCCTCCACTCGCATCCCTCCCCTCACTGCTTCCCTCCCCTCACTGCCTCCCTCACCTCGATCACTGCTCCCTCCCCTCACTGCCTCTCACCTCCCCATATCTCTGTCCTCTGTCTAACCTCCCCTCCCTTTCTCTGTCTGTTACTCAATCCCTTTCTCCATCCTCCTCCCCTCCCCTCATAGAAAGCCATTGATTCCAAGACGGTGGAGAGTGATTGGTGTGTGCTTGTGCTTATCAGTTCCGGTTCCTTCCCCTCCCACCCAGGGCATCCTGGCTGTCACCTTCTGGCCATTTTCGTGGGGTCCCAAATTTTATGACACCGGATCCGCGCCGGATTGCAGATCACATTTCAGTATGGTCATCCCACTACTGCAGGAAATAGCACTAGCTCAATATAATTCCTATTCTGTTGTAGGTTTACTGCAAAATTATCTCTAGTAGCTGCTTGTATATTACTCACCAAGTCTCAGAGCTATATAGATCCACAACCTAGCTACTGTTAGTTTGTAAGAGCTGATGTCAGGTGACCCCAGTTCTAAAGGGTAATTACAATGTTAGCTACAGTAAATATTAATTCTCTGCAAAAGAACAGACAGATAATCTTATAACCAACCACTTATGGCAAGGGTAAATGTTAAACACCAAACCACAGTTCTTAGCTAGTCTGGCAGCTCTGTTTTGCTGGTGTATATTCATCAGTGTAGTGATACGTCTCTCCCAATGACTGAAATCTTCCTTCCTATGTGGAACAATGAAGACTAGCTTCCGTGAAACAGTCTGTAGTTCAAATGTTGTGTCCAAAACTCCAACAACTGCCTATAGCAAATAGTTCACTCATAGCTGTTCTTGTTGTCAATGTTGTGAAAGCAAGTGCTTTAGCTGGCCCAACAATAGCCTTAGCTTGTTCCGGGCCAGGCACCACCCAGCTATTCATTGCTTGCAGTAGGCCTGGGAGCCCAACAGACTAACTACTGACAGTGAAACTGCCTGGATTTCCCTAGCTGATGTATATAGTTTCCCAGAGGCAATTCGTATCCAGTGGCAGAATTTCTTCTGCAAGCCGAGCACAGGTAAACCTTTAAATGCACAACTTCCAGCAACCATTATTTGATCCATGGCAGCCATCTCGCTAATAGTTATTGTCCCTTCCTCATCCTGCATTAATTTTGAGGTGGATATTTATTACAAACAACTCTGAACATGGCCTACTTGGTCTGCTGGGCCGTGGGGCGGTTCTCTTCGGCGTCATCATCCATGGGGATTCCCCTTAATCGCCGACCTTTGAACTATTGCATGACGTCATGAATTATTATTGAAAGCCAAGGGCCAGGCTGCAGGCAGGGTGTCGGCTGCCCATATCTAGTATCTATAGACAGTTCAATCTGTACTTCAAGCTTGGAGGGATGGCGTCGTCTTACCTTGGCCCGCGCAGGTTTGAGATCATCGTAGACCGAGAGAAGTTTGAAAAAGAACTGGTAACTTTACTGTGGTGTATGGTTAATTATTTTGTAATTGATATCTCATCCGCACAGAGACAGGTAACCATGCTAATTGATACCCCTTCACACATGATCTGCACACACAGAATGAATCAATGCAGAAGGCCATCAGTGCCTTGGAAGCACCCCCAAAGCCGAAGCATGTCAGAAGTGAGTGCACTACACAACTTACACTAGCGTGATCCTCCACAGGTTCTAGTCTTGTGGGCCAGGTGTACGGAAAATTACATCTGGTGACTATTGCCAACATTATGTGTCGTAATGGGATTTAATTATTACGGAAAGTCACATGACAGTGACATAGAGACTTAGCTTGTTGGAAGGATTTACAAACATCAACATCCTTTCCTTGTAGAAATCACTTCACTACTAACTCCTGCTTCGGACATAGCTCAGCATATCCTAACAGCCTTGTAGCTTCAGAAATCACAGCATGTAAATCTTGGTCATGTAACCGCTTGAATCTGATTGGCTCTGCCAACATTCCGGCAGACAGCACAGATTGTTGGCAATAGTCACCAGACGTAATTTCCATACGTCTGGCCTGCAAGACTACACAGAAGCAGGAATGGTTTGGTACAAGGGGTACTGCTTTGTGTGGGATAATGCACAGTATGCATTGAGACTAGAATTTTATCATGGGTATCCGTCTGCAAGAGCAATGAACCAGCTCCGCTGTTTGTTCACTGTTCAAGCCTAAACTCAACCTTTCCTAATATGGATGCTGCAGATATAAATGGTCTTCAAATAATGTACTAGGATACTATGTTATTTGTGAACTTAACATCTGTCATAACACACTTCAATCAGCAGCATAGCACTCTATACTTGACTATTGCGCTATCCTGGCCTCTACTGTCAATATAATCATTCTTGTAATAATCCAGTGGAATGTGTGGTACCATAGTTATGGCTAAAATATGGTCGCAAACATTTTGATGTAGCCGTCACGTGAGGTAGCCGTGACCAGTGGATTATATACATCTAGCTCCTTATTTTCTGCATGCCTCATCTGTTTGACTGGTACAGTGATGTGCAGACTATGATTAATAACATACCAAAACCTTTGTAGGCAGGCTCCCTCAAGAGTGCTTGATGACATCATTTTCATTGCGGTGGCTTCCTCCATCACCGGCCGCGCCACCGCAACGAAGATGATGTCATTGTGTGCTGTTGACTCCCTCCCTCTGCCCCACACCTCAGGTGTCCTCATAGCCACCTGGCGTGAGAAGGGCTGCATCTCGTTCTGGAAGGTTCTCAGGCAGTACCCCATCCTACGCTCCCATGTCCAGTGCTGGAAGGCATGCTTCGTCATCCATCGGGCATTTCGTGATGGCTACCCTGACGTAAGTGGACGCAGCTCACATGTGCCTATGCTTCCTCTTAGTAAATTAAACATCTCTCCCATTAAAGGAAGTCCATTCTGTTTGTGTGTTTTAAGCTATATGTCAGTTCTGTTTATTTTGTGGCAGGAAGGAACATATAATTTAATAAATCAATACTTGACTCTGGTATATCTCACGGCTTTTGTTTGCAGGTTGTCAAGAAGTCCGTGGGTCAGATGAGATTCCTTGCGGACGTTGGCAAGCACTGGGTAATAAGATCTTCAGTACATGCACTCCATTAGAAGTCTACACGGGTTGTAAACAACGTGTTTGTGTATGACTTCTGTATTGCACTTGTACAGTGAATACAAATGCACTGCCTGCCAGGAGAGTTGGGCCGTTGTTTGGGTTAACCAGTCTCTGTTGGTGCCAGGAAGTATCTTGTCACGTGTTCATCATGTAGCCTCATTCACCATTTCTGGTTGCATGTAGTCTCGTGTCCAGACGTCCACGCCCATCGGGCGCATGTAGATGGCTGGGCACGAGGCTAGGTTGCACGAAGAATGGCAGAACAACAACGTGAGAATCTGGGGATGAGGTCGAATTTCCTTATCCTCCCAAAATCCACCTTCTCCAGAGCCTCAACAGAAGCCCAATTTGGCCCTGTAGTTTGTCATGTAGTGGTTAGCACATGATAGGTGTGGCTGTTAATTCACACACTGTGGAATGTAAGTTATTTTATTTTCCCAACACTACCTTCCCCCCCCCCCCCCCCCCCCCCCCCCCCAGAGCCATGCAGTAGCAGGGTATGCCCCTCTCATTACTGCCTATATCAAAGTCCTCATGACAAGAATCTCCTTCATCATAAAGGTGATTACTCCACGGCAGAACCACTTATACACAACTCTCACGAGCTGTATCTTCACCTCCCATCCAGAATCCTGAGATCCCAGCCATCTTGAGCTTTGACGACAAGCCCTTCCAAGTTCCCACAGACATAGACTATGTGTAAGTGTACAGGACCTCCAGTTGAGACCGATTGTGGTCTGGGAATGAGGCTAGCATACAGGACTTCCAGTTGAGGCAGAATGTGGTCTGACAATGAATTCTTCCTCTGTTATGTCTGTGACAGGGAGGCATGGGATGTGCCTATACTTGTGTGTGTGGCTGGACAACACTACTAGCTTGTAAGAATCTTGTCAGCTTTTTTGAACACCTTGCAAGATCTTACACAACATTGCTAGTAGGGGATGTCATGTCATGTATTCACGTGAAGCACATATGTAACATTTCTGCACACTTTCATGTGCATTCATTGGTCTTCAGGTTCCAGCTGGCGGTGGAGGTGTTCGACATGCAGTCATCTCTCCTCCACTTCTTTGCTGCAGGTAAGACCAAACATGACACTGTTGATGACCAAATATGGCACTGTTGATGACCAATTATGGCATTTTTGATTACCAAATAAGGCATTGTCGGTGCTGGAGTTTGTTCTGTGTGACTGTTGCTGCACGTTGCCATCATCACAATCTCACAACTGCTACTTAATGCATGTACGTACCCAGCGCTGTATGTGAGATAAGTTGTCATCTCTCCTCCAGTGATGACGAACCTTGATCCCTCACGAGGAGTGACCGCCCCCCAGATCCAGTGCAGACTGGCACCCTTGATCCCAGCTATTCAGGTACCCCCCCCCCCCCCCCCCCCCTTTCAGCGACACACCACCCTCACACACCTTCACATTGTGCATCACATCCCCTCAAACAGGACTCAGCTGCTCTCTATGATCTGGTCTTCAAACTCATGAAAGCTCTTCATTCTGGTGAGACCCCAATTGCAATCTCCCTCCTACCCGGCCTCCCCCCTCGTCTCTCCTCCTCTTTTCTTTTACCCACATCTTCTTCCTCCTCTTTCCGTGCCCCTCCTTCTCTCCCTCTCTCCATCCCATCCCATCCTTCCCTTCCTCCCTCCCTCTCCTCTCCTCCCCCTCTCTCTCTCCTCTCCACCTCTACCCCCTCTCTCCCCTCCCACCCCCTCTCTCTCCTCTCTTCTCCCTCTCCTCCTCTCCTCTCCTCCCCCTCTCTCTCCTCTCTTTACAAGCCATCATTGTGGCATCTTCTTTCTGCAGCCCTCCCAGCTGACACTCTAGCCGGCCACCGTGAGAGGTTCAACAGACAGTACCAAGCGTAAGTAGCATGTCACACTAGCCAGACAATGTTGTAAGACACTAGTTGATTATGCGAAAGCTCCATTTACTCACGGGTGGTATATAATCGTTTTGAGGCCAGATCAGCTACACAGTTGTGAGCAGTATTTTGTTTATGACTATCCTCATTCGTAGTTACTAGGCTGTGTTCAAATCAATTGCATACAGCATTGTTCTCAGGCCAAAAATGGCCTCCATACATGAATATACATGGAAATGGTATAGCCTCGTTCCCAGGCTGTTCCCACCTCCAGATTTTGATTGCTTGCAGTATGCAAATACGGTGGGGGGAGGCCTGGGAGATCTGGTTGCATGCTATGACGTCAGGTAGACACGCGGGGGGCGGTGCCCAACCGTAATAATCCTGTTTTGCATCAACCTGTCTCCAGCATCATGAACAACAAGCAGTATTGTTGCTGCCAGCAACCGTCAAAGCGAGCTAGCAGTCTCAGCAGTGACGGCAAACAGCTAAAGACGCAACTTCACCATACCAATTTTAATCAGCCACAAACGTCGATGGTCAAACAACTGTAGCAATCAACAAGAGCGCATAAGTAGGTGGTGACCTACTTATGCGCTCTTGCAATCAAAGGTTGAATCTTAGCAGTCCAATCAGACTTTGCACAATGTAAACACACAATTGCCCTTTTGACCTTTACAGTTGGTTTAGCAAGAGTGTAAATTTTGAGTAACAAATTTGAACCGATAATTTGGTATGACTGAACTAGTACGCCCCATTTCACTTTGTTTGAGATTACATGTATGTAAAGACAGCAAAGAATTACAGCCTTCTCTGCTCAGAAGGAGTAGGTGGATTTTCCACCTTTTTTTGTTGTGTCACTGTCTTTGACTAGGCTGAGGAAGTATTTCCACGAGGCAAGTAAACTGGAGTACCTCAAGTCTCTCGTCAAGATCCCCTCGCTCTCCCCGGTGAGTAGTTGAACGTTTCTAGTGGTAGCTATTCTGGGGGATTTACCTTACGGCTTCTTCTCAAGACTGACTTGAGCCAAGAGTGTGTTCCATTCGGTACAGAAACTTGAAATGGTTGGCTTAGCTAGTACTGGCTTTTGTATGGAAGAGCTAAATGCACATATTCGTAACTACTCCCCCCCCCCCCCCCCCCCCCCCCCCCCCCCCCCCAGCTTCCTCGTTCCTTATTCCCTAGGACACCCCCGTAGCTTCCTCCTTCCCTGTTCCCTTGGGCCTTCCCTCCCTGTTCCCTGTTCCCTACGACACCCCCTAGCTTCCTCCTCCCTGTTCCCTAGGACCTCCCCTAGCTTCCTCCTCCCTGTTCCCTAGGACCTCCCCTAGCTTCCTCCTCCCTGTTCCCTAGGACCTCCCCTAGCCTCCTCCTCCCTGTTTTCTGTTCCCTAGGACCCACCCAGCTTCCTCCTCCCTGGGCAGCTCATTGAGGAAGAACTGTCCAAGCTGGTGCAGACCCTCCCTCCTCAGGATGAGGAGGCCTCCCTCACCTCATTTGGTAGCCTTGTGGAGCCGGCTACGGGAGAGCCTGATGAGGGGAGAGGCGGGAGAGACAGTACAGATGCACGCTTCGAAAATGAGTTTGGAGCTGAGGGGTTTCAGCAGTTTGATTTTCAGAGGGCAAGGAGAGATGACAGGTGAGGAGAGAGTAGTGTACATTTGCATACACACACACGGCACACACACACGGCACACACACACGGCACACGCACACCCATCTCACATACTTGCACACTTACACACTCGTGTAGCACACACAAGCACACACATTTATATGCAACACACTCCTCCCTCACACACACACCTCCCTCCCTCCACACACTTCCCTCCGACACACACACTCCTCCCTCCCTCCACACACTTCCCTCCCACACACACACTCCTCCCTCACACACACTCCTCCCTCCCACACAAACTCCTCCCTCCCACACACACATTCCTCCCTCCCACACACACACTCCTCCATCCCACACACACTCCTCCCTCCCACACACTCCTCCCTCCCACACACACTCCTCCCTCCCACACACACTTCTCCCTCCCACACACACTCCTCCCTCCCACACACACACACTCCTCCCTCCCACACACACTTCTCCCTCCCACATACACATTCCTCCCTCCCACACACACTCCCTCCCACACACTTCTCCCTCCCACACACACTCCTCCCTCCCACACACACCCTCCTCCCTCCCACACATATTCCTCCCTCCCACACACACACTCCCTCCCACACACACTTCTCCCTCCCACACACACTCCTCCCTCCCACACACACACACTCCTCCCTCCCACACACATTCCTCCCTTCCACATACACACACTCCTCCCTCCCACACACACTCCTCCCTCCCACACACACTCCTCCCTCCCACACACACACACCCTCCCTCCCCCACACACATTCCTCCCTCCCACGCACATACTTCCCTCCCATACATATCTCACACACTCCACCCCCACACCCTCACCCCTGCAGGGATGCACTCATTGAGCAGCTGATGCGGGAGATTGTAGACCTCAAGGAGAAGATCTCCGAGCTGGAAGGACAGAGACAGGCAGACCAGGAGCTCCTCGCGGGGCTGAGGGAGCGACTGCTCCAGATGGAGGCAGAGCTCAACGACTACAAGGAAATAGCAGAACAGACCTGCAACGTATGTGACATCTAATTGACCTAACTAGCCAATAAAAATTAAATTGAATGACTCATGTCCGTGATCTAGATAACACCATCTACATGTATAATGTCACTTTACAGTGTGTGGGACCACAGTGTATATAGCGTAACTAGCCTCGTACCCAGGCCCCGACCGCCCAGGTGGTCGGGGCCTGGGTACGAGGCTAATAGCGTAACCTGCTAATTGGAAGCTATACCCTATACCCCATGATATAATGTCAGCCTGGTTATAGTCTCGTTCTAGCAGCTGTGGATGAAGTACTACCTGTACGTCACCCTATACCACCCCCGCAGCGTTTCATGAAACGTTCTGAATCATAGCCTGCCCTGACCTAAGTTAGCCCTTACCCTCACATGATACAGGTGGGAGAATTATGCATTCCCAGACCCGAACGTGTGTGTGTGTGTGTGTGCGTGTGCGTGTGCGTGTGCGTGTGCGTGTGCGTGCGCGTGCGTGTGCATGTGCGTGTGTGTGTGTGTGTGTGTGTGTGTGTGTGTGTGTGTGTGTGTGCGTTTGTGGTCTGGGAACAAGGCTAGCCTCAGTTTGGTGGTGGCCAATACAACCGCCTCTCTGCTACCACTTGTTATGTCAGGCCATTCTAACTCAGCTGCAGTGGACCAGCCAGCTAGGCAGGCTCACAGGTAGTCTCAGCCCCAGACCCAGACCAACCCATCTGCGCTGGGGTTGGTTTGGGTCTGGGGCCGAGGCTAGCTCACAAGGTGGTCTGTGATTTCGCTATGTCTCACCTCATATCATCCCGTGATCTGTCTGACCAATCAATTGGTTGGAGTGCTACTGTCACATGATACCTGACCCTCCCACGTATATCTGTCACGAGACTAAGTGCGTATGTGTACCAGGAGTAGGTCACTCCAATAAGTATCACAGTCACAGCTGCGACCATGCATCTTGACCCTGTATACCAAGGAAGGGGTGGAGTCGCTACGCATTCTTCCATATATTATCGCAAAGTCAACAATCAATGGCTGAAATCAGCACGGTCAACGGCCAAACAAAGCAAAAGAGTGGTCTAAGATTTGACCTACGGTCGCAGCTGTGGCTACAGACAGAGTCTATGGGTCCGACCTGGCTGTGTACCTAGATAAAACTCACACAACAGTCTGTGCACTTCTTGTCTTGTTCCAGGAGAATGTTCTCTTGAAGCGTCAGATTGATGCATCCCAGACGGAGCAGGGTGCCCAAGCAGAGGCTGAAGGTAATGAAGATCTCTCACAGGCCTCCAGTCTGTCAATAAGTGCAGTATTGAGTGTATGAGGACTGGAAGACCTGGAATGAGATATGAAGGCCAGGGAATGTGTCTTTGTGACTCAGTTACCTCACAAGAAATAGCTCCCTCCCCTTCCTTGCTCTTCCTCCCACCCCCTTCCTCCCTCCCTCTATCTCCCTCCCCTCCTCCCTCCCCTCCTCCCTCCCCTCCTCCCTCTCTTCCTTCCTTTCTTCCTCCCACCTTCCTCCTTCCCTCCCTCCTTATCCCTTCCTGCCATATTGCAGTCTTCATCAAAGCATTATAGACTTGAAGACTGCAGCATGGTTGTAGCATCTCAATCACTGTACGCGCCGTTATTCCCTCCCAGCTCGATCAAAGGCAACCGATGAGAAGTTTGTGAAGCTACGTGAGGTGTACCAGAAACTTCGTGCGGAGCACATCGTACTGCTGAGGACCAATGGAGAATCACAGAAAAAGTTACAAACAATTGAGACGTCGGCAAAAGAAGCAGAAGAGGAGAGGATGGTAGGTTACAAGCTGTCTGTCTATCTGTCTGTCTTCTTTATTTACAGTCTACTTCTGTAAACAGACACTGGAGGGGAAGGTGAACTCACTGAGTCTTGAGCTGGAAGAGGTCAAACTGTACATGGTAGGTGCAGCTTGAGTGAAGAGATGGTGCCCTGGACACAGATTTCCTACCTGGTGTACTATTTGGCATTGGTTTGTGGTTGCATCTTTACCCTCCCACCCTCCCTCCCTCTTCCATCCCTCCCTCCCTCCCCTCCCTCCCCTCCCTCCCCTCCCTCCCCTCCCTCCCCTCCCTCCCTCCCTCCCTCCCTCCCTCCCTCCCTCCCTCCCTCCCTCCCTCCCTCCCTCCCTCCCTCCCTCCCTCCCTCCCTCCCTCCCTCCCTCCCTCTCTCCCTCCCTCCCCTCCCTCCTCCCCTCCTTCCATCCCTCCCTCCCTCCTTCCACCCCTCTCTCCCTTCCTGCTTCCCTCCCCTCCTCCTCCCTGCCTCCCTCCTCTTCCTCTCCCTTCCCCCCGCCAACTCTTACAGAATGATGAGGCTGCCAGTGTGGTTGTACTGAGAGAAGAGCTGAGAAGGAAAGAAGCAGTAAGTCACTTCTTTTCACTACACCTCACACATCGCATGTTCTTCTTTACTTTAATGGAACCTCCGCACACCCACCCACCTATACCTGCACACACAGCATTCGATCCAGTTGGAACAAGTTCAGAAATCACTCTCAGAGCAACTCCAGGCCAAGGAAGAATCTGCTCCCCATACACTCATTGGTAAGTCTCCACGACAAATTTCTGTGCACCAGCTACACGATACCATGTGACTTGTCATGTGACTCGGACTGTCATGTCATGTGACTTGAATACCATGTGACTTGGTCTTATTTGCCATGTGACTGTCGCGTAGTCATATGACTTGATTCGTGTGTCATGTGACACTTCTGTAGTGCAAGCAGTGGAAGAGGCCGAGTCTCTGATCAGACGGGTATTAGAGGAGCTCTCTAGCCCAGCCATTTCCGGCACATCTTGCACTCCAGGTGAGGCAGAGCTACTGGCAGCTGGGGAAGGAGTTCTTGTAGAAGACCGTTTACTTTCCCTCTTCCATGCTATCTCCCATAGCCTTCCTTCTAGAACGGACCAAAAGCACGTTGGACATCATTGATGCTGCCACTGCAAACTTCTCTCTCTACAACAATGACTCCTCTGGTATGTACTTGACGTAATGGTTTCCGCCATGACAGTGCATTACAAATCTTCCCCCCTCCCTTCTTCATGCATACATTCATACAAACACACACACACGTACCCACCCTCCCAGCCATCGGCAAGGCTCTCTCCTCCCTCTCTTCCCTATCCCATGCCGTCAGTGAAGTCATGCTTCAGGGAGTGGCCACCTCTCACATGGCCCCAGAGGAGGATGGGCAAAGTAAATGATTGCACCATGCATACCTGATCCTCCCACTACCCTCCCTTTCTCTCCCTCCTTCCCTTCTTTCTTTCCTCCCTCCATCCATCCCTCCATCAATCCACCCTCCCTCTTCCCTCCGATAGAGCTGATCGGATCGTCCCGGTCAGTTGGTGAGAGCACACTCCAATTCATGACCATCCTAAAGCAAGAAAAGCCGGGGTCTGGGACAATTGCCTCTGGGGCCAGTGACCTCCAGAAGGTTATTCGGACTCTGGGAAGATTAGCAGAGGTCAGCTGAAGAGATAGTGCTGTCTACCATACCGTGTAACGTATGACTAGGCATGTGATCTAACACTGCCTTTCAACAGTGCTTTGTACATGATCTATGCTTTGGAGGGAGAGAGAATGAAGCCTGTAGAAATATCTGAGATCAAGACCCAGGACCTTCAGAAAGCTTTTTTTCGGACTTCATTCGCTCTCTCTCCAAAGTTTACATCAAGTTCACTCCTGCCTACACAGGACCTCCAAACAACGCTTTTTAATGTTGCATACTCCTCTGTTATTCAGGAGATGGTTCCTGAGCCAACAGAAGAGAAGGACAATCCTCTTGGTGACGTCGTTGAGGAGGAAATGGCAGCAACGTCCCAGGCCGTGGAAGCGGCTGCGCTGCGTATCCAGGAGATGCTACAGAAGTCCCGTAAGGATGACAAGGGTGTGAAGCTGGAGGTCAACGAGCGGATCTTGGACTCCTGCACGGGACTGATGAATGCAATCAAAGTGCTCATCCTGCGTGCTAAGGAGCTGCAGACCGAGATCGTGTCCGAGGGAATGGTAAGATCATGTCTGAGGGAATAGTAAGATCATGTCCGAGGGAATGGTAAGATCATGTCCGAGGGAATGGTAAGATCATGTCCGAGGGAATGGTAAGATCATGTCCGAGGGAATGGTAAGATCATGTCCGAGGGAATGGTAAGATCATGTCCGAGGGAAAGGTAAGATCATGTCCGAGGGAATAGTAAGGTAATGCCTGGAGAATGACAAGATAATGTCTGAAGGAATGGTAAGATCATGTCCGATGGAGTTGTAAGATCATGATTGAATTACAGTGAGTTTAGGTCATAGTTGAAGTCAACACTTCATACCACAGTCCCTCCAGGAGGGAGTGCGGTGATAGTTGATGTAGAGAGATTGTGGTGAGGCAGAGAGATGGTGAAGACAGGGATGATAGATGTGCGGACTCTATATATCCTCATCCGTTCAGGGAGGTGTGACGGATGCCAACGAGTTCTACAAGAAGAACTCACGGTGGTCTGAGGGTCTTATCTCTGCAGCCAAGCAGGTTGGCTGGGGCGCCTCCATCCTTGTGTAAGTTGCATTCTGTGTGGTACGTTGTAACTCACCCCCCCCCCCCCCCCCCCCCCTCTTGTTTTATGCTTTCACAAGTACACCAAATCTTCTTGTGCATGAAATGGTTTGCTCCCCTCTCCCTCCTCTTCTTCGAACTCTTCTTCCTCCTCATCCCTCTCTGCTCCTCTTTCTTCCCCTCTCCTTCCTTCCTTCCCCTCTCCCTCAACCCTTTCCCCAATCACCTCCCCCTCCCCCTCTCCCTCTCTGCCTCCCCTCCTCCCTTCCCCCTCAACCCTTTCCCCAATCACCTCCCCCTCTCCCTCACCCCTCTCCCTCTCTGCCTCCCCTCCTCTCTGCTTTCCTCTTCCTAAGTGATGCAGCGGACAAGGTAGTGCAGGGATCTGGGAAGTTTGAAGAGCTGGTAGTGTCTTCCCACGACATCGCTGCCAGCACAGCACAGCTGGTGGCGGCCTCTAGGGTGAAGGCTCGACCCAAGAGCGAGAAGCTGAAGGGATTGAAGGCCTCATCTAGAGCAGGTGGGTGGGGCCTGTAACCATGATGTTGTTGACATGGCATTACTTGTATCCTATACTACTCTTGATGACATCACTCCTTAGTAACATCTGTGGAGAGTTAAAAATGGCATCCAGCACTAAGCTGTCACTTCAAAGTGAATTGCGATCCCAAAATGATAACGATCTGAAGCAAGAGTCATTTTGTACTCCGTAAATTGTCTATCACTGCTTGCTTAGGATGGTAGAGTTTGAACTGCAGTAAATTTTGATGTAAGACAAACTGAATTTGAATGTAATGGTTCTTCTTTTCTTGTCCAGTTTCGGAGGCAACTGGGAATGTGGTGGCATCTGCACAGTCAGGTTCTGAGCTGCAGAAGAACAGTGGTGAGTATATAGCAATGAGGGGCAGATGATTGCTAAGTAAATACCCATAACTAATGATAGACTGATTGGTCTGACAGTTATCATTTGCGGTTCAGAGGGTGTTTTTAATGGTGAACATGGTTCACTAGATTCCTCCCTCCTCCCCTTCCCACCCTTCTGTCCCCTCTCCTCCCCTCCCTCCTTTCCTTCCATCCCTTCCTCCTACCCTCCCTCCCTTCCTTTCGTCCCTTCCTCCTCCCTCCCTGCATCCCTTCCTTCTCGCATACATCCTTCCTCCTCCCCTCCCCCCTTCCCTCCCTCCTCCCCTTCCTCTCCCCCTCCCTCCTTCCCTCCCCCCCTCCCCTCCCTTCCTCACTCTACAGAGTCAAAGATGGACTACTCAAAGCTCTCTCTGACACAGGCCAAGCGGTTGGAGATGGAGTCGCAAGTACACGCCCTCGAACTGGAGAAGGAACTAGAGATGGAGAGAACTAGGCTTGCTGAACTGAGGAAGATCCACTACCACCTTGCCGGTGCCAGCGAGGGATGGGAGGTAAACACATCCATCCGTCTGTCTGTCTGTCCATTTCCTTCTTGCATGGTATATGTGTCAGCACCTAGGTAATTTCCCACCCTCATATTGACACATGCACACACACACACACACACACACACACACACACACACACACACACACACACACCACTTCACAGGAGAGCTAACTACCCACTCTTAAGTCTGTCATGGACAAACGTTCAACAACTTCTGAGCACACATTGTCAAACTGTTTTGTAATGTTTGTGGGTGTGGTACTTTAGGATATACACTGTTTATATAGAGTACGCTTGTGTAAAAAATGGTTTGAGGGGCTACTCGTCATTTTCTGTTGTGTTAAAATGCCCTATTGCTCTTGAAACGGTTCTAGACTAGCACCGTCATTCCCAGGCCATTCCCATCCCCAGTATTTGGTTTAGGCCCACGATGGACTAGCTTGGCCTACAGTGGGTTTGCTAGGCTCATGGCAGGCTTACCAAGTCTATGACAGACTAGGTTCCCATGGTGGGTTAGCTAGACCCATGGCATGGTACGCTTGCTAGTTTCATGGCAGGCAGCTAGGTCCCCATGGCGGGTTGGCTAGGCCCGTGGTGAGCTTTCTATAGATTCATGGCAGGCTGCTATATAGGTCCATGGCAGGTTAGATATAAGCCCATGGTGGGCTTGTTAGGTCCACGGTATGTTAACAAGGTCCATGGCAGGCTGCTGCATGGGTTAGCTAGGTCCACACGGGCTAGCTAGACAAGCTAGTCCAAAACACAGCTAGGTCACATGTCTTGTGCCCACGTGAAATAACAGTAGTAAATTGACTATGCTATAGGTTGGCCACACAAGTCATATAATGCATGTACTCACTTTACTGGGAACACAAACTGTACACATGTACACAAGTTATAATACCATTTACTTCAACGTAATGAAAGCAACCTTCACATACGACCCTTTTGTTCCCATGGCAACAGGGTCAAAGCGCAGCCCAAATACATTTCCCTTGTAGTTGGGATTCTTGGATAGGTCAACTTCAATCAAGTGGAATTTCCCGTCAGCAATGATTGGGAAATGCACAGAATTCATCTCCTCAAAGTTCTGCCCGAGGCCGCCTGTGTTCCAGAACACCTGGGCATCAGTGGATGCCTGTTCCACCCCAAAGGATGCGTTGATGTGGAGTGTAGGGTGTTTATCTGCCATCCACAAACAATTGGGTCCAACGAGTTGTGGATCGTTCTGCTCCATTGCCACGTTCCAGTACCCATTGGGGGTCCCAGCATCAGCAGCGTTCAGGTACACCCAGTGCTGCCTGTCACTGGCAAACTGAGAGTCCAAGCAGTTCTCGATCTCTTGCTGGCGTAGGTAGGCATACGAGCGAATGGTGTCAATGTTACCCAAAACCAGGCCAAAACGGTAGCGATATTTGATATCCCAGTCCAGGATCTCAATGTGATACGGACTTAGATAGCCTGTGGGATCATCGAGAGGTCCAAAATTACCAGGGGTTCCAAAAAATCCTCCATTGATTTGGACTGTCCCTGGCTGGAACACCCCAAGGCCCCACCCATCTTTGTTGACCAAAGCTGCCCAGTGTTCAGAGGCCAGTATAGCTGTGTGAGTAGTGAGTGGGAAGTGTGTGAGGGGACCATTTGTGAACGGTTCTGTTCCATTGTAGGCCACAAGTTGGTACAGGGACCCCACTGTGTATATGGCTGGTAGCTCCTGCCCAAAGCCCCCATAGGGTGTGTGGTCCGAGCGTGAGTTTGTGAGCAGGGTTTCCACGACAGCTGCAGAGCCATTCAGGTAAATCCACTTCTCAAAGACGCAGTCACATGCCACATTGTCACAGGCCCATTGAAGCGGGCGGGACTGAATGTAGATCATGTTTGCAGTGTCATTTTTCTCAACCTGAGTATTGTATGTGGAAATTTATAGTGTATAAGAATAAATGTATATAGTTTAGGCTAGAACCAAAAATCAGTGAGACTCCATATAAAATAGTATACGACAGTTGAGGCTGCATCCAAATACATGCAGTGAGTCTCACAGCTAAACACATGTCTGATATGTGTGGTTCAACGAGTGGCCAATTAGACTAGAGGCTAGTTTCATAGCCTACCTGCAGTACAGTGCCAGAATGGCCATCTATGTCGCCTGCTCCAATGGGATTCCAGGGCCAGTTGCCGTGGCGCCAGGTGGTGTTGCACTGCTGGCTGCCGGGGGAGGGTTTGTACTGCTGTGGGCCAGAGTAGTAGGACAGCTGCACCTCCCTCCCCATGTCGTGGGTATTGATCACACTAGCGTTCTGATTGGAGGCTGTGTAGTGTGTGTATACATAGATAGAGACTAGCCTCGTTCCCAGGCCAACCCCGTTTTCTGTTCTTCGGTTTGCATTGACAATACGTACGTGTATTATTGTCAACGCAACCAATAAAAAAAGAAACGGGGTAGGCTTGGGAATGAGGCTAGATAGAGACGTGTATCATCCATGAAACAAGGGTGTGGTGGTGCACTATATAGCTAATGGAGTCACTAGTACTCAGGTTCAGTCATGGGTTCAAAAGCCCTTGATTTTCCTGTTGAAGGGTATAGTCTCGTTCCCAGACCCAAACAACCCCAGCGAAGATCGCTTGCAGTATCTTCGCTGGGGTTGTTTGGGTCTGGGAACGAGACTAGTTGAAGGGTGGTGCACCATAAAAGGAGGTATTTGCTCTTTGCCCTTCCAGGTTTGAGCAATGCTATTTGCGGTAACTCAATGATCGAGTTCAGTCATCACCATCCCCCATGCATCAAGGATCTGCATAAACACCTCCTGCACTGCAGATGCAGCATTCCATGGGTTACAACTGAACTGAACTGATGCCTTGCTTAGGACTACTAGAGTGATTGCCGCCTTGATTGGGGCTAGTACCGAGGATACCTACTGTGTGTGTGTGTTAGTCTCGGAACCAAAACCTTCAAGGGTCTGGTTCCGAGACTGTGTGTGTGTGTGTGTGTGTGTGTGTGTGTGTGTAGTCTGGTTCCAGACTCTGTGTGTGTGTGTGTGTGTAGTCTGGTTCCAGACTGTGTGTGTGTGTGTGTGTGTGTGTAGTCTGGTTCCAGACTGTGTGTGTGTGTGTGTGTGTGTGTGTGTGTGTGTGTGTGTGTAGTCTGGTTCCAGACTGTATGTGTGTGTGTGTGTAGTCTGGTTACAGACCCTTCCACATGGAAACAAACCGTCTGTGGAAGGGTTTGGTGCATGTGTGGAGGGGATGGGAGGAACATTACCTCACTATCCTTCCCCAAGGACCTCACCAGAGAAGTATGTGATGGAGCCCCCTCTTTCCATGTCAACCCCCACTCTCACAACACCGTTGTCTACCACCATCAGGTCAGCAGTGGGCGCAATGCTGCTCTCTCCCCTCTCCCATTGGATAAGTGCAACTGCAGTTATAGGCAGCAAGAGACTCACTAGAAAGCTGAGCCATGCCATGATAAATCGAAAGTGGGAGGGGCTCGTTTTCTAAAATTAGAATTTTGTCGTTCATTTAGAGCTAATAAGGCAGATGGCAAACCCAGAAAGAGATCCCGAGCGTCGGACAGAGGCTCTCTCAGACTTGGAGAGCGAGTCGTCAGGGGAGGAGGAAGGAACGGATACCGTCAGTCTGGAGAAGCTGCAAGCACTCGGTAAATTGACACCACGCACAATGCATTTACCACTGCATGCAGTACAAGTCCAAGTCCTGCAGTACATTTGAAGAGCACTATTACGTTATATAGTTGTGTGTTTGTGTGTGTGTGATCAGGAATGTAGCCTCACGCAGAGGAGTCTGGCGTATGCCAGAACAGTACAAGTGCAGTTTGTTCCGTGTGCGTTGTGTGTTTGTGTGTGTGTGATCAGGAATGTAGCCTCACGCAGAGGAGTCTGGCGTATGCCAGAACAGTACAAGTGCAGTTTGTTCCGTGTGCATGCAAAATATGGCCGTAGCCATTTCATGGGATGGAACGGAGCAGTGAACAGCTATGAAAGTCCTCACTGCAGTATGTAATCTCCACAAACTGCATACATTGGATAAAGCTCGATGAGCTGTATGCAATTGTTGGTGGACAGAATAGCTATGGCTCAGAGTTCTACAAAATCATGTGGGCAGAAGGTTGCATATGGCTAACTTTGGCCATAACTCTAACACTAACCTTCACATTCTAGCATATGGGAGCAAGGAAATTTTCCAAGGATTCCATTCTGTGAAATAGCCACGACCCGAAACGTTGACTGTAGACTCTCATGTTGGCGTGTTCCATAAGCACAATGTGCACATAATGCATGCACAAAATAAGTAGAAGTTTACAGTGACTGTTCACCATCTCCTTCAGGCTCCTCCCCAGCACTGCGGGAGATGCTGAGAAATGAGCACCTTCGTATGCTACTACTGGAGATAGACCAATCACAGCACCCCACTCGGGCACTCCGCCGAGCCCTGAACTTCCCTATATTTTTGGAATTCAGAGACGAATGTCTCAGAATATGTGGACTGAGACAAGTGGATTGAGGTTCCACTTGTGATGATGTCATAGTGATGTAATAAACAATCATGACAGCTGCCCAAGGACACGTTTGCAGAACTACCACTTGATCTTTCACGGTTACACCATGTAGCAATGCCGCTAGTCTTCACTGTAATCTTCACTGGTACTACTGAAGCAGATGAGATTTAAGTGTGGGGGTATAGCTCAGTGGTAGAGCATTCGACTGCAGATCGAGAGGTCCCCGGTTCAAATCCGGGTGCCCCCTCACTCTTTTTTTTTCTCCCCCTGTTTCCTAGCTACAATCTGTTAAACCTCGTTCCCAGACCTTTCATCCACGCTCCCATTATACTAAAAGCAATCCCCACTGGGGTTGGTTGAGCAAGACTCACATAGCCTTGTTCCCAGGCCTACCCCGTTTTTTCTGTTCTTCGGTTTCCGTTGACAATCCATGTATTATTGTCAACGGAAACCGAAGAACATAAAAAATGGGGTAGGCCTGGGAACGAGGCTAGGTGAGTCTTGCTCAACCAACCCCAGTGGGGATTGCCTTTAGTTGGCTGGAGTCAAGATCCATGATGCTACAGGTATGCTGCTGACGGAAGGGAAAAGCCTATGACTAACGTCTTTCTGGGTAGAATATGTCCAAATGTATACTGTGTTATGCATGACCAAATTCTAAGGCCCTACACTAACTACATTGAATGGAAAAGCAAAAAAAACAGCTCTACATACATTGCAATGCAAAGTGGAAACTGACTCAGGCGTCACCCTCCTTCCAAAAGCTCATGTCTATCTCACTGAATTCATGGAAAGCCCACTGTCTCTTCCAACTAACGTCGAAATGTCCTTGCCTCTTCACTGAGCGGCAGAGAGCTATATAATTTGTATCCGCACTGCCCGTGGCTAGTTTCAAATATTTTTGGCGGGAAGTCTCGGTCAGGTGGCACGCGCATGCGCAACAGGATACATCTGGTTTAGGTATAAATACTAATTTTGGTAGCAAGTTTTGGCGGGAAGTCGGGATGGCGTGTTCGCTTGCAGACTGGGGTCTGAACATTGCCTCCCCAATAACCGAGTACGAGGTCGGGCCCCTCTGTACATACCGGTTCTCGACTTCCCCGCCTAGCAGCCGGAGTACGCCGGTTCCCATCTGACCACCGAAGCTAAAGGTGTCTGGTTGAAAGCAGGTCGCCCTCCTGTGATTCCAGACACGCCTATCCAGCGCTCCTGAGGCTGTCACTTCGGTTCTGACCTGTCACGGAGGGATGGGTGTGTTGCTAGGTTGTTTTTTTTTCCTTTTTTTTTACCTCTTTTTTCCCTTTTTCATTTTTTTTCTCTTTCAGCTGGCTTTAATAGCTATGCTAAAACTGGTAGCATCCAAATTATGTAATCAAGGCTTTATGTTCTTAATACTTTTTATGCACTGCTTGACCACCAGTAAAGTAGTGCTGGGAGACTTTCTTGTTCCTAGTTTGTCTTTCAGCTGATTAATTCTAGCTATACCAGAACTGCCAAATTAAGGGTTTTTTGATACACTGCTTGATGCCATTGAAGTGTGACCTTTCATGGAGGGATCGAAAACTGGCAGCATCCAATATGTGATCAAGTAGTCTAGCTGCTAGACCCTCTCCCTCCCGGAAATGAAGTAACGGAATTTCCATTTCCGGGAGGGAGAGGAGGGTCAATAGCAGCTATATAGACTAGTGATCAAGCGGCTCTAAACTATTCTTTATGCACTGCAGAAGCTAAAAGGATGATAGTGATACTGGTAGCCTCCTGTGATTCCATGCAGTCATATGCATACCTATTATATCCAGATCCCCGGGCAGCATAATTATACGTGTGTCTAGCCTCGTTCCCAGGCCGCATGAATGTGTGTCAGACCTTTCACAGAGGGATGGGAGGTCACTAGCTAGGCTGGCCATGGTCTGTCTCTGTTCATGGAAGGGAAGAGCTTGTTCTCTTTTTTTTTCTGCTTGTATGGCTTGTCTTTCTTGTTTTCTAAAGGGCGTGTCCCTCCTTTAAGGATATAGTCAAATCCATGCAGACTGTAATAATAATTCAACTCGAACAGCCTCATTGCCAAGTCATTCCCCTCCCTGAAGAACAAAACCATACAGTTTAAAACTGTTCATTGGGTTATACAGCACACAGCTATCATTAAACTTAAACAGATTGAGAGAATTGGTAAACAGACTATTGTTCGTTCATTGTCACAGTTCTACTGCTACTCTTGGCACGGTTCTGACTTTGAGGCTCTGCTTTACTTGGCTGCTTAGCCAACAGTGGGCTGGCTTTGAGCGGGGGTGTCTGCATACTTCCGGCAGGGAGGGTGGGCTGGGGGCTGGCAATCTTCTTCAGCACAGGCATTGTTGGTGTAGGGGATTTCCCCATGGCAGGAAGGGGAGCTAGGGGTTGGGGTTGTTTTAGAGGTTCTTGGGGTAATAGCTTTAGTGTTGGCATACTGGTATGCACAGCTGTTCCCTGGGTGTGTGGGGTGGTGAGGGTGTGTGGTGGTTGAGGGTGCGTGAAATGGGGAGGGAAGTGTGATATTAGATAGGGGTTTCAAAGAAAGATTTTTCCCATCTACCTGCTGTGCTGGTGTAGGGAGGTTGGAGGGTCTCAGCTTGGGAGGGGTTTGCAGAATGGGAGGAGAGGGTGTGGCAGTTCTTACAGATGTGGGTGCAGGTTTGAGGGGCGGGGTCATGGTGCTGGCACTAATTGGGCGTCTGGTGGAGACAGGCTGAAAGGAAAGATCATTGCCACTGTAGTACAAGCACAGACGTTTTTCTGCAGTTATTCTAGCAACACGGACATGCATCCCACTCACCGTCACACTGACGTAGCCATGTGCTGCTGGCTGTCCCGGACTCCCAGCTACCCTCGACACACGCACAACAGTGCTCCCTGGACCACGTACAACTTGCAATGGAGGCATGCGTACACCAGGGCTCCCTACCCCCAGCCCGCCAACAACATTTACTCCTGTGCTCCCAGCTTGAGTGCTAACCAACATAGTTGGCTTCTGTATGCTGGGGGACACCAAGAGTCTACTGGTAGTCATCCCAGAGGGAACTGCTGGTACAATCGGCCGAACTTTACGACTAGGGGCCGGGGGCGGACTACGAATGAGACTTCGGATGACGGGGTTGGTGGCAGTGAGTGGTATTCTCATAGCCCAAGAGACAGTGGGAGGGATTTGCTGGGATGGGGGAGGAGGACGTTGTGAGACAGTCTGGACACCTGCTTGCTGAACTGAGAGGGGCTGCTCTTCTCTTTGAACCACTTTGCTGCTGCAGAGGAGAGCCAGAGAG
Organism: Axinella damicornis; assembly: GCA_963931865.1. Classification (NCBI taxonomy): domain Eukaryota; kingdom Metazoa; phylum Porifera; class Demospongiae; order Axinellida; family Axinellidae; genus Axinella; species Axinella damicornis. Next base: position 3,921,328 of record OZ007507.1, read on the forward strand.
AAGAAATCCAGATCACAGGACCAAACACTAGTTACTGCACGTGGAAATAAAGTCAAATCTGCCTCCCACCAACATTGCCTCATTACCCACCCCAGCATTTGTCACTTGCAGTACAAACGCTGGGGTGAGGCGGCCTGGATATGAGGCTACCACCAACACACTTACCCCGCTAGCAGTCCATCCGCAAACATGGTACTGCAAGTGAAGAAAACATAAACATGTCAAATAATAATCTCATTCCCAGACCACTTCAGTCAATTCAAGTACTGGTGTTCTGGAATGGAGACAAGAGAGTGCATGCATGATGACATCATCGTTAACGATGATGTCACAATGATGTTATCATGCGCTCTTGGTACATGTACAAAGCACTAGAGAAAAACATTCATCGGCAGCTACCGTATTTGACACATACTGTGCACTAGGTGCCATCATTCCTGTAACACCGACAGCCTGATCCCGCCGTGCGGGTTGCTGCAAATGAGGAGGAGCAGGAGGAAGGGAAGGAAGAGGAGGAGGGAGGGTGGCAGCTGGAACTGGGGGCTCTGAAAGCATCTCTGCACATTGGAACACTTCTTTGGCAATCTGGAAAGAGGGAGATTGTAATTGAGTACCTTTGGTTGCATGTTACAGGTTAATACAGCCTCGGTTCCAGGCCGTAGGAGAACGGCCTGGGGCCAAGGCTAAGCTTAATCCAGCCTTGCCGTATATAGGAGAATGGCCTGAGACCAAGATCTGACCTCAGTCCCAGGTCATAGGGGAACGGCGTGGGACCAAGGCTAAGGTTCATTTGGCTTGCACAAAATTCTGTCAAACATACCTCTTCTGGGTTGCATGGCTGGGCCACGTCTGACAGCCTTGGCTTCTTCCAGCAGTTGGAATACTGGACAGGGCGGGACACAGAGAGGACATGGAGGACAGTGTGGGACACAAATTGGACAGGGAAGAGTGTGGGACACAAATAGGACAGGGTTGGATGGAGAGGACATGGAGGACAGGGTGGGGTGGAGAGGACATGGAGGACAGTGTGGGACACAAATAGGACAGGGAGGACAGTGTGGGACACAAACAGGACAGGGTTGGATGGAGAGGACATGGAGGACAGGGTGGGGTGGAGAGGACATGGAGGACAGTGTGGGACACAAATAGGACAGGGAGGACAGTGTGGGGTAGAGAGGACATGGAGGACAGTGTGGGATCGATGGAGCAGACATTGAGGACAGGGTGGGGTAGAGAGGAGGGTGGGATGGAGCGGAGGGTGGGATGGAGCGGACATTGAGGACAGGGTGGGGTAGAGAGGAGGGTGGGATGGAGCGGACATTGAGGACAGGGTGGGGTAGAGAGGAGGGTGGGATGGAGCGGCCAGGGAAGGGCAGAGAGAACGTCCATGGAGGATAGTGGACTGAAAGAGTGTGTGTAGTAGGATGATCACTTACATCTCTTCTGATTGGTTGAGTGGTTCTCTGGAGAATGAAGTCGTGCAGTCGAAGCTTCTCTGGGGCCATACCCTCTGAGACCATGTGCATCCGAGAGCGATGGGCCTGCGAACGACGCCTCAGGTACCTGCCAATGAATGACATTAAACTCATAAAGGGACAGGCACACACAACACACACACACACAGGCTTCCATAACAAAAGGTCTTCCATTGTCTTCCCATTGGTTGCCATTGCTAACGTAAGATGTGCATTAATTGGAATGAAATGCGAGTATGAGTCTAGCCTCGTTCCCAGGCCAAAACGGCCTGGGAACGAGGCTAGTATGAGTCCAGTCTAGTTGTACATGTAGATGCAGGGGGGGTTGGAGAGTCTCATACTCACAAGTACTAATTGCAGGGGCACAAGGTAAATAAGATTATCCCAAGATGAAACTATTACACACACACACACACGCACCTCCTCATGGAAGGAGTATGGAACTTCCTTCTATTGTATTGCAGTCTGTTGGTGACACATACAACGTCAGTGCTCGGTTCCAGACAGACCGGCGGTTGTGTGGCCAGCAACAGTCGGCTCTCAAGAAACAGCTTCTCCTCCTGCAAGTTGAAATATAGAAATGAACTGCTTGTTTTCATGATTCACAGAAAGCCAGTGACCTTGTCAGTATTACAGATGGAGCTTTAAAAGCTTGGAGAGAAGGAAAACGTCGTCCACTAAATGTACTCCATCTAGATGAATAGCTAGGGCAATACGTTGTCCTATGGCACCATTCAGAAACTGATTGCACAATATCTAGTCTCTGGTTTGCAAATGATATCGCCTGAAGGTTTCAAACTGTAGCAAGGAAATGAAACTTTGTGAAGACTGCTGGTATTAATCCGTGTTACCTATCAACATTAGCCTACAGACTGCTTCCCTCCCATCAGATTGAAAGAGGAAATGGGGAGGGGAGGAAGGGAAGAGAGATGATGGGAGGAGGGAGAGGAGGAGGGAAGGGGAAGACGAGGGAAAGAGGAAGAAGAGAAGAGGAGGAAGGGAAGAGAGATGGGGAGGAAGGAGAGGAGGAGGGAAGGGGAAGACGAGGGAAAGAGGAAGAGGAGAATAGGAGGAAGGGGAGAGAGGAAGGGCAAGAGGGGGAGGAATAAGGGGAGACAGGAGGGGAGAGAGGGGGGGGGGGGGGGGGGGGGGGGGGGGGGGGGGGGAAGTGGAGGACAATGGTAACAGCTTACTGGAGAGCATTTTGTTTCTTGGGCTATTTCATTCACCGTGGCCAGAATGGTCTGCAAGGGAAAAAAGTGCTACAGCTGCTTCACAGACTTCATGTGCCTCAGCACCATGTTAGAACCCCCTACGCACCTCTGTGGTTGGTCTCAGCAGAAGGAGGTGCCTGTTGTAGTTGCTGCTACCCATCTGGGAGGGGCTACGATAGTCCCGTACCTCACACACCACACAGCCACTGTACATGTGACAGTGCTATATAGTGTGTTTTGTGTGTGTGTGTGTGTGGGGGGGGGGGGGGGGGGGGGGGGGGGGGGGGGGTATGAGTTATCATCGCAGCTGAAGGTCCATAGCTAGCCTCGTACCCAGGCGCGGAGGAAAGGCTCTTTCCTCCCGCGCATGGTAAGAGGAAATGAGCCTGGGTATGAGGCTAGTCCATAGCATGCCCATACACGTTTTGTAGTCATTTCAATACCTGGGTTTTCTCCAAGACTTCCAGCAGAACAGGAGGAATCTGTAGAGAAGAAATACCAATATACTGTGGCCATCACCACAGAACAACACGTGCACACTGCGCACACACACACACACACACACACACACACACACACACACACACACGCACATGCACACATACATATATACACACACGAACACTTAACAGTCCATGCCAACCTCTTGGTTATCAAGGTAGCTGAAGATCTCGTTGTCCTGTCCAGTGAGACAAACAAAGAGAGTTAGCGGTAAGGTCCATTCCTACACACCAAGGATTGTATTCCATACTCACCTCATAAGGCAAGGCTATCTCCTCTCCTTCTCCATCTGGAGAGAAAAAATCACCTTATATGGCATGCTGCACTAGTGCTGTTGATACTCTCGGACTGGGGCGGGCAGGAGCGCATGAGCCACCGAACGCGGCGAAGGAGCGTCAAACTAGTATATAGTATAACTATAGACATGTTGTGATCCCTCATGCCTTACGGTCTTACATTTGTACCTTATATGGAAGACCATTGTCGTACCGCACAAACGCTAATTCGTCTTTCACACTTTACATAATGGCCTCTTGCCGTATAAAGTAAAAGCTAGGGACGTGTGAATACCTACTACTTCCACTACGGCACGCATGCTGAGTTCGACGCTCCTTGGCTGCCTTCGGCAGATCATGCGCTCCTGGGCTGGGTGATGCCTACTAAGGTTGTATATCGTGGTAAAGTAGAAGCAGTAGATACACTGTGTGTGTGTGTGTGGGGGGGGGGGGGGGGGGGGGGGGGGGTGTATATGGTGCGTGTTGGGGTTGACACTGACCGTCACTGGGGCAGAGCATGAAGGAGTATCCCTCCTCATCAGAGCGGAGGTTGACGATCAGGGAGGGGCGAGCATGCTCAGGAGGGACACGTTGTAGAAGGTTTACTGCACTTCTGAATCTCTGTGTGGTGAGGGTTGATATGCAGGTGTGTGTGTGTAGTGTGTGTGGATGCACGTGTGTTATGTGTGTATGTTGTGTGCATGTGTATGTAGTTGCATGTGTGTGCATGTGTGATTCACCGACTGACTCGTACAAAATTTGCAACTTTCATACCAGACTATTTAATTCTCTCCCTCTGTGTATTATTATGCCATGGTCCCCACATGTAGGCAGCGTTCCCTTTTCCATACGGACAATCACAGGTTGTGACCCTGGTCGCAGCACTATGTACGGCGTGTCCTGGAGTGGCCATCCCATGGCAGGGCTCATGATAAAACTGACAATTTCTGATCAATTGTATCGTATGCCCAAGCAATGATATAGTTCAGACTACAACGTCAAAAGATCTATCACAGTTCGTCACAAGCAGATGATGTCAGTACAATGAGCTATATATAACTGAGCTTGTGACTAGGTACAATACCTTGTCCGAGGATTTGTCTGCCGAGTTCTGAGTACACTCCACGTAGCAGTCGTGCAGGTGGTCGAACAGAGACACAGCACTACACAGACAATAGAAGCAAATGAGTACATGTCACATCACTGGTTGCTATGACAACAGACCTCCCTGGCGGACGCCTCCTTCTCTGCACATTCTGACGATGGTTCTCAACAATTTTCTGTTGAAGGACACAATCAGTGTGATTATATGAAACAAGACGATAGAGAGAAAATCCATATGCTAAACAGCTTTCTACCAACCTAGCCACGCCCAACCCACATGAATTACTGTCGCTAACGGAAACTCGTAAATGACGATGCTAAGTTGCTAACGCTCTGTGGATGGTTACACGAGGCCCCAAAAATCTCTCTGTTTAAGATAATAATTACTATAAACTCACCCATATTCTCTCTGGGTCACAGTCCATGGCTGAAAGGCCTATCCCTCCACCCTGTAGACTCCAAAGTGGCGTTGCCCCAGCAAACACGCCTCTCTAAATACTTGAATTTGAAAAAAACTTTCCCGCGCAACTGATCTAATTACTTGAATTTGAAGTGAAAAATATTCCACGCGTGGTCTTGGACGATGACAGTGGTGCTACAGTTGCTGCTGCTCCTGCTGCTACAGTGTGGGAAGCTTGGAGATGAACCCTGTGATATCCAGGAGGGAGCGGAGAACGCAACATCCCGGTGGTAAGATAGAACTAGTTTCCTAGACAACTATAACGTGTACAATATATTTTGTAGCATGCAGGCAAATTCAGATAATCCATTCACCCGCCGCGCTAATTCCTTCGCACAGTTGCTGAGAAGCACACCATCCTATACATGTGCAGAGTAAGGGCAGGGGTGTCCGGACGCTCCACAAAAAGCAACTGTGCATGTGTCCGGACAACCCCATCCAGACACCCCCACACTTACTCTAGCCACTGGTTTGGCATGGGGTAGTCACTTATGTGTGGCCTGTAGAAGCGTTTGCGACCTGGATCAAAATGGAATCCAGTGATCAATGCTCCTTTTAACTCCGGATTGACGGATTGATCACAGCTTGGTGTACTCATGCATGTGCATGGTAGTGTACCAGGAGCTTATGAGCCACCTGGTGTACTCATGCATGTGCATGGTAGTGTACCAGGAGCTTATGAGCCACCTGGTGTACTCATGCAGGTTCCCGGTAGTGTGCCAGGAGCTTATGAGCCACCTGGTGTACTCATGCAGGTTCCCGGTAGTGTACCAGGAGCTTATGAGCAACCTGGTGTACTCATGCATGCAGAGCTGTGACTGGCAATACGTTATCCATGGATGCACAGGGAACGTGCACGATAGTGTACTCATGTATGAAACATATGAGCTGTGGAATGAGAAAACCAACGGTTGAGATTATTGGCCTTTGACAGCAGAATCTATTTTTGAGAAAATGCGATTTTGCATGACAATTGGTTGCCTACCCATGAAGAAGATGAGCCATATTGACCCCCCTGATTAGGGTCATGCTTTACATCCCTCCATCCTGGGTGTTTACGGTTTCGATTCGAGGTCCTTCCATGGTCCATATTGCCTCGTTCCCGGGCCGTTCCCACCTCCAGTCTTTGCAAACGTGGGAGGTGGGAACGGCCTGGGAACGAGGCTAGGGAGCATGTCGGAGCTGTTGCCTGGCAATACATGTGTGTGTGGATGCCTGGGAGCCGGGAACATGGATTGGAATGTACTAATATGGACTAGTGATTTGTATGCTGTGCAGACACCTGAAACCCCAACCCTACACTTGTGGTTTTGAGTAGTATTTCCCACAGAAAGCTGTGAATCACTACAAGATCCCTAGTGATGCAATCGTGCTGGGAATAAACATGAGCAAGCTCATGTGCAGGCAGCTTATATACATAGTGGGTGATGACTTTTACGTAACTAACATGCCAAACGCACATGTTCATTCTTCATACTGTCTGAGCACCAGGTTGCCCTCTGAGAGATAATTATACCGTAGTCGCGCGTTGTTAGGCGCATCTCACTTATATAGGCGCATATTCGCTGTTAGGCGCAGGTTCAACTCTCGTCCCAGTTACTCGCTGTTAAGCGCTGCAGTATTCTTCCAGAAACTGCCATTTTTGATCATACGGAGTGGAAAACAGCTATAATTCGAATTGAAGCGCACTTCCTATTCGAGGAATGTCATTTTTATTATATTCGCTATTAGGTGCATATAGGTGCATATTTCCTTCCTGTGGAGTTATAGGCGCATGCACCTAATAATGCGCGACTACGGTTATTCTCCCTATTCTTGACGTCATTCACATTATATGCTGATGCCTTCCACAACAAGTGGCAGCTAGTGTACATGTGGCAAACAAGATACGTGTAAGACTCGATCTTTGCTGGCTTCCACTGTATCTTTGGTTAGCCTTGTTCCCAGGCACTTGGTAATTGAGGTCGTGATGAACTGCCTTCTCAGTTCTGGTAATCAAATTACACACACACACACACACACACACACACACACACACACACGCACACACACGCACACACACACACCACACACGCACACACACACACACACACCACACACACACACACACACACACACACACACACACACACACACACACACACACACACACACGCACACAGGTATCACTGGTTGCTGGATCCTGCACGTCTAATCATCTTTGTATTAAGTCTTTGGCTGATTACGCATGCCTCCCAGAGAGCAGTGAGTCTTGATAAGGCAGCCAAGGATGACCCTGCCCTGGAAGGTAGGAGACCTGCCTTGCTCATGTGGAGTAGTTCATGTTCCTGACTTCCTCTCTCTGTACACACACACACACACACACACACACACACATGCACACACACACACATACATACACACACACACACACATACATACGCACACGCACACACACACACACACGCACGCACACACGCACACACACACACACACAGGTGTGCATGAGTTGACATGCTACCACGCGATTGGCCTACCAATCTTGGGCTCAATAATGTTACTGATCTTCTTCTATCTCTTCGAGTTCATTCAGTTTTTCTACACCCTCCTGAGCACTGGTAAGACTACACCCTCCTGAGTACCGGCAAATGTGATTAAAGTACCCTCTTGGTTTGTTCCCACAGTTGTCTCAATCTTAGCGATGTACAACCTCCTGCAGCCAGCTGTCCACAGACTGGTCACCTACTGCAGGGAAAGGCAGCTGTAAGCCTTCAGAAACTCACCACTACCTAAAGCTTGAAGTTGAAGCATTTTTTCTTTTTGTAGGATATCGGGAGAGAGTCCTGCCTTGACTAAAGGGATCACAGCTGTATTGGCCATTGCCATAGCAACACTATGGGTGCTCACAGGCCATTGGATATGCTTAGACGGTAGGAAGTAATACATGTACATAAATATGACCGCGTCTCTACATGTAAGAATTGTGGAAGAGAACAAAGATAGTGTGAGGCTGCTCACAGTCTTGCCTACCTCTTGTGCGAGGCTGCCACGGTCTCTGCCGTTGATATTAAACACAGCTCCTAATGCCATGCCTCCATCAGGTGCTGTACAGGCTCCCCCAATAAACCCGTTGCATTTACGTCACGTTTTCCGTGGCATTTCCGTGAACTATCCGGAAGCCACCATCTCGGTGTACCGAAATACATTGGCATTATATGTGGTATCGATCAAAACATGTTCTGCATCACTAGTAGGCGTTAATATAGCCTACATACAGTGTATCAATCATATTTCGTTCGATTCAACACATACAGGTACTAGAAGCGTAGCCTCGTTCCCAGGCGCTCGGCAATTACCGAGCGCCTGGGAACGAGGCTACTAGAAGCGTTGTTGGTGCATGGCTGTGTTTGCCAAGATCGCCATTGAAGCTGCTACATGTATATCCAAAAACGCAAAATAGCCGCCATGTTGGTGTCCTTTTCCGTACCGTATTCTCAAACTGATGATCATCAGCTGCAACGGGTCTATACAGAATCTGGTACTCCAGTTGTGTAGTTGTGGTTGTGTGTACCTGGAACACATAAATGTATCTCCTGATCTTGACTTGCTCTATGGAACCCCCAATGCCAGTTCTTTGATTTTGCACACAAATGTTCAGATCAAATAGGTACACAACTGCACGTACAAAGCTGTGCCTGAACAGTTCTGATATTTGTGTTGAAAGTTGTGCTAGGCATATCTGTACATGGTAACCAATGGACCCTTGTTCTCCTACAGTTCTGGGTGTTGCTCTGTGTGTGTTGATGATCCAGTTTGTGCGAGTGCCGAGTCTAAAGATTTCTACCCTCCTCCTCCTCAGCTTGTTGGTCTACGATGTCTTCTGGGTCAGCTCAACACTCTTGCTAGAGTTCCTATGCCATTGCTCACACACACACACACACTCATACTCACACACACACTCTCTCACACACTAACACAAACTGTGACACTCACACACACTATCACACACACACACACTGTAACACTCGCATACACTCTTACACTCACCCACACACATACACACACACACTCACACACACACACTCTCACACTCACACCCACACATTCAGGTATTCTATTCATCTTCGATATTCGATGCCAATGTGATGGTGGAAGTGGCAGTGAAAAAGGCCAAGAATCCAGTAAGCATACATTCCTAATTGCTTTCAGGCATAAAGTCATGTGCATGTACCTTTAAACAAATAGTTGGCATAATATTTGCCCATGCATCCGCAATGATGATGATGTAAATATGTGCTCGTGCTGAAGGATTAGAAGTAATGTTACAGTTCCTATACCGGAAAGTATCTAGTTCCTGAAGTGCCATTCTACACAGGCACTGAACTGCAGACAAATCTTATGATGTCTTTCCCTGTTACCAAGACTATGGCCTTGCCGAAATTTGAGGCTATTTTTAGTAAATGGGTGCCGAAAAATTGGAGGTATTTTATAATGTAACTACCGGGGATTTACTCTCCACCCTTGATCTCTGTTAGGTGGCAGTAGTGGCTGCCAAACTGAACCTTCCTGAGGTAGCTAAGTCCAGGCCTCCCCTCTCCATCCCTGGAAAGCTGCTAGTACCGAGGTATGTTTGTATCAGGAGCTTATGAGCGGCGAAGCCGCGAAGGAGCGTGTAACTCCGGTTCCGTCCAAATCCTAATTACTTACGTATTTCCGTTTTGGAAACGAAGAAGGCGGCGTCTCCAAACGGTGAGGGGTCCCGGGTTCTTCAAATCTACGACGTTTTTGTGGCAAATCGCTTTCACTGTCACCCGTTCGCTTGGCCATTTCACTGCGGCTAGGTCAAAGGCGCTCCACTGAGCGAGTGTCGAACTTCTCACATCGCTACCACAGAACACGTGGGTTTTTATGTCGTCATTATGACGCTAGATTGAAGAACAGGTTTCCATATTTGGAAGTTCGCTAGCTAATAATTTGGATTTTGATGGCACTCGGGCGTATGCGGTAGTTGCACGCTCCTTCGCGGCTAGTGTGAAGCTTCGCCACTCATAAGCTCCTGTTTGTATACATCACTGTTGACAGACAGCCCAGGCTTTACTGATGGTAACTATGTATCCTTCTCCAGCATGACTGATGGAACAGCGTTTGCAATGTTGGGACTAGGAGATATCGTGAGTCTTACACAGAAATATTGTTATAGTCCATCTAGCACAGGCAACAACTGTGTATTGTCCATTGTTATGCAAAATTGCACGGGAAGTGATGTTCAACTGCCAGGGAGGTGACTTGTTAGTGTCTTGGTCAGCACGTGAGTTGGGGAATGAAGACTGCTCCAGTGATATCATGGTGGCACCTAGCCTCGTTCCCAGGCATACGGGGCCTGGGAACAAGGCTAGGTTAGGTGGCACCATCTCGTATGAAATAATCCCAGGGTTTCAATTCATTTTTCTCCAAAGCTGCGTGAAAATGTTTACCGTACAAGGCTATAGCTTTATCCCATGTAAACTTGGTGTCCATGCAGTTGGTGGCCCTAATAGAGTAATGTCCATGAGGCTGTGATTCGCTGACTGCTTATCCATCCTCTTCTCTACTCGTCAAGGTCCTTCCTGGCCTGCTGCTGTGTTTTGCAATGAGGTTTGATAGTCTCTGTCAGCCTAATGGCAGTGGGGGTGGAAGCACAAGTAGCCAGGGGGTTGCAAAGTGCCTGCTCTTCTGCCAGATGTGGTCCTACTTTAGTACAGCGCTCACAGGATATGCCACAGGTTAGTAAAAGATTGCCTATTGCTCCTGAGTGTACATTGATTGCCTATATTGTCATTCAAGTGTGATGGTACCGTGGTGCTGTGTGTTAGTGGTCAGAATTTGACCAGTACACACAAAACACCTAAGGTGACAAGATGTACCGTATTTCCACGATCAAACGCTGCAGCTACTATTTCTTTCATGACGTGATTTACTGCGGCTACTATTCGAGGGCGGCCACTAATCAAAGGCGGTGTTTATTAAACTCAGCATAAACAAGGAAGCGAGGAGATGGATTGGGCCATGCAGTACCATCATAATCATCGGTAGGAAACGCCAAGCCATTACTGTGGTGGTGTTTATTTCATTCAGCCCTTCTCAAGGTGCAGCTACTATTCGAGGGTGGCCACTAATCAAGTGCAGCGTTTGATCGTGGAAATATGGTATACTGTAACTTGCTATTCAGAGCATACCGTCAACCTAATCCTACATCTATAAAACCTACAATATAATAGCTCTATACTACACGGTACGCATTAATCTGATATACCACTTGGTTAACCAATCAGATTGGTATTACACTTTTTTCTCGAGGTACTGCTGTAATAGAAAGCTGATTGGTGAATACTTCGCTTAGTAACGCCGTTGCAGAACCTGGTTGCTAGGCAGCTTACAGCTTACCTTCAGTTGTAGGGTTGAAAAAGGGAGCACGGCTGAAGCGGAGAAAGCGACTGCCTAAGTTTCACGAGCGGATACACCGTATAGCTGCTCGCACGCGCTGTTGAGATGTACATACGCTCTGGTTCCAAACCTGTACCGAACCAGGACCGACAACCATAGCCACGCCTATTAATTGCATGAAGTGACGGCTTGGCTAGGCTAGGCTCGTGCCGCGACCGTGGCCCGAGTCGCTAGCGCTTAGGCTTGCTACCAACCGTGCCTGCTGCGTGTCGAGTGACGCTCCAAGCTTCACCAACGTAGTCTCGCCCCGCGAGACTATCACCAACGCATCCAACAGCAACACTAAGAAAACCACTGTGATGTAGCTAAGATGTAGGATTAATCTGTGATAGGATGGTCCACTGTGGTATTCTGGATTAATAGCACTCGCAATGCAGTCAGGAAGTAAATAGCACTCGGCTTCGCCTCGTGCTATTTTACACTTCCTGACTGCATTGCTTGTGCTATTAATCCCAAATACCACAGTGGACCATCCTATTACATATACATATTTGGAGATGTAGTAAAGCCTCATTTTTGTGACTTATGTCAGGAGTGCATAATTCCGCTCTTTAATTGTGCTCCTGGTCATGTGACTGCCCTGTAGGTCTCTTGATAGCCAACCTGGTTGCAGACTTCACAGCATCTGCCCAACCAGCACTGCTGTATCTAGTGCCGTGTGCCCTCATACCACTCTTAGGGAAAGCAGTGCTACAGGTTAGCTCACAATAGTGGATTTGATAACTGTTCTTGTTGTATCAAGTCACTGCTCTGTTGTGATTGCCGTATCCAGGGTGATTTCAAGGCCATGTGGAGTGGACCTTTTACAAAGGCAGAGAAAGGATACCAAAAAGTCTCTCAATACGCACTTCTTCCCACGTGACGTAGGATTACAGCTAGCTTATCATAGTTTCATTCCAAGGGCAGAAACTGCCTTCAACTTCAAACTTCATTGCAGTACTTTTGGCACCATATTCAATGACTCTATTTATACATTTGTCCTATTTATAGCATTGACCATTCATGTTCTGAATTATGTAGTCATATTGATCAATTGGGAGCCATATTGGTTCTTTCAGATTTACACGCTACAAATTAGCAGTTTTTATTTGTGATAATCTTGGGTAGTTTGACCACTCTGTCCTTTCTCTGCAAACGTGGACCATTCTTTTCACTGTCTGCCTTTGGCAGCAAAGGATCCAGTACAGCAGGTAGGGAGAAGGCTCTTCTGTGACCACTCCACTTCCTAGCTGGTCTCATGACCGGAAACACCTCACTCCATGTGTAATCCTCCGCAAGTATGGGTTTGTCATCCTTGCTACCGCCATAGGCTCGTAGCATCATCTTGACCGTAGGTTCCATCTGGGAGAAGCTGGTTGGGTTTTGTGCAATCAGTTGGTGCAGCCTGTTGGTGGAACTACTGGTGGTCGACACTATGTTGGCTGCAGGATGGGAGTACCGACTGTTGACTGCAGGATGGGATAACCGATTGCTGTACTTGTAACTTTGTACGAAGTAGTTTGGAGTGAGTTTGAGGTCTTTGTGATACTGGTTGCTAATCAGCTTCAGGTGTGCATGCGGAGTGGTGAGAATAGCCTGAGATGGTTGTTGTGTTGTACTCTCCACTGCTTGTGTTGAATCTGTACGGGCAGGGAAGCAGACTGTCCTGGAAGGATCCTCCTTCGCATGGTGCTGTTTGTTGTTGGTACAAGCTCCATTCTTGTGTTGTAGTTTGGGCAGCTTGAGTGCTGTGGCTGGACTGCGGGTCACTTTGTTCTCTGTTCGAGTTGAATCACTGCTTTGCAACCTGCACATGCAGATCAGACATGATAGTCGGAGGGACACATGTCAGTATAACACACAACACACCATGCACAAAGCGTACGGGTTGGTGGTGTGAGCTTGGGACTTCACTTGACCTCTCTGGATACGGGCAGCAAGGTCACTGAAGATCTCATCCTATAATTATGCAGTTCAGAACATACAATAAGAGCCACCATATACTTAGTCTTGTTCCCAGACCTGGGCATGAGACTACCTAGTTATGTTCACAGTACATACCTCATTGGCAAGTACATTCTGCAGCAGCCCCAACTCAATGAGAAGTTGGTGCAGCTGGGATCTGGGAAGTACAAAGAGAGTTTGCTATCAACTGACATAGCCATGATATCGGATCGTGAGGTGAATGGCAAACCTGTTCACAATGCCAGTTAGCCTCTTAACTACGCTGAAGGCAGCACTGCGGATTTGAACCTATAGAACAATATTGTACATACATTGATGGTTGGTACGTATGTACATGCATGAAATAGTGTACTGGAAACATACATCAGGATCTGTCAGTAATGGCAGAACCACCAACAGCTCTTCTTTCCCACCTAAACCTAAACAGAAGATTGTCGACAGTTCATGTGACATCATCATATGTGTGACAGTGACGTGCAATTGTTCCGTTAGCTTCCTCACCAAATTGTCCCACTGTCTTCAGAGCAGTCACCTTGAGACTGTGAGTCTTGCTCTCAAGTCTCACGACCACCTCGCACACCACAGCAAGCTGTTGGTCGCTGCTAAGGAGCTCAGCCCTACAAGATAGTAGCAGTCATCCCCAGTAATCTCATAACAGTGCCAACATTTTGTAGAACTCACTCCTTCAGCTCCACCAGACAAGAACAGACATCACCAAACACTGGCATCCGAGAAGTCTTCAATAAGGACACTAGGTGAGAGAGGCAGGTCACAGTGATCGGATGCTTTCAAGCTTCATGGAAAGGCACTATAGTGTACACCCACACAGAGTTTCAGTGATGAACTTCAGGGATGGAGAGTTTGTTCCTCTGGGAAACCAGGGCTTGGAGGAGATCCCTGTAATCAACTTCACATCACCAGGCATATGCACAGGGAATGTTAATCATACAATTATTGCAAAAAAACAGTAGCATGATGTTGATATTATACTCAAGGTCTGCAGATCTACAAAGTGGTTCACCACACGTACATACCGTATTTCCGCGAATAGACGCCGCCCTCGAATAGACGCCGCCCTCGAATTAACGCCGCACAATTGGAGGCGCTGAGTGAAATAAACGCCGCCCTCGAATAAACGCCGCGGCGGATTTGCATTTGCGTAAAGTATAATGACGTGACACTTCGTACTACTGGCGCGGCGTCTTCCAACTGTCGTAGAAGACAGCCTGGGTCCTCGAGCTCGTTGCCATCCCGCGAAGGCATCTTCTTCACCATCGTTTTCGTCCCGTGTGTATCGCTTTGTCGCAAAGCGATCGCAAAGCGACGCGGCTACTCAGTGCTCAATCTGCGGACGGCACTTGCCGAATCTTGCCCGTTGTGAGTTGTTGTGTTGTGTTTCTTGTATGAGCCATACCAGCTTGTCGACGTAATTCGACGGTGAGCTAGCTAGGGATGCTGTGTACGGGGCACGGTCATACTGCCCAAAGTAATAAACGCCGCCCTCGAATAAACGCCGCCCTCGAATAGTAGCCGCACCAAACTGAACAACGAAATAAATAAACGCCGCGGCGTCTATTCGCGGAAATACGGTAGTTTGCACAGTAGTATGGATAGCTCCATGGAAAATGTTCTCACATACGTTTCCTTTGCTCTCTGCAGTGGTGATGGAGTGACTCGTCTTGCTACCATCAGACATGGTGTGACTTGACCTGCTTGTATCAGGCCTGCAGCTCTTAGCAGCTCCAGCACTGCTCTTGGACGTGTGCACACCGGTACAGTGCCCACTTTGGCCCCGTGACTTCCATGGTGAGAACTCGTGCAGGGTGTATCCGGGCGTGGAGGAAGCTGTCTTGGGAGTACACCCGGACTCCAAGGCGGGGATTCCTCTGGGAGGAGTTGTAACAGTGCTGCCACTGTGGGTAGCTGAGGGCCTCCTCCTCCGTGCTGTGAGTTGAAAAGGAGAGTGAGTTCTGACAGGCAACAATTCCCAGTCTATGTAAAACGTTACCCCCCCCCCCCCCCCCCCCCCCCCCCCCTCATGTAAATTCTTATTATGCTTATGACAGCAAACACTATTATTGGCTGCCAAGTAACCAAAACCAACCTCCTAGTCTCGTTCCCAGACCTTCATTGTGTGCGGAAGGGGTCTGGGCATGAGACTACTAACTCACCTGTTTCCATCTGTGCCAGCTCTCTGGTATGCTGAGATTCTAACATGTTGGGATCCACCTCCCTCTGAGTCCCTCCCTCCACTTCATCTGAGACAGGACATGTCCTTTCTGCCTCATGAACAGCAAATGTCGTGACAGCTCCTCTGGTTTGCTTCTCTGTTACTTGGGTGGATGGTGTGCAGTTGTACACTTCATGGTCAGATCCTACTAAATTCACGGGCATCTCCCCATATTCTGAATCAAGAAGCTCGGACATGTATGTCACCATTTCCTCCCTGTCCGTCATCTTCCCAGCTACGGAGAACTCTTGCTCCACCTCTGTCGGAACAGGGCCTACTTCTTCCGTACTTTCTTGGAGCTCAAGTGAAGGACGCTGTTCAACTACAGCTTTGGGTCTTTGCACTGGGATGGTAACCTCTGGAGGTATGTACCCCAGCTTGGAGCGCAGAATGGAGTTGGGAATCAAACCTACACATGTGGATAGAATAATGCATTAACCAACCATATAATGCCACATCATAACATGTCATGGGATTTATGTTGTCATGCATGGCATCCCTAGCCTCGTTCCCAGGCTCCTCCCCAGCGGAGCCTGGGAACGAGACTATGGCATCCCTAGTGCACAGTGTAGTTGTATCTGAGTGTCTACTGACCATGAAGACTGGGTAACTACATACGTATAGGTTAGACACTGAGACCAAGGGATCTAGAAACCCGAGGGCCTTGGGTTGTATCGTCCCGAGCAGAATTTGGTGGAATTTGTACAACTATACTCTAAGTTCACATAGAAGTTTATTGTGCAGCTACATGTATATGCTGTTGGCAAAGTGCCTTGTGTGCAATTAACCAAAGCCTCACAGTCAGGCGCAATAGGGAATCTGCAGGAGGATGACTGCAGAGGCATCACTTCTGCCAGCGTTATCACTTCTGCCAGCGGTGGAGCCAAACACGGCAGTGAGCTTGACAACAGTGCGTGGAAGGAACTGCCGGACTTCACACCAGGAAGCTCTGTACTTGCGGGGAAGGAGTCCGGCCCATGGCTGCATTGAGGTGAGGATGGTACTGAAGTATCATCCCGTTCTGTGATGGTGATTCCAGAGTAGCTCTCATGGGTGGATGTCGGAGGGAGCTGGAGAACAATTGATCATGACAGAAGAGGAAGGTTGAGGAGGAGGAAGAGGAGGAGGATAGGTGGGGGTGTGGGGTGGTGGGTGTGGGTGGTGGAGGAGGAGGTGGGGTTGGAGAAGAGAATTTTGAGAAATAATATATGTTCCCAGGCCGCCTGGGAACGAGGCTATCACTGATATAGCTTGTCATGTTAAAACTCAACCATGCCTACCTGATCAGTCCCTGATCTCGGCTGCATGTCCCTCGGTCCAGTGGACGGCTGCTCCATTAGTGAGTCAAAGTACTGCTGGCTGAGCTGCCGAGCCAGTCGGCTGTCGACCAGGTGGGAGGACTGTACTCGTAAACCCTCCACGCTATTGTTGCTAGCAGTATCACTGTCCCCACACTGGTTGTCGATCTCCATGTTGTTTCTGGGCTTGTACTCAGGGGCTTTGGCGTGAGCTAGGAAACCAACTGGACGGTTTTTGTTTTCCTGGGGAGCGAGCAGTCGCTTTCTCTTGTCTTCCTGTGCTGGCAGGGAGGGGACCCTGGAAGGATCATACCTGAAAAGGATTGGTTAGTCACGAGAAAGAAACAAGGCTGAGCAAATATTGATGAAGGGGTCTTACCAGAACTCTAGAGTTGGGTCGAATGGCATGGGTTCTTCATCACGGTCTTGATGCAGGCAGTGCCTTGCAATCTCAATGTACACTCCTGGGAGGCAATCTTCAGCCTGTACAATGTAGATGTGCTGCTGGAATCCCACCAGCAGGTCCCCCCTGGGGCTTGCAAAGCACACAGAGGCGAGAGTGGGCCCAAGGTAGATATCAGACACCAGCTGATTCTCAAGACTCCATATCTTCACCCAGCCGTCTTTGCTACTTGTGGCAAAGAGCTTCAGATGGGATGAACAAGATAGTGAGGTGACTTTGTCCGTGTGGTCGTCCTCTGTTTGATGATACAGCATTGGGAAGTTTGCAAGACTCTGAGTTGGAGCTAGTGTCTGGCTTTCCAACCTGCTTTCTGGGGTTGCATTCAGCATTATGATTTTGTTGTCAGCCAGTGCTAGGCACAGTGTAGAGTACAGTAGTCCCACGTGTGTGGGGCAAAGTTCCATACTGATGCTCATCTGTAACTTCAAGCATATGTTCCCTTTCGTCTCAATGTGCACTGACCACACATTCAGCATGTTATCACCGCCAAAGGATACCAAAGCGGGGCTGTTTGATGAAGGAGGTATGGGATTGGTCGAACTGGCCAGTTTGGTCACATGACCTGCATGGGCGGGACAGGGGTGTGGCATTGATACTCCGCCCCCATGGAGAAGGGAAATGTGCCCACAGCTCTGGCCTCCAAACACGAGTGATCTTGTACCACCACTCCGGGTAGTAACAGTGCACTGGAGGAAGAAGAGAGAACACAAAGAGCTAAATTTAGCTGTGCAATGTGATGAAGTCAGGAGGAACAACATGCAGTGAACAGCAGACCTCAGTAGTACTCGAAGCTCCAGGGACTATTGCTGCGCAAATGGCATCAAGGTACCCATCTTTCATTGCACAGACAGTAGTCTGCACATCAGATTTTGACATATAATTGCCTCCCATTGAAGCCCATACAAAATAAAGGTACCTCCAGAGGTACAGCTGTGCAGCCTATATCTCGATGGTGGCCAATGAAACTAAGAATAAAAAGGAAATCGGTTGGGGAGGGTGAGTGCATGGATGCCCATGAGTAGGCTTACTCACCAGTGCCAGGCAGTTTATGCTGTCCTTCTGCCTGGGCACCCAGAGCTGTCTGGCAGAGCAGGGATTGGTGAGGGTGGTGACCACGAGCACCTCACCGGTCCTCAGCAGGGCAAAGAGCAGGCTGTCAGGCCGACTGTACACCGCCTCACAAAGGATCTGAGAGGGCAAGCACGAGTGCGGCTGAAGCAACTGCAGACAAGCCGTTGAATTCCCAGAGCTGTCAGCAGCATACAGCAACATGTACAAGTTTAAGAACTGAGAGGTTCTGTTTGAAGCTACACGTTCTTACTTGAGAGGAGAACATGGGGAAGAGAATCGTTATGACTTGTCCGGTGACAGGAGACAGCAGCCTCACCCCTCCGTCCTGCAAGTGGAGGTTACCATGGTATCAGCAAAGGTGGTGGCACTACTCTATCACACTCACTTCTGCCAGTGCTAGGATCCGTGCAGGCTGGGAGTTCGTCCCACTCTCGCTCCTGATCATACTGATCACACTGGAGTTTACTGAGGCAAAGTGGACCTCCAGCTACATTGGGAGCGACCAGATATTCCCACACACAATAATAGCATCAGCAATAGGCTACAGTAAATGTGAACCCTCACAAGTACACTAGAAGAGCTAGAGGGGGAGGGGCTGGCTGCTTGGACTAACCCGGTTCAATACCCACATCCTGATACTCTGGTTGGCGTGGCAGACCATCCTGTTCCCCAGTGGGTAGTCGCTGCACAGGCCGAGCAGCTGCTCACCACAGTCCAAGCGGTAACTCTACAGTGAGAGGAGGGAGAAGGTTGTGCAATGACATACATCCAAAGACAAGTGTCTAGGCTGTTGTACCTCTGTCATGCTCTCTAGGTGCCACGTGCGCACAGTCCCATCCAGCGAACAGGAGACTACACATGGAGCTAGGGGGTGGGCCTTTAGGCCTGCAGGGATAGAGCAGCAAAGATGATATCATGCGTGCATCTATCATCAGTAATATGAACAATCGACCTGTGACTGCTTTTAGATGGCCAGTAAACGTGTGAACCTCACTGTGTAGCAGGCAATTCCAAACCTGATAGGCAGTGTGTGTGTGTGTGTGTGTGTGTGTGTGTGTGTGTGTGTGTGTGTGTGTGTGTGTGTGTGTGTGTGTGTGTGTGTGTGTGTGTGTGTGTGTATGTGTGTGTGTGGTGTGTGTGTATGTGTGTGTGGTGTGTGTGGTGTGTGTGTGTGTGTGGTGTGTGTGTGTGTGTGGTATGTGTGTGTGTGTGTGTGTGTGTGTGTGTGTGTGCGTGTGTTTGTTTGTGTGCGTGTGCATGCATGTGTAAGAGGGAGATACCAAGTAGAGAGGTCCTCTGGGAGAGGAGTACCTGCAACACAACAGCAGAACCACTTGCCTTAATAGAGCCATCCTTGGCTGCACTGATGAGGTACTCCAGTGGGGCATACAACAGAGCACTAGATGGGACAATACAGGACAGATCATCTACGGATTCACAACCACCCATGTAAGACGACGAGTTACTACCTTGTGATGGATGCTTTGTGTCCATTAATGAATGCATTGCACTGCTTGTGAGCCTATCAAATGGGATGAGCATTTCAAAAATCAAAATGCTATGATGATCTAGATGACCATGCTGGTGAGAGAGTGCTTGCCTGTGTGTCAATGATGTAGACAGCATCCTGACAGGCTGCTACCAGCTTCTCTGTGCATACGTCCAGGTCAAGTGACACCACCCACTGCATCAACCAGATCACAGCACATCCACATGCACACACCCTCACACATCACCTCCCCTCCCCCCATACCAGAATCATAAAGACATTATAAGCCTGGAATACCCTATGTACCTGTTGCTGGCCCACAGAGCACACCAAGGCTTTGCCAGGAACAAGAGGGTTGTGCAGCTGTGGAAACGATGGTCACAAGATGGACACAGAAAGTGTACTAGAGACTCAATACAGTGTGCGTGAGAGGCTGACCTGGTGCCTCAACTGCCACGTGGTGATACAACCTGCATGGAGAGACATGTCTCCTTGGTATCAGAGGATGAGTGAGAAGAGAACCATCTTCTCCGGTATGTACACAAACTAACTAGCCCTGTGCCTCTGGAGAAAGGTCCTGACTACATACATACCTACTCCTCCTGAATATAACTCTGATGTGGCGTCATTGAAGGTCAAACTGTACAAGGACAACAGCAGCAACATCATAGCCTCGTACCCAGTCCCACGCCCAGCTTTTCGTCGCTTGCAGTACGGTGGGCGTGGGACTGGGAACGAGGCTAGCAACATCACTCTCACCGGTACTCACAGTGTGCCTAATGCTACAGCCAGAGTGCACACACCTCAGTACTGTTGCAGTGATGTGCACAGTCTCAATCAACTCAAAGTGCTCACTGAACACGCGCAGAGTCAGGTCGAGACAAAATGCAATATAGAGCTGGGAAGGGACATAGAGAGGTGTGTGTATGTGTGTGTGAATGTGTGTGTGTCCCTGCATTGGAGATGCAGCATTCCTGGGTTATCAAATCCAAATCAACTGAACTGAAATGTGCCCACCTGCACTACAGTCTACACCTTGCTCCACGATCAGTTTACAGAGATGAAGGGAAGCTATACGCATTCCACTGCATCTGACTACAGAACGGCTGATGCATAACTGCAGTAGGTAGGTACTCACCCTGTACTTCTTGATGTAGATGAGTTGAGAGATACCCTCACTAACAGAGTACCTGCACACAGTGGTACAAGTTTGATGCTCATGAAACATGCAATGAACGTAGCTGCTGTACAGGTATTTTGCCCATTAAGATATTGACCACTATGAACAGGTCTCACTGCTCACTTATTCTGAGGCTGGTGTTGTTTGAAAGAGCATACTGATGTGATGTGTTCGGAACCAATGGTGCAGTGTACAGCTGCAGACTCAGCTGCATGGCGGATACACAGATAGATAGATACATGCACTGAGATAGATAGATAAATCTACAGGAAATGCTGTATCTGTATATACTGCAGCTTTTCATATGGGTCCTGGAGAGGAGAGGAGAACGGTCTGGGCAAGGTGGACATACGTAGCTTACCTGCTTGCTGAGCTACACATCTGATCTGATGGTTGAAGCGATGAGTGTTCAGGTGCTGTACAAAGGTAAGACCTACCATATCAAGAGTTACGTTTCTATTGGGGGAGTTAATGATTAATTTTACCTGGAACCCTCTGTTCACGGTCAAAGCTTCGTGCATCTCCTCAGTAGTCTCAGCACTCAAAAAGCTGGTGATGGTTCTAAATAGAGCACACCAACAAATCGCTATGGCAACAAGCCGATATTTCCAAATAGAGCACATTAGTTGCCATAGCAACAAAGCTATTTCACAGTACTGAGGAAGATCGAATGCCCATCCATAAAACTCCAAAGAAGCGCCAACCACTCTGGAAAGAGTGGGATAAACTGGCCCAGAAGGAGGGGGTCAGGGCGCCCGTGAGTTCTGTCAATGGAGACGTCTACACTGGAGAATGGTCCGACAATAAAAAGCACGGTAAGGTAGTTTCATAGCTAGTTGTTGGAATTTGCTGGTGATCATGCAACACACTGTGCACACAGGAAAGGGCACGCAAGTGTGGAAGAAGACTGGTGCAATATACGATGGGGACTGGAAGGATGGGATGCGCCATGGGTTTGGCATGTACAGTGTGAGGAAAGGGGAGGAGTACATGAAGGAGTACTCTGGAGGCTGGAAGAAAGATATGCGACATGTAAGATAAAGACTGGCAATTGCATGTAGGCAGATCAACTGTTTGAGCTTTATTGCCCAAGCATCATTATAGTCTCGCGGGCCAGCCCACTTCAGCATGGGGATGGGAAGTGGCTGGCCTGCGAGACTAGCTTGATTGATTGCAACTGATGGACAAATTGATACACTACAAACAGTGCACAAGATCAATTGCTGTTCAAGCATTATTGCCCAAGCATGATTCCTTACGACCAGGGCCCATAACTGTGCATAAGATTGGATATCCTTGTCAAACTTCTAGTTATTCTTTTCAATTGCATGTGTCACACTGTCTGGTTGTATTTTTCCTTGCAGGGCTACGGTACCCACTTCTATGGTCCAGACGAGTACTATGAGGGGGAATGGTATGGGGACATGAGAAGTGGGTGGGGCAGGATGTATTACACTGATGGGTCCGTGTACGAAGGAGAGTGGTACGATGACAAGCGCAACGGGAGAGGACTGCTCAGAATGGGTGAGGTCGAGGTTAATGGCAGCAAGATGGTTAGCAACTACACCTGCACAATTTGCAATCTTGCTGCCCCACTTCAAGCAATGTGATGATGTGTGAGTAATGGGAATGTGTAAATTAAGATGTGTCAGATTGTGTGAATTATGTGTGAGGGTGTGTACAAGTTAGGGCTCTGTGTAAATTGAGGATGTGGAAGGTGTAAAATTGTGTGATGGATGTGTGTGAACATGTGTTGAAGATGTGAAGATTGATGTGGAAGATGTGTGAAGATTGATGTGGAAGATGTGTGAAGATCTGAGGTGTAAAGATGTGATGATGTGTATGTGAAACATGAGGTGTGGAAGTAGCCTCGTTCCCAGGCCTCCGCCCAGACTTTATCTCGCAACCGTGGAGAAAAGTCGGGAGAAGGCCTGGTGAAAATTATCACGTGATGTGTGCCACTGTGTACGTCACGGTTAAACAGGAAGTAATCTGTTAATTTATGTCGCGCGGGCGCAACCAGTTAGCGCTAGAGCTAGCTAGAGAGAGGAAAGGCGGAGGCAGGGCAGTGTGACAAGCAAAGACGAAGGCAGGAGAAGACTCGAGGGCGATGTGAAAATCTAAGAGAAACCGGGAACGAACGAATGACGCCAATCTGTGGAAAGCAAGGCTACAGCAGTACAGCTTTGCAGCCGATCTTTTCTCCACGGTTGCGAGATAAAGTCTGGGCGGAGGCCTGGGAACGAGGCTAGTGTGGAAAGGGGGTGTGAGGATGTATGGACGCTAGTATTGGTGGATTATGGGACTCTACTACAACGCTTTCTCTTACAGCAAATGGCAATCGCTATGAGGGCTCCTGGCAGAAGGACATGAAGAACGGTGAAGGGAAGTTCTTCTACCTGGACAAGGGGCAAGTGTACACAGGGACGTGGGTGGATGACACTGCCAAATGCGGCACCCTGGAGGACTTTGGGAGGGAGGGGGCCCCAGACCCACCCATCTACCCCATACCAGGGGTGAGTCAGTAGTTTGTACCGTAGAGTGCAGAGGAGTCAGAGGATGAGGCTATAGCCCAGCACTTCAGTGACCTCATGGAACGACCTGGGTGACCATATGTTGTTGAAAGTGCTTTGCAATTCTCCACAGTGCACACTGGAAGACCCTCACAAAGTGGTACAAGAGGCTCAAGAGGCACTTGAACAGGATTAATAGACACGTTTCTGCAG
Source organism: Axinella damicornis (assembly GCA_963931865.1). Classification (NCBI taxonomy): domain Eukaryota; kingdom Metazoa; phylum Porifera; class Demospongiae; order Axinellida; family Axinellidae; genus Axinella; species Axinella damicornis. The sequence continues at coordinate 3,945,220 of OZ007507.1, forward strand.
TCATATTTGATGTGGTTCTAAACCACAATAATCAACTGACATGCCCTTTTGGAGCACATGCAACCTACTTCAGATGTGCTATAACACCAGATCTTATTGTACATCCTACTGTGTTGTCATCATAGTGCATTATTTCCTAGGCCTGTGATGCATTGTCAACATGATTATTATCCTTCTTCTCACCAGTTGTACAACAGATTATCCAGTTATAACTTTTCTTATCAATTTTTCCAGAGTGAAAGTTAAAGGATACGCAAAGCCAGTTGCACAACAGGGCATGTTGCCAATAATTATGCTGCACCACCAGGTGTAACTAGGTAGCCTTCAGTCTGCTCAGGTAGCTAGGTCTCAGTAGGTTATCCATCAGGGCATTCAGTTGAACAACCAGATGCCTGCTTATGTAACTGGCATCCTGCAAACTAGGTACCTGTACGGAACAATCATACTCTAGCCCACACCCTCAGAACATAAAAGGCCTTATTATACAAGTGTGCATCCATACATGAGACCTGGCATGCCACCACTCTCCATGCCAGGCAGGAAACAGGATGCTGGAGGCTACTGTCAGGTGCCACCCAAACTGTCCGCTCCACGTTTCTGGAGGGAAGCTCTCGTAGGGCACCTAGTCCCATCAAGGGCGCATCGAGCCGCCCTTGGTCCCATTCAGGCTGTAACCGAGAGTTATAAGCACTGAGGGTATGGGACCAACCCTTCAACAAAACACACACTGCAGGAATTGGAAGCTGATACAGTGTGGGGTGTCAATTGGCTCTGCCGCATGCTAAGTTAATCATCGTACAGTAACTGTTGTGTATGCCGATAATAATAGCCTCGTTCTTAGGCTCCCCCCAGCACAGCAACAAAAGTTGCTTTTCGTTCCTGCACAAGGGGGAGCCTGGGAGCAAGGCTAGATAATAAATAGTGCACAGCCTCTGCTGTTGGTAATACATCCAAGCTACAGGGTCATGGGGCCACAGTGTAGTAGGGACTTGGGTGTGCAGACGATTCAGAAAAGTTTACCCTTCAACCGCTCTCTCTCGTCCATGTCTTTCTCCCTGACCCTCTCAGCGAGGGTCCTCAATTCCTTCTCAACAGTCTTTGAGAGGGAAGGATCTAGCTCCACCACTCTAGCAAAGTCTGATTTTGCCTCCTCTGCGTTCCAACAGGCAGCATGAGCCTTGGCCCTGCGGTAGAGAGCCTTCACATTGTTGCAATCAAAATCCAACACCGTGGTTGTATGTCTGATTGCCTCTGCATAGTCCTCCATCAGCAACTTACACTGGGCATAGTTCAACAACAGGGGAACTTTCTTCTCTTCAATACTATTCCAATGATCGGACTGGGGCTTTTCTCTTATGCTCAATTCCTCAAGGTAGGCAAGTGCTTCAAAGTACTTTCCAGCAGCCTTCTGGTAATCTCCAGCCTTGTAAAGCACATTGCCCTCCTCTCTTAGTGCAGGAACGGCAGCAGTTTTCTCATTCTCGGTCATTGCCCAGGAATCTTGCTTGTACTGTCCCGGCTGTTCCACTCTAAGGAGCTCAAATTCAAAAGCAAGTGGGCACCTATCAGTCACAACTTGGTCGAGGTCCGGATATCCCGTCCCCTGCATGGCCGCCAACCCACAGTGGTGGTGGTCGTGCACCTCTTTCCCCGCACTCTTCTTTGCAAGGTCTCTCAGCGCCTTTGAAATTCTTGGGTACTCCATAACAGTCTGGGGAGGAGAATCAGTCTATTATCACTATTAAATGGAAGCATATAAGAGCAGTGAAGTTAGCCTCATTTCTAGGCTGTGCGGAGGGAGCCTGAGGTGAGGCCAACTAATGTGACCAAGTAACAACTTAAAAGTTAATGTGTTCTCTTGGAGCATTATGACAAAGTACCAACTTAGATACTTGGCCACAATAAGTACTAGAAACACACTCAATACACAAAAATCAAGATACACCACCACCATGCACACCTTGAACGGGCACTTGAACCTTGCAACCTCTCCAATTCTCATGGTCTTGACCATCTCCTCCCACACACCGAGCTTGAATTCCCGCCCCATGAGGAGCTCAAACGGCCCAGTCACCATTTTGCGAGTATCATCCAGGACATCTCCCTCCTCAACAGAGCCATCCTGCTGCAGTCTGAGTGTTCTGAAGTGCAGGACGGCCTGAATGAAGTGCACAAGAATATGCATAGCTTATAATCATGTATATATAATAATTATTCTATATCTTTCCTCGATATGTAGACCCTTCATAATCTGTTTATATTTATAGATAGAAGCTGACCTTGCTGTTTTTCAGGAAAGAAGGCACCTCTCCCTTTCCTGAATGTAGTAATTCCTTCCTAAAGTCTTTAACAGAATCTGCCATTGTTGAGTTGCTGCAATAGGATGGAATTCCATTTGGAGCGCAGGGTTTTCTCACCCACGTGGTGTTCTGTCATTTGGCATGTACCATGGATTTGGACGATTTGAGATTCTTCTACGAGTTGCTCGCCAATCACTACGCTGTGCTTGGAGCAGTGGTGGCAGGACTAGCTGGGCTCCTTTTCGTACTCTGCATTACTCGCTCTAACAGAAAGGGTGACCATGATCATGAGGCATGTGAGGGAAGGACAAGTGTGGTCGAGGAAAGCTCTGGGGAGCAGGAGGAGAATGGTGGGCAGAAGCCCAAGAAGCAGCAGACTAAAGTGAAGGGGGTGAAACCCAAGGCTGTGCGGAGGATCACCCTTCCCTCCCACCCCCTACTGGCCGGGGAATTCAAGGGACACACAGGAACTGTCTTGTCGCTGGATTTCGATACCAATGGGAAATACCTCGCATCATGTTCTGAAGGTGCACGGTACACACTGTATAGATATCTGTACTGCATGATTATGCACGTTGACTACCAATGTGCTCCTCTTTAGATCGCACAATTCGCCTCTGGCACATGAAGACGCTTCAGGAGAAAGATCACAAGTATTGTGCACCCATCTTCATCAATGATGTGCATGTCTCATTGCTATTCCTTGTCTTGCAGGTACACTCGCAAGAACATAGAACTGGACCATCCCACCCGCATGAAGTTCAGCCCAGATGGAACGTACGTTGTGCCAGAAACTGGTTTGGGTGACCAAAAGATTGCCCAAGGACTTCCTTAGCCTCGTTCCCAGTCCAGAGGAATGAGGCTAGGACATCCTGCACTAGCACTAGACAGGAGCATGTAGAGTAAATCGATTTTCGGACACTTTATTTTCGGAGCAAAAAAAATTTTCACCAACCAGGGTACACTAACATGATGTATAGACACTACCATCCATGGACTTTAATGCAATGCAAACTGCATTCTCGTAGACCCAGATGCTGACATGGCAGCTCATGCTCCTGGTTTAGCCAATGAGGGTCTCGTTAATGAGACGTGCCAACTTCTGAATTGTTTTCTTCCATTTGCAGTGCGGTTATAACTTGGCTTGCTGATACAAACAGCATTCATGTTTACCGGATCTTGAAGCACAAGGGAGACAAGGGAGGGATCAGTCTCTCTGATGCTGCAGTGGAGTTCCCAAAGGCAGTGGGGGGGGGGGGGGGGGGGGGGGGGGGGGGGGGGCTCCTTTTGGCCGGATCTACCACCATATGTGTTCATGTGATGTCCTGTTTGTCCACCCACATGCAGTTGAATGCAAGCAGCATTATATCCCTTGGGATCGCTTCCACTGGTAGATTCATCATGACTTGCACCGAAACTGCCTTCACTGTGTGGACACTAAAAGGTATGCTTACCTATATCTGCCAATACAAAGGTACTACACTATGCTACTAAGATGCGGGTGTCATTTCTCCCACTGGTACGTATGTGTCAATTACTGTTTAGGGTTTGTGGTACAGCCTCATTCCAATGCCGTTCTGGTACGTAGGATGTCACCCGTGCAGAATGTCCCCCTGGACGTTCTGCCCTCACTAGTGTAGTGTGTGTGTGTGTGCATGGGGGAGGTGGGGGTGGGGACACACTAGTGCATGATATCCCTTTAGTTCCCTCTGGGACATCACTAATGAAAGGGACGCTCTCACTACACTGGCACATGTTTAATTATATGCAGTGGGGATTGACACAACTTACGCATTCCATCACTTGCCATAACCTTGAGCTCCTCTGCTGTACAGGTGATATCTTGGTCTCAGTGGAGACTCACCAAGCTCCAAACTCCTGCGCTGCTGTCTCTCCATGTGGAAAGTTCATTGCTTGTGGAGGTACATAGTACTACAACGTGTTAGTGTTAGTGTTAGTGTTAGTGTTAGTGTAGGAACAAGGCTAGGAAGAGTCAGTCTGGACAATGCAGTGTTTGTGTACATTGTGTTTCTTGCAAGTAAACTGTGCTGTACCTATAATCAATTCCCCCCCCCCCCCCCCTCCTCCCTTCTTCCATCCCTCCTGCTACAGGGTTCACTCCTGATGTCAAGCTATGGGAGGTGGAGCATACTAAAGCCGGGGAATTCCAACAGGTCCATATCTCAATTCACACAAATACTTGTGCTTATTGATTCTGGGTGTCATACGCACCTTCCATTGGGGTCTGTCCCCCTGCAAACTATTTTGTATCAAGATCGTGCACATAGCCTCATTCCCAGGCCATTGTTAATGATTAACCAAGAGTCTAGGTATGTCACTGCACACAGCGAGTTGTACACTATGATGAAAACAGGGTAGCCCCTTCAGCATGTGGCTGCTGATCTTCCGGGGGGGGGGGGGGGGGCAAAGTTACAGCTTTAGTTGACCGTATTCATTGATAGGGTGCTATGTGTAAGCTGGGAGGCTTTCATCTTTTGTATGGCGTGACGATCCGTATGGCCATAGCAGTTTAAAAGTTTGATTGGATGCTGAATGTATGTGGCACTTGGATCACTGAAATCTCTGTTGTTGGTTTGGTAGATTTCTCGTGCAATGGAGCTCAAGGGACATCATGCGTCAGTGCTCTCCCTTGGCTTTTCTGGGGACTCGAGCAGGTGGGGGTTAATGGTGAAATTACCTATAGCCTAGCCACAATCCTGAGCCCCAACTCTCTACTTTATATGTATCTACCGTGCTTTCTCATATCGCAGAATGGTCACTGTTTCCAAGGATGGGACATGGAAATTTTGGGACATTGATGGTGAGTAAACATACGGAAGTGAAATTACGCAACTGAACCGGTTGTGCATGTACAGAAGGACTTTAACCTCCGTCTCTGACACCTTTCTGTCTTGCAGTTCGATACCATCTTCGCGAGGACCCTAGATTACTGAAATCAGCTGAGGTGCCGGAAGTAGGGCTCTCCCTTGCAGCACTCTCCCCGGACGCCAGGATAGCAGCAATCAGTGCCAATACATCCCTGTTTCTCTACTCCACCTCCAGTGGGGAGTGCATGGTGACATTCAGCAATGTGCACGGAGGTTAGGGCTAACTTAGTATGATAAACAGACAAGATGGATCATGATGAATCAATCTCGGTCCCAATCCTACAGACACCATAAGTGACCTCTGCTGGGAACCCACGTCACTTTACCTGGCCTCAGCTGGTGGCAGTGACCGCCACATTCGTATCTGGTACAATGCACCAGGCCAGAAGGAACTCATCAGGGACCTCGAAGCTAAGATACCCAAGGCAACCAGCGAGCCTTTCAAGGTATACATGCACACAAATAACCCACTTGTGGGGTTACATACTAATGGCCGGCCGAGTTTAGTGTCCCCGCTTTTTGTCATACCTCTTTAGAGGCGACTTCAGCAGCAAATAGAAGAGGCTAGGTATGCTCCTTGGTGTATATTTTGATGTGTTTCTTTGTGAGTCATGCTTTGATGCCTTTTGTGTTTGCAGGGAGAGGTTGAAATCCTTAGGGCAGCTTTGAACTTTTCTCTTTTGTATGTGCTCAGCATTGATCTATAAATAGTAACACGTTCTATTTTTAGAACGGCACACAGTGATGTACTTAAGTTAATTGACCAACGAAGTGACTATAGAGTCAGTCAACAGACATGGCAGAATGTTTGCCGTTCGCCAGGGGAGAGGAAGTCGAGACGGAGGAAGATGAGGAAGAAGAGAAGCGGGAAGAGAGACCTGCACCCAAACCGAAGCCCAAGCCAAAGCCCAAGTCTCTGAAACCCAGTATAAAACTGACCAAAGATGAGGAAATCCAGGAGTCCCTAGATAGGCTGAAGAACCAGGGCAAGTATGTGAAGCTGAACGTAGGGGGATCTCTTCACTACACTACCCTCGGGACTCTGACCAAGCACGACAATATGCTCAGGGCCATGTTCAGTGGGAGAATCCCCCTGGAGACCGATGATGAAGGCAAGACTCAGTACTAGTAGCGTAGTATGGCCATGATGAACGTACCTTAGCTGACCTAGGAGGGTACTGTGGTGCTAGGTGAGGGAGTGAGGCGTGCAGTTATCCTGTCAATGTTACTGAGGGGTGCACATAGTCTTGCGGGCCAGACGTCTGGGGGGGGGGGGGGCTGTCCGTAGTTACGTCATAGATAATATACTACGAAATAGTATATTATCTATGGTTACATCTGTTGTACAATCAATCAAAATGACATGTGTTCATCGCCAGAAGAATTATGAAAGGCAGTTGAGAAGTGTTCAATAATTACCTGCATTTTATGTACATGATCAACACATTAATCCACGCCACACAAGAACAAATACAGTTTTGTGAGCGAGATGTCCTTCACAATCACGAAAACAGCTTCATGAACGAGATATCATTTTGCTTGTTCTGTATTGTATTAGGGCCTCCCAGAAGACCGGCCACATGTTGGTGGAGCATTCGTATTCAAAATCTATCTATCTATCTAGCTAGCTAGCTAGCTAGCTATGTCCTTTACAATCAAAAGAACAGCTTTGTGAGCAGGATGTCCTTCACAATCGCAAGAACAGCTTTGTGAGCGAGATGTCCTTCGCAATCGAAAGAATGAGTGAGATGTGCAGTCGCATGCAGCTTTGCAAATGAGATCTCCTTCACAATCACAAGCAAACGACATAGAAAACGCAACCATTTCTTATAGATCATCGATGTGGTTGTGAATGGTACAGTCACAGTGATTACGTTCCTTCCTCATGACATTTGACATCTACTATAGCGTGGTGTTGTTTTCTAATTTGAAGTGGTTATTGGTCCGGAAGGAAGTAGGGGTAAGTTAGGGCTAGGGCAGGTGGTGAATGTGCATGTGTGTCCTATACTTAAAGTATGAACTTCCTGCCGGACCAAATCCACTTCCTTCTTAATTCCTCTATGTGTCATTAGTGACCACATGTTGTGAACGTCTTCCATGCAAGGCTAGCACACACGTGTAATGAAATTCGGCATACTCAGAGTAAACTTTGAAGCAACAAGGGGCAACCGCACTCCTGGTAGCCGCGTTGCAGCCGCGTTGCAACGCGGCTGATGTAATGAAATTCAGCATACTCAGAATAAACTTTGATGTAACATATCAGACTTCGTACCCTGTGAGACCTTTTTCTCAGACCTTGTTCTCGTAACCTTGTGATCAACTGCTGTAAGGATGTGTCTATGGATGAGGTCAGGTGATGAACCTTGTGCCAAGACTGTGATCTCACAGTAGTGAAATGTTGTGGCTTTGCAGGCAGTTGGTTCATTGCAGCTCCCAGTCATGGGTTCAAGACACCCTATGAGTACTACAGTGTGAGGCAATAGCCTTGTTTACACAATGACGTGTGACATGACAGCCCCCATCTCACGCTCCCCCCCCCCCCATTTGTGATACCTAGGCTGGGTGCTGATAGACCGAAGTGGGAAGCACTTTTCTACCATCCTGAATTTCCTCCGAGATGGATCGGTGTCCCTTCCAGAGACAAAAAAAGAGTGTCTGGAACTGCATGCGGAGGCCAAGTGAGTTGTGAACCATCCATTACAGACCAGAAGTTTGCTGACCTCAACACCACCACTGTGATCACATAACAAGCTCATGCTCATCCCTAGATTTTCAGTTAATAATTCACCACCACTGTGATCACATAACAAGCTTGTGCTCATCCCTAGCCTCGTTCCCAGTCCCACGCCCAGCTTTTCGTCGCTTGCAGTACGGTAAAGCGGGGAGGGCCTGGTACATGTTCTCACGTGAGTGACGTCAAGGGTAGAAAGGGGTAGAAAGACCGGAAGGAAGCATGAGCGTACGTGGGTCTCAGAACAGCAAGAAGAGCGAAGGTACCAGGTAACATACCACACGTATCTAGCTAGCGGGGGGCGACTGTCATACTCACCGAGCGTTGAACGTGTGTAGATGGTTGAATAACATGCAAATTCGTTCAGAAAATTTTGCCATTTTTCGATTACGTCATGCTCACGTGAGAAGATGTACCAGGCCCTCCCCGCTTTACCGTACTGCAAGCGATGAAAGGCTGGGCATGGGACTGCCCCGCTTTACCGTACTGCAAGCGATGAAAGGCTGGGCGTGGGACTGGGAACGAGGCTAGCTCATCCCTAGATTTTCAGTTAATAATTCACCACCACTGTGATCACATAACAAGCTTGTGCTCATCCCTAGATTTTCAGTTAATAATTGGACCCCCCCCCCCCCCCCCCCCCCTCCACACACACACACACACACACACACACACACACACTTAAGGTACTATTGTGTCGATGATCTTGTGGAGGTGGTAGAAGAACAGTTAGCCAAGTTGAAAGATGAGCACCACCCAAGCTGCCGTGTGCCTGTTATCACCTCTCTCGATGAGGAACATCTGATTGTCTCCACCTCTAGCAAGGTATGTCCATCTGTCACCCTGTTGACTAGTCTTGAATGAAATTGGATGCATGTGTATTTCTGTTTCTCCAGCCGGTGATCAAACTATTATACAACAGAGGCAATAACAAGTACTCATACACACCGTGAGTGCTCTACATTGTACACTGTACACAAGAATGCATGATGACATTGTCACCGCAATGATGATGATGTCATCATGAGCTCCTTGCTGTACAACAGTAACAGCAAGGTTTTGCGTGTATTTGGGTGTGTGTGAAGAATTGCCTCTCTTCTTTGTAGCAATTCCGATGACAATCTTCTGAAAAACATTGAACTATTTGATAAACTGTCTGTGCGTTTCTGTGGTCGGGTCAAGTTCATGAAAGACATTGTGGGCCGGGGGGAGATCTGCTGCTGGGCTTTCTACGGACATGCAAAGAAGGTTGCTGAAGTGTGCTGTGAGTCTATCGTGTATGCCACAGACCGCAAGCACACCAAGATAGAATTCCCGGAGGCAAAGATCCTGGACGAAACCTTGAACATTATGCTGTATGAGAAGCGGAGTGAGGAGCCCCCAGTAGCCACAAGATTCCGGAGACCTCCTGGTACTCCAGATGGGGTACTCTCAGAGGATGAAATAAGATGATTCATTTTGTATACAGAAAATTCTGTCCTATACAAGTGCTATGCCAATTTGCAACCGCAATTAATTTTCATTACTTATTACCAACATTTAATTGAATTATCGGCTCTCACGACCGGAAGAGGGAAAGGTGCGTACAGAGGTACTGAGTTCGAGTTTCGTAGTGTTGTACTGCATGCACTGTGGCGTGCCATTTATTTCCTGCTGGAGCGCAGAACTAACTACTACCACGCACAGTGCACCGGAACCTAGCTGGTACGTAAGTATGTAAAGCTTTGCTAGATCGATGCAAGGATAAATCCTTGATCGATGGGATGCCTGGCTGTAGCTGTATAGTTCATATTCATTATTTTGTAGAACCGCTGCTCAGCTTGGTGCAGAAGCCCCAGTATATCGAAGCAGTTGTATGCAGGCACTCAGTTGTTTTGATTCAAGCACGTGGATATACTTAAATTGAAGTGAGCTGCTATTTTAGTGTGCATGTACAAACTCAATTCATAATTAAATCTTGCTGCATGTTTTGAGAATACCTATGATAATTGTAATTTGCACGTACTCACCATATAGGCAGAATGAGCGAGTCTGCAGCTGCTGGTGGTGATGTTGCCCAAGTCCCTGAGCTAACAGGACGCCAGGTGGAACTCATCAAAGAGACATGGGCACTTGTTGCCCAGGATCTGCAGGGAGCAGGCCTGGTCCTCTTCTTTAAGTATGTTAGGCATGCAGGAGTTAAAAGTTACATAGATGTGTTGTGCCTTGAAGTGCAAGGTAAGGGAGGGGATTTCCAGACATGGCCCCAGCTTTCGCTCTCTAGGAGCAGTTTTTTGCTAACAACTGTACAGTGTTGGGATGTTCGAAGGTATAGGGTATGTACGCACACTTACCATAATTCGGAAGAATTGCTAAAGGAGTGAATACGAGGGCCCATGAAGTGCTGTGTCCAGAATTAAAATACCTTCCGGAAATCCCCTCCCTTACCTTATGCATTCAATGCAGAAGGTATTTGATCTGGATATGCCTCCCTCTGCTGCACAGTCTTCTGTGGCAGCTAGCTAGGTTCCAGGTAGCTTGCCGAGATTTTGCACTGCAGGCCAATAAGGTTCCACTGTCGTTTCCTGCATGCACAGTCAATGAATCGGGTTCTAAATGTTGGAAGCTCTTGACAGTGACATTGCATGGCATTGAGAGAATCACCTGTGGCCATTGGATCTTGAAAATGTGGCCACCAGGGAGGAAGTGGTACTCCAGAAAAAACAACAACACCTGATAGCCCATCAGTTCAGCAATTTGTTAGTTAGAGTATTATACTTACCACTGGAATTATCCTACTATCCACTTAACTGAATTTGCAATACAAAGGTTGTCATAACTAATTCTACAAGTATGTGCATGGGTACATACGTAGCTAGCCAACAATCTTGGCACAAGTTACAAGCAACTTCATACTTGATGGAGCACAGATTCCAGGGCTGGGACTCTAGGCTTTCAATCCATCTATCTTCCTTTATAGTAGACTTTTCTTTGCATGCATGCTTCTTTTCCACCCTCATCATTGCAGGTTATTTGAAATCGCTCCAGAGCTTCAGGAACTGTTTCCTTTCGAAGGCCAAGAGTTGACCGAAGAGAATACACTACTCAAGAAGCATGCACTACAAGTGATGGAGAGTGTGGGAGGGGCCATTAGTCTCATGGGCAACCCAGAGCAGCTCCAGGACACCCTTATTGAACTTGGAATAGTGCACAACATGAAAAGCGTCCAAGTCAAGAGCTTCGAGGTGGGTCTAATTGCTACGAGTGTGCATATTAATTCTAGGAAAGAGGAGCTGTATGCACAATAGTGACTATTGTATGAGGGTCTTGTGTCTCCACCTCCAGTTGTTTATCACAGATTTATACCCACACGCCCTTCCAGCCAAAGGCTGGTCTTCAAAAAATGATTATTGATTGAGTACATCATGGCCTCATGAGAAAGGTAGCAGTGCCTCCTTTTTTTTTATCCGAGAGCCAGGAGATGAAGTTATGCTTTGCCAAATGGCTAACAGTACATCAATTCCATACCATTCAGTGCATGGACTTATACCTCCAATGCTTTGTAAGAGTGCAGTCTATTACCTAGGCCTGCTGTGTCTTTGGCATGTGTAGGTGTATACCACAAAAATATTAACCATACTGAAACCCACCCTATGGTACGTCCTATAATCATACTAGTATATCTTTACCAACCAGATTACATTGGAGATCTGTACTAAACTCTAGCCTCGTTCCCAGGCCTTCTCACCCCAGCGTTTGTCACTTGCAGTACCTGCATTAGTACTGCAAGACGTGTTAAACAAGAGAAATGGCCCACCTGGGCTCTGAGCGAAAACCCAGACATAGCCACGGCCGCCATGCTGTACATGTTTTAACCCTCTGGGTGAACCCACCCACCTACCCCTGGGTGAACCCACTCCCCCCCCCCCCCCCCCCCCCCCCCCCCCTCAGTGAACACGCCCACCTCCCCCTGGGTGAACCCACTCACCTCCCCCTGTCCCACTCTTTCTGGTGGCACAGAGCCGATCTCCAAATTACCAAAAGAGGCATCACAAGCTGAAAGTCTGATGACATTTTTGAAGTCATGACTGTTAAGAAGGCGAATAGCATGAAATTGAGGTTCCAACAGCAAAGAATACTGTTGTCCTCTTCCGGCTTAGCCTCGTTCCCAGGCCCCACCCAGCTTTTCGTCGCTTGCAGTATAGAAAAGCGGGGTTAGTGCGTTCTTTCGTGCAACCGAAAGTGGCGCGCGGGCCTGGGAACGAGGCTATTCTGGCTAATGTTGTTGTGAGATTAAACCATCACAAAAGTAGTTATGTCCTTATAAGGGTATTAGTTTGCTGTAGCTAATGATTCAGGGCATGCATTGTATGCTACACAAGCTAAAGGTGAATGGTGCATTCGCTATGGCGACGACAATAACGTAGGTTACTACATTGATTGCACCCTACAATGCACATAGCCTTACTTATTCCCGGGCCACTGTCTAGCATTCACCACTTTCATTCCATTCCGTTTGTGGGGGGAGCAATACTGTGTACCGATAACTGACAATGGATTGAGCATTGTGATTCAAAGCAGATACTAGTGAGTTCACTGTCCAGACGTCAAAGTGCCGTCTGAACATGGTAACCTGGCCTGAGAATGACTGCATGACTGGTTGAACTAGATACACCTGATACTCCTCAGTCATCCAGAACTGTGCTAGATCATGCAATGACTTCATAGCCACCACAATTACCACCAGGGGAATAAGAAAGTTTACCAAGACCCACAGGTGTGCTAGAGGAAGTAGCTCAACTCAGATTGCTATTTGAAAACCAGAATGCTTAAAAGTTCACAAGTGAAGCCAAAATCTCTAGCTTAGCCTCGTTCCCAGGCCTTCTCACCCCAGCGTTTGTTGCGTTAACATACTGCAAGCGACAAGTACGTTAGTACTACAAGCAACAAACACTGGGATGAGAAGGCCTGGGAACGAGGCTATCCTCTAGCCCGGTTAGTTGTTCAGAGCTCTCTCTCTCTCTCTCTCTCTCTCTCTCTCTCTCTGTCTGTCTTTCTTCCTCGCTTATGCAGCCAGTTGGACAGGCATTGATTTATGCTCTGGCAACAGGACTGGGGGAACACTTCACAGACGAAGTCAAAGAGGCATGGGTGACATTGTATGGCATTGTGCAGCACTTTATGGAATTGGGTATGAGAGAAGGACTTGCAGTCTAACTGTTTATGGACCGAATCTATGTCATTATTGTAGATTACTACTTTTTAATGGATATATGTTTGCAGTATTTTGAGAACTGGATACCAGATTTCGTTACTTCAATATAATTTATAACAGCACAAAGAGAAATGAATATGATGATGAAGGGGGTTTCAGCTACTTGACACCGAAGTCCTCAATGAATTCATTTTGTTCCTTTTCAACTTGCACTAGTGATTCGTACTGGATGCGATACCTGGAGGAGAGGGGATGGTTATCTTTGCCTCTTGATAAGGAGCACTATATGTAGTAAATACCTCACATATGTGAAGCCAGGTAAAGGACCGAAAAAGATTTTAAAAAAACAGACCCACATCCTGTATTATCTTTCATTGACATTAGGTTTGGTAAATTTGATTTACTATTTCCTGTGTCCAGTCCTGAATTCACTTGTACACCACAGTGCGATAAGACAACGTCCTTAGGCTGTGGTATGTGTGTGGACTAGCAAGAATGTAGACTCGTTCCCAGGCTCCTCCCAAGCTTTTTGTCGCATACCGTACAGTATGCGACAGAAAGTTGGTGAGGAGTCTGGGAATGAGGCTACAAGAATGGGCTGCTAGCTATCAATAATAGCTCATCAGTAACAGTATTCAGAAACACGACAAAGTTTGTGACCAGGAAATGCTTGTATGAGAAGTAGATGACTAAGAATTCACTCATCATGATTGCTGTTATATAGCTATGGGAAAGGAGGGGGGAGGTCCATTATTCACAGTGGCGAGGATCGTTAATTGTAAACATTAAAAGTAAAGCTGATTGCGTGGATTGCTAAACAGATTAAACCCTGAATTCTATTCTATGGAGGTCACTTTAAGCCTGTGGATCCCTTAAACGTACCGTATTGAAACTTTACACACATGCCCTTGATCCTGTGCAGATTCGTGACTCTAACCACACCATTCATTAATGAGCTTTCAATAGTCACGGCTCGTGGCCAATGACTGCTCATACAGACCTAGCCTCGTTCCCAGGCCGCTTCTCTCCTCCCACGCGGCCTGGGAACGAGGCTAATACAGACCGAGATAAAGCTTCATTGCCAAACATGGAGGCCCTATAAGGCCAGAATACCTTTTCTAAGTCCGTTTGTGCACAGGAGGAGAGAAATGGCCCACCCAGTGCCAACCAAGGCCTTTCTACAGACACAGCCATGCTTCTTTTCATGCTTCGGGTGAACCCACCCCACCTCCCCCTGTCCCACCCTTTCTGCTCATGCAGAAGTGACACCGTGAGCTGAAGTCTCGATAAAGAATTAACTCGATGGGGAGGCAAGTAAAGACTAGGAACCAAGGGAAGGCTACCAGCTGTCTTTGTAAGGTGAACACGTGGAGGAATGGCCACAGGGTTGTTAATGATATTCACAACCAGCTCCTGACATGACAGTCAGTGCAGGGCAAGATGGCACCTCAGTGCTTAGTTCAGGTTAACCTGCAGCTACTTCCCAACCCATGTGCGCATGTGCAGCAAGGGGTAGAGTGATTGCTGGGTCTGTCAGGATGTCAGTGGACACAAAAATGAGCTGTTTGGGTGAAATAGGAACACTTTCAGCCTTTTATTGCAATGTTACAAGAAAAATATCACTTGCACATACCTCAGAAACAACAGTCGTACGAAGAGCTGTGAAAAGCAAGTTTTTCGCTCTCTGTCCAAATTATCGAAGTAAACCACACCTCGATTTATTATATTATGGTAGGCCAAAATTTAAGGATGTTGGTACCGGTACAGCACAGACGGCACATCGAGCATTGCTGCATGCAAACAGGGCACGGGGTAAGTGCTCTACTGGGCACTTCTTGTTTTTAGGGCCACTACTACAACATTCATGGATGTGGTTCTGTCAATCATATCCTCCATAACCACAGTAATTTGTGGGCCTGTACAGCATATTAATCTTTGTACCCTGTGGACAGAAAACCTTGCAGGAAGGCGTCCAAGTGGGGCTTCCAACCACTTGAGATGAAAGTAGCATTTCCTGTCTGCAAAGTGCAAAGATTGTGCAATATCCCACAACAAGAGCGCATGCGCTCTTGCCCACAACAACAACAACATTGTAGTGCTCAGCAGAGCATGTACCCATGCACTACATTTTATTATGGCCTAATGCAGCATGCACGCGATGAGATAGCTAGGGCCTACCGATTTTAAGTTACTAACCCTTTAACTACCGAATTCTTTCCACCAAGACAACACATTTTCATGCATTCAGCGCACACCACCTTCGTAGGTACTCCTCTCCCACAGCATTCACTCCACAGCGGCCAGACTTAGTGGGGCTCGCACACATGGAGAGCCCCCTCTGGCAATAAAGTTAATGATATTCATGACTCCCACAAGCCCAGCAATCGGAGGTCAAAGGTGGATGTCAGCCGGATTTTTGCACAGCAGGATTTCCCTAAAGTTGGGCCACATGTGACTGATGGCACACCATACACCATCAATTTGTTCTTCAGGCCCTCAGTGGGGTCTATGAATCTCATTAAAAAGAAAACCTGGGGTCAATGAATCTCATTAAAATCAAAAATCACCCACGACATACCTCTATGTTTAGTGGGAGGTGCATGACCAAATTTTTGGGTTCATTCCTCAAAGTTGTCCCTAGGTAGCCTCGTACCCAGGCTCATTTCCTCTTACCGCGAGAAAGAGCCTAGGCCCTCTGAAGCCTTTTTGGTCACTTTTTGGACTGACGAGAAGCCCTAGAAGTGCATCGCATATACGTCAATGGGTCTTAAAGGGTTAACTTAATACAGCATGCATGCTGAATAAGATACCGTACATTTGTGGCAGTAATATTAGAAACAGGGTGTGGTCAAGTTGTATAAGAACAGGGCTGATTGTCGACTTTCACACAACTTTTCTCAGCCTCTCAAGTAGATCTCTGGTCTGTGAGTTTAATATGTATACGTTAGTATTTTGACACTTCTATCCTGAACTAAGCCTTCAACAAGGCCTTCACTGCTCAAACTGCTTGGACAGACTGACAGACAAACCGATCACTCTACCCCTGCTGCGCGCATGCGCACGGGGTAATAAAAGTTTACCTATCCCTGTCCATCCTCCAAGATCAGCTAAATTGCATCTTTCAATGTTAACATGACATCACTTGCCAAATCCCACACTAGTTCCTCCTTGGCGATTTTGCACGAGTAGTACCATGCTGGGAATGGTCTGAGAAGTCTGAAACATCCCCAGTCCCAGCATGGACCATTTAGAGGTGACCTATTGGACAAGGAGGCGTGGCCTATGGGTTCACCTCAGAACAAGGCTAGCCTGTGGACCCTCACAAATGCATGGAGCTAGAGAAAGTACTTGTAAGATTGCAAGTCTACCATCCACCCACCCACCTCTCCAGCTGCATCTTTTTCTCTGCAATGAGTGCTTGCAGCTGCTGCTTCTGGGAGTCACGCTCTTTGGCGATGGACTTTAGCAGATTGCGAGCTCCTATGGCCCTCATCTTTTCTCGCTCCACCTCCTTTGCCAGCCCATCCACCATCTCAATGAAGCTGCCCACCAGTCCCTGGAACTCGCCGATCTCTAGAGTCAAACGAAACAAGAACACTGACACAACGCACATGTCCATTCATGGGAAAAAATATGTGTATGTTTATGCATGCTTGTGAATGTAATGTCTAGCTCCATCTCCAGCTTTTATTAAGTAATTCAGGTGGAGCCCTAGTCTCGTGCCCAGACCGTCTGGAACGAGACTACTGGAGCCCTAGGAATGAGGATACCAATTTGTATCCTAGTCCTCTTCTTATGGGCATCATGCAAATATTCAGAAATTATTCACTGCACAGAGTTACAGCCAAATGCCATGATATGCGCATACTGTTGATGTGCATTTATTAGGAAAAATTTTTCTGCCCTCACTTTCCACAAATTCTTTGCACTCATCCTTGAGTTCCTGCGTCTCCCCTGCCGTATCCGGCTCTATCACCCGCACCTTAGAGAGCTCGTCGAAGTAGAACCCCTCCAAAGGCTGCGAAGGCACCGCCATGGTTGTCACTCAGCTGTTATCTTATAGCGTTCCCATGGACACGAGCTAAATTATCTGTAAAGTCAAGGGGCAACCCCATAACCAAATCGACGATGGCTGCAGCAGCTAGCTACATGTAGCTAGCTAGCTCACACTGACTCACCTGCCAGCAGTGTAAGTAATGGTTTGCCAACACCTGTGTTTTCTTTTATGCATAGTTTTAGGCGCCACTTTTTAATTATAGAACCGTGCAGCTGTGCTCGCAGTGGCAGTGCAGTGCATGCAGATGCAGTAGCAGTACTAGTAGCAGCTACACTGATGGCTTCAGCCTATGCTTCAGCCTATGCTTCAGCTTACGTTCCTCCACCTCCAGATGACGACTTTCTGGATCCACTGCCATTCATCTCCCAGCAAGAGAACTCAAGGTTAGCAAGTTAACTGTCTACCCCACAGCTATAGCTGTGCACCATGAATTATGAGTTTCTTATTACTTTTGCAGCTACTCTCACGGCCATTCTCTGGAGTTTTCACATCCCCATCATAAAACTCATGCTCTCAGTTTTGGTGGAGATGGTTTTGCGGACACAAGTGACCAAAGTGAGCACATGAAACACTGTCCGGCTATGAATGAGACTCGTGTGCTGAAACAAACAATTATTGCAATTGTTTCAGCATACGAGTCTCAGTGTTTGCTGCAGCACAAAGCTCATGCAGAGGTGCCAGTAGGACTGTACACAAGTTTACTACATTACCAACTGTATTACAGCTGCATAGTGTAAAGATTTTTTTTAAAACTTTTGCACTTGGAACCACTCTTGTTGGTATCTAGCTAGTCATACGTTCTAGACCAGTGAGATTGATGATGTAATAATAATGAGTGTATGCTAATGCAGTGTCTGCAAGTGGCAGCGATGGCTTTGTGCTCCCCTATGGGAGTGCTGACCCAGTGCAGAGAGTGCCAGAGACTCCGGCTCTGAAGCGAGCGTTAAGTGCACACCACAAGACTCCTCTAAGTGAAGACTGCAGGCTGGACTTCTCATGTGAGTTGGAGACACTTTAAGTGTATAGTGCCTGTGTAATTCATAATGATTTTTTTTTTCAGTTGACACACCAAGTGTTCCAGGTGGCCGGGGGCATATTGGACTAAGATCAGTCAATGAAATCCGTATCCTCTGATGCTGTATATTCTACTTGTGTTGCTGCATGTGCAATTGGCTCTGACCTTGACTGACAATCAGCAGAGAGATATCGTTCGGTATTCAAGAGCTTTACTCACTTCAACTTGGTTCAGTCCAAAGTATTTGATGATGTAAGAAATAGTTGGTATTCTCCCTCACTACTGATTACCTGGTTTTGGGTTCACATCTGAACTGATTCCACTGCAGGTGATGTACACAGATTCACCCTTGGTGGCCTCTGCTCCAACTGGCAGTGGCAAGACGGTCCTGTTTGAACTGGCCATCGTGCGCTTGCTCATGCAGATCGGGGAACAAATATCTTCAGCCAAGATAGTTTACGGTTAGACCCTTTGTTATCCAAAGTTTTCTGTTTGGCTGCTAATCTCACACTATATTCTGTTACAGTTGCTCCCATAAAGGCTCTATGCAGTGAGCGTCATGAGGACTGGCAGGCCAAGTTTGGTCCATTGGGTCTGCACTGCACTGAACTCACAGGGGACAGCCAGCTGGATGACTACTTTGAGCTGCAGAGTGCCCAGATTGTGACAACCACTCCTGTATGTCATGAAATCCATTCCGTACTTCTCTATGTTTAGTTTTGCTGTGTACGTGTATCCACAGGAAAAGTGGGACAGCATGACCCGCAAGTGGCGTGACCACAAATCACTTGTCCAATTAGTGAGGCTGTTTCTGATTGATGAGGTCCACCAGTTGAATGACGAGTCTCGTGGACCGACCATGGAGGCCATTGTGAGCCGGATGAAGACCGTACGGGCCTCCCTCTCCTGGGAGGAGGGAAGGGGGAACAGCTCGGTGGAACATTCCTCTAGTGTGCTAAGGTTCATCGCTGTCTCTGCCACCATACCAAACATCTCAGATGTGAGTGAAGCTTGTGACGATATATTTGCGAAGGATCTTGTGCTGACAGTTGAAGGATCTTGTGTATTTTGAATTTCCCAGGTTGCTGCTTGGCTAGGATCTAAAGATACACCAGCATTGCAGTTCTTGTAAGCTACTTAATACTGCGCTGTGTAACATTGCCTCATGAAAGTACGCAGTTCACAGGACAATTCCTTTACAGTATCGATGAAAGCCACCGTCCTGTTCGCTTGAGGAGGGTGGTCCTGGGTTACCAGAATGCAAGCTCAGACTTCAAATTTGACCTCTCTCTCAACTATCGCATCAGTGGAGTGATACACTGCTACTCTGACCAGAAACCCACTCTTGTGGTGAGAGTTCCTGGCCTTACAATAGTGCACTGGTAGATTGTTCAGATTACCACCTCTATCTCCCTATGTGTAGTTTTGTGCCACCCGCAAGGGAACTCAGCAGGCTGCCAGCACACTAGTGAAGGATGCACGCTTTGTGATGAACGCGGAGCACAAGCGGAGGTGAGAGAGCATATACCACAGGCCTCTTACCCTCTCTCTCCCTCACTCCTACTCCCCTTCCCCCCCCCCCCCCCCCCCCCCCCCACTTCACTCATGCACTCATAATGTTATGTATTCCAGGTTGCAACGGACTTCTAACTCCGTCAGAGATAGCAAACTGAGAGGTGTGTTGATCTTTAGCTGCTCTTGTTTTGTGATTTCTGTTTCATGGAGTTGTGATTAGCACTGATTGCAGGATTGTACAATATCTTCATCGAAAGTGTTTTATCTCATTGCATGCAACAGTGTAACAGTACAGCCTGTATCGATGCACGGATGAATTCTTCCACCTCCCTCAGAACTGCTAGTGTACGGAGTGGGGTTCCACCATGCTGGGATGGATATCGCAGACCGGAAGACCGTGGAGGCCATGTTCACTGCAGGGGACCTTCCTGTGCTCTGTAAGACACAGGCAATTCCACCCCTTGAAGTTAGTTGCATCTGTGAAAATGATGCGTTCTTGTTCTCTTACAGTCTCCACAAGCACTCTCGCTATGGGTGTAAGTTAACGTGTTTTGTGTACTTGGCAGATGTGTGGCTGTATTGGTTCTGCCCCGCCCTCCAGGTAAACCTCCCAGCCCACCTGGTGATTGTGAAGTCAACCATGCACTATGTGGGGGGCATGTTCCAGGAATACTCAGAGTCGCAGATACTGCAGATGATTGGCCGAGCTGGTAGACCGCAGGTGTGTGAGTGTGTTGGGGGGGGGGGGGGGGATACACACATACTGTGACATTATGTGTTGGATCTTTGTGTCTTGTTTAGTTTGACACTACTGCTACTGCAGTCATCATGACAAGGAACTCTACAAAGGTACTAGAGTTTCTCTTCATTGTCCGTATTGAACGTGAAGTGGGACTTGTCTTCCTCAGGCCAAGTATGATGCCCTGCTTACTGGCACCCAACTCATTGAGAGCAAGTCAGTTCCGTGTCTGTACATACCTTAATATGCAGAGTTGTTCAGCATACGATAGCTCCACTCCTCCTCTTCTCTCTCCTTCCCTCCTCCACCTTCTCCTCTCTTCTCTCTCCCCCCTCCCTCTTCCACCCTCCCTCCTTCTTTCTCTCTCCTTCCCTCCTCCTGCCTTCCCTCTTTTTTCTCCTCTTGCCTCTCTCTTCTTTCCTCCTGTCTCTCCCATTCCTCTCTCTTTCTCTTCCCCAGCTTGCACCGCAACCTGATTGAGCACCTGAATGCGGAGATAGTACTGCACACCATCACTGATGTCTCTATTGCACTGGAGTGGCTCAGGTCAACCTTCCTCTACATACGAGTCACACAGAACCCCAAGTACTATGGTAGGCACCACCAATCATATTTAGCCCCGTTCCCAGGTGCTCGGTAATTGGGGAGAAGAGCTCTTCTCCCCAATTACCGAGTGTCTGGGAATGAGGCTACAATCATATTATGATTGCAAAGTGTCACTTTGTCCTCCTCAAACTTTCCCCCACCTCCAAGGGATGCCCCAAGAACAGGACCAGATAGAGGAGAAGCTCCAAGGTAGTACACGAGGGGCTTAAGCTGAGTTGAAGAATAACGTACCTATCCTGTTTTTCATCCATTACAGACTTGTGTCTGAAGGACCTGAACCTTCTGGAGAGCAACACGTTTATCAGGATGGATGACGGTTTCATGCTACAACCTACAGGTCCTTATCTGGAGAGTGTATTTTTAGCACCTGTTGTTATCACCTAGCCCTATAGCACCTGTTGTTATCACCTAGCCCTATAGCCCCTGTTATTTTGTCTAATGTGTCCGTGCAGATACTGGGAGATTGATGGCACGCTATTGCATTGCATTTGAGAGCATGAAGAGATTCATAGCTCTCAAGGGCAATGAAGGGCTGGCAGAATTGGTGAGTTCAGTGTCAGCAAGTGTATTCTAAGTGAATGGCGGCATGGTTTGTAACCCTGATTCAAACTGTTGTCCGTGAGGTGGGTGAGATTGCTCTGTGTCGTGAATTTGAGGATGTTCACCTGAGGGTGAACGAGAAGAAGGTGTTGAACACACTCAACAAGGACAAGAACAGAGCCACCATCCGGTACTGACTGTGGTACTTGTCAGTCTAGCCACTAGCCCCTCTCCACCAGGCCGGTTACACACGCACACGGCAAAGCTGCGCGTGGAAGGCGGAGAGGGTTGACTGGCCGGGCGAAGAGGGGCTAGCGGCTAGACTGGGTACTTGTTTAACCAGGGCTCGCACCATCATATTGCTAACACTACAGTTTCACTACCATTATTGCTAATACATTGTAGATTCCCGATGAGTGGCAAGATCAAGTCAACTGACATGAAAGTCAACTGGTGAGTGGTACACCACCTGCAGTATCCATACTTGTTTCAGATTGGTGACTTGGTACCTTTCAGCCTCATCCAAGCCAGCCTGGGTTGCTTGCCTGTGCAAGAGTTTGCCCTCAACCAAGACACACAGGTATGTTACTTACACATGGATACACTGTAGCCTCGTTCCCAGGCTGGGGAGGAGCCTGGGAATGAGGCTAGACACACTGTTCATTGCCAGTAATTGCTATTGGCTATTTTCCACCAACAGAAAATCTTCAGATCTGCTTCCAGGTTGTGCAAATGTAAGTTCTCAGTTTGACTTACATTGATCAGGTCCACTTTCATTATCTTTCCATTTCCACGGACGCAGGTTTGATGGAACTGCAGCTGCTAGGGAACAACTTCAGCTCCCTACTGAATGCAGTCATTTTGCACAAGTGCATTCAGGCCAGGTATGTAGCCTACATCAATCCCATACCCTCTGCACAATGCATCTTGCCACGTATATAGTAAGTGAGGCACCCTAGTTGTTTATTCTGCTTGCTGTGAGAACAAGGCTACATTTCCAGACAGGAATGATACTAGCATGCATAATATGTGATGTTATGCTTGCAGGTTGTGGGAAAATTCCAAGCATGTTGCAAAGCAGCTGGACAGGATCGGTAAGGATCAGGTCAACTCTACAGCCTAAAGGAGACTAGGAAGTTGTTGCATACATGTGTGATATACTGCCACCTCCACTCCCCTCCCCTCCCCTCCCCTCCTCTCAAGGCCTGACTCTTAGCACCACTCTGGTGAATGCTGGTCTGACCACATTTGCTAAGATCCAAGAAACAAACCCACGAGAGCTGGAACTGGTACATAGGACTACCATTAGCCTTGTTCCCAGGTGCTCGGAAGGGGGAAAGGAGCTCCTTCTCCCTTCTGACAGTTTTGGAATGAGACTAGGCCACCATCTCTCATTGTACTAATTTGTTTCATAACCTCCTATGTTTTAATGCAGATTATGAACCGACATCCTCCCTTTGGAACACAGGTCATTGCCTTAGTGCCATGATTGCTAGCTTGGTATTGAAAGTTGTGTGTCCCTTGTATTAGATCCGGGATTCCGTTTCCAAACTACCAAGATATTCGATCTCAATGGAACAGGTAATGTTGTAGTCTACCCCTCCACCGTATTCCTCCCCCACACATACTCCACACATTCTCCACACACACACTCACGCACACACGACACACACACACACACACACACACACACGATGCACACACACACACACACACACACACACACACACACACTAGTCCCCCAGCTATGGCAGCCAGCAGGCTGAGGTGATAGTGACCGTGACTCTAGTGAATCATGCCCTACTGAAGGAGGCAGGGAGCACTGCCGGTCCAACCTCCATGCTAATGGTGGGAGATGGAGACAACCACATTGTCTGCCGGCAGAGGATCAGGTGACCCCAAACATCCCTTGCAGTTCCCATGTATCTTTACGTTCTCACTCCCACTACTCCCAGCGGCTCTCAGCTGATGGCTACAGGGATGTTCTTTCGCAGGATCACTGTGCATCGAGCCAGTACCTCAGATGAATTGAGAGCGTACCTTATCAGTTTGGACTACGGTTAGTGAGATGTCTATTAAAGGCTATGAGCACTGAATTACTGCATTTGTTCACAGTGGGGTTGGATGTGCAGGAGGTATACACGCTCTGCTATACAGGCCCTACCATAAAACAGGTAATCTGAGTTGTGTTTGAATCTGATATTACGGCGGTTAGAGTCAGTGTTGTCTTGTGATAGGAGGTGAACAGACCCATTGCCGGCACTGGAAGTAGGAACTCCTCTCCAACAGATTTTGAGGGTTGGTGACCACAGAGTAATTGGATAATTATGTGGAGTTAATTTACCTGTTTTGGTCCAGAGGTCAAGAGGAAGGGGATCCGAAAATCATGCAGTCATCACTGCATCAATAAAGCAGTGTATCCTTTGACAAAATGAGAACACGCACTATAGGATAGTGAAGCTAAATAGTGCTTTTACCTTAACATTTGTTTCAGCTGTGGCCACGAGTGCTGTAAGAGTGGCATACTTGTGACCAAATCTACTGGCAGCAAGGCACCACTACAGGCACCTCCAAGGTCACAAGGTGCAAGGTCGCAGCCTCTTCCTCCCCCTACAACCAAGCCAGTTCAGATGAAGCCCCCTACCAAGAGAGCTGGAGGTAGTGCAATAGGAAACTACCTGAGTGAGCTCCATGCTAGGACCAGCTGTATACCTCCCACCCCAGCACTCAAGAGGCTAAAGGTACACAGATACTAGTCTGGCGGCCAGCTAAATGTTTGTTTCAGCATTTAATATGTGTTCATGGGCATTTTATGAAACTGAAGATAGTGATCTCGTACTTCCTCCCCTGCAGCCATCCTTATCTTTTGACAGCCCTAGTTCACTGGATGGAATCCCTTGCCCCGCCTCTTCTTCACTGGCAAACCATTTCTCCTATACCCCCACCAGGAGGAAGATGACTCTGGATGCAACCACCCCAAGCATCGCATCCAGTACGAGCTCTGGTACAAGCAGCAATACAGCACTCTATCTGCTAAATACAAACTCACTGTCACCACCCACAACCAGCTATGACTACTCTGCTGATTTCGGGGATGATTTGTTTCTGGATGATCTGATTGGTAGTGATGATAGCTCCGACCTTGATCTCCCTCCTTTCCCTTTGGGTAATGAAAGCAATGCCACAGCCATCAGGTCCAGGGGCCTCCAACCTGCTTCGTACTCCTCTGACACCCAGCACTCATTCAACAGAAACAGCTCAAGTGCACTAGAAGTACACAATGCCTTGTTACCACCACCAGCCCGGAAGAGGCTCTTCACCAGTATAGAAGAAGGCCGGGTTCAGAACTCCACTAAAAAGGGCCCAAACCAGTTTGACTTCTGCCAGTCTCCGCCAGCAAAGAAACACGTCTTTCGTTCCAGCATCAAGCCTTCAGCTATGAACTGTTCCAGCCCACTACCATCTGCAAAGAGGTTTCCACCTGACTGTATTCCTCTGTCTAGGAAGCTCTCTTCTCAAATGCAGCAGCATATGACCTCTCCAACAACTGACAGAGCACTCAGCCTCTTGCAACCTGATACCACTTCCATGGGCAGTAACTACAAGCATGTTCCTGATGCATACGCATCCACAAGGGAATCAAGAGCAGTACCAGAACTGTTCAAGTCAAAGGCCCACCATGTGTATGGACCAGAGACCCATGCTACCAGTTCTACTTCTCAGCCCAAGCCTGCAGTGCTAGTCAGTGGGTCTTCTACTCTACCCACACCTGCAGCAGGCGGTAGCTCACAATCTTTCAAAAGAAACGCTGCACGGTTTGTTTGTAATAGTTATCACTGTTGAGTATGTGCCCCTATATCAGCATTTCTTATCACCCATAATTATACAGGATACAGCAAGTTCAAGACAGCTCTATGGGTTCGTTCTTTACAGTTGGCCCTGTAAGGTTAGTTGTCCGATCAACGTGCATGAAGTTTCTGTAATGTGTATTAGGTACTAGGTAAATGGCATTATGCATGGTTGCAGTATAGTTCTCTCACTCTCTCTCTCTCTCTCTCTCTCTCTCTCTCTACAGCCAAGAGGATGAAGGTGATGTGTTTGATTCTGTGTTTGCCGGCATCTTCTGAAGACTGGCAGTAACAGCACCATTGATTTTTCCAGTACTCTCACCATTATTTATCACTCTTGGTATAAATATTTGAGCACACAGGAAAAGTATGCTGGCTACACTGTCGTGATCACCATCATGTAAATCCTATGTTATGCCACATAGGCTTATTGTGGAATCAACCTTTGAACCTGACAACATAGTGATAGTAAGTCATTGTAATCTGAAAACCCAACTGTTAGCTTCAGAGGAGGTTGAATGTGGTCCTATATAGCCTTGTTCCCAGGCTCCTCCCTAGCTTTTTTTTTGCATAGCTACTGTACAAATGCACCAAAAAGCTGGGGAGGAGTCTGGAAACGAGGCTGGTCCTATACTGAATTGAGGAATTTTTTGAGTTGAGAGATAAAGCTGCCAGCGAGTCCATGTTGACAAAACATGCCTGAACCTCCCCATGTGAAACTCAACTATGGACTGCTTCCCGCCAAGACTTTGTTCAAATTCAGTATTAAAAACCACTTCCGGCCGGTTGAAGCCGCGCGCCCCTCACGCGGTTCGAAGGTCACGTATGCGGAGTGCAGTGGGAGACGGCCTGGAACCAGAGGGCCGCTAGTACCGCTACAGTACCGCAGAGACAGACACGGCTCACGTTAACGTCTGGAGCTAGCTAGCTCAGGCTCGCCCCAACTACATTAATGCTCATCGTTAGTGTTTGCCCCGGTATAGGTACGCGGTATCACTTGAACTTTTGAGCCACGCCCACTCCTAGCTCCTCCCACCTACGTCCCTATGGCAATCGTCTGAAGTCCGGTCAACAAAGGCGACTATGTCCTACCCGAAGAGCGGTCCTGCCTCACGGGCGGTCGCCCTGGACCTGATGTTGCGTACTTTTATGAACTCTGCGGAATTTCACCCCTCCAACCCCAAGATTTGGGACAACATAGCCAAGCTGGTTCCTGGGACTACTCCACAGCAGGTGTGTGTAGAGATAATTTCCACACTTACATGGCTCACTGCTTGATGGAGTCTTGAGGGATACTTTATTTCCGAAATGGTTTAATATTGGTCCTGCAGGAAGTAGGGCTATGGTGATATAAGTTAGGGGTAAGGCTAGTCTCAGAACCATACCCTAGGCCTTGTTCTAGTCTAGCGGGCTAGCCCCTCAAACGTTCCCCAGCATGGATCGACTCACGTGACCACATGTTGCTTGCTGGAGAAAGTGAAGGGCTAGCTTGTTTTATAGACTACCCTTGTTCCAAGACTAGGGAAGGGCCAGTGCTGAAATTTTGCACATGTAGCTGGAGTACGTCATCAATCACCGGACACAATATAATATCAGACACCACCGAACTATTCGTAACAACGGTCCTGGAAACACTATGTTCAATGTGGGAATTAATCCTATAGACATCTACACTCCTTATTTTTGTGGGCAATTTCCGATAAAAACCACGCTGTGGATATGCATAGTTTCGACCTCTAATTTGCTTCTGTTGTCTTGTACCGATTTTATTTCAACTCTGCAGACAGTGTGGCAGTATTTTATCAAGCCTGGTCATAGAATGATCCAGTCTGG
Organism: Axinella damicornis; assembly: GCA_963931865.1. Classification (NCBI taxonomy): domain Eukaryota; kingdom Metazoa; phylum Porifera; class Demospongiae; order Axinellida; family Axinellidae; genus Axinella; species Axinella damicornis. The sequence continues at coordinate 3,972,486 of OZ007507.1, forward strand.
TTGGAACGATGTCCAATAATTAGTCCAGTGGAGCCCGAAGATAAGAGGTCGCCCTCCAAGCGTTGATGGTCCGGGTGCATTGACTATTGCAGCCATTTGTGGCATAACCTGCAAGCCGGTGAACTTGAAATTCATTTTGCTTCTTATTCGCTGCCTTGTGAAAATGAACGCACAAAGTACGGTTCGTTATCTTACTTCGTCTGAGAGATATCGCATTGTCCGGTTGATGGTGTCCGAAAATAGATGAGCTACTCTATGTCCATTACACATAATTAAAGTATGCATTTCCAACCTTCCTTCTATTTTTCTTTCTCATTATTAGTGTTTACAAAGGTGGGAGGAGTTGCACGCTGCCTCACAGAGCATTGTTGGTGACTACGCCGGGCTCACTGCACAGGGCAGACCAATGTCTGCACACAGCCAGAGCCAAAAGCGACAGATGCCCAAGTTTGTGCGCTCAATGGTTAACTCTCACACTCAACCCTCAAAATCCTCTCAGAATGAGAGTGCAGCTGGTTATCCTGAATCGAGACCCCATAGCGTCCTTTCACTTGTATCAACGGACAGACCGCACAGTGTTTCTGAGAGCCACAGACCCAGTGAACGAGTCCACGGTGGGAAGTTTGTGGCTAACTTCTGCCAGGCAGTGCTGGCTGGTGGGGAGAGGAGGGATCGTGAGGAGAGGGCCGTGAAAATTGGTGATAGTGACCCCATAACTGTTAGCGCACCAGAGAGGTATGTATAAGCACTTGACATTAATTTTTGTCTTTTCATTCAAGCTTTCTCTCCCTGTGCATATATAGCCTCATTCCCAGACCCGCACCATTTTGAAGGAAAAACTGGGCGGGGGCCTGGGAATGAGGCTAGTGCATATACTAATGTCTGACTATTACGTTTTAGTGGCTCCTCCAAACATGGTGGTGATGACTGTACCCCAACTGTTGACAGCAGCAGTCAGCTGAGGTATGTGTGGCCAATAGCATGTGACGACTATTATTATACAGGATTGCATTGGTGTGTCCATGTTGTTTTGGCAGGAACTCTGCACTGGTTGGAGAGCATGGACCCAACATGGTCATACACGTCTGCGATGAGGCTAAAAAGTGTAAGCTTTTACTTTATCTTCCTTCTCACAACCATATGCTGTACACTGCATTCACAGTTTATTGTATATATACCGCACATGTGCCAAACCACACCCACACACACATGCCCACAAATGCCTAGCCTCGTTCCCAGGCCCCATATTTTTGGATGGGGCCTGGGAATGAGGCTAACAAATGCCCACACACATCACATCACATACCTACGCATACAAACACTTTCTCTCTTTTTCTGTCCGTGCAGTGAAGAGAGACTTCACTTGCCCTCGGAATGTCCTGGTGCGGGAGATGCGCTACTTTGCTGAGTATCTGTCCTCTGACGCCCAGCTCTGGGATGAGGTCGATATCAGCGTCCACTGTGATGTGCCCGTCTTTGAGTGGCTCATGCAGTACGCCAAACGGGGCATGCTGGAGGGTCCCTGTGGGGAGACACTTTTGGAGGCACCTCCTGCACCCGAGCTGGAACCTGCCAATGCTGTCTCCATCCTCATTTCCTCGGACTTCCTCAAGATGGACAATCTGGTGAGTTTATCTTCAAGTGCTGTTTCCATGGCAACAGCACTTGAAGATGAATTCCATTACCATGACAACTAGATCTTGACTCATTCATCAGTTATACCCATTATCTATATACATGGAGATATGGTGCTTTGAACCTACACTTCTTCCTCTGTATGTACCTGGTAGGTTGATGAGTGTCTTGACTTCTGCCATGAGAATATTTCAGCCGTCGTGGCCTCACCGTGTAACATGGGGTGTATCAATGATAAGCTAATACGAAGGTCAGTGTGTCATATGTGCTTATGGGGGATTTGCTTTCATGTACGGTTTTGACCGCTTGATTTTCAGGCTGGTAGCGAAGTTCACACCCATGGAAGTGGAGAATATCATAGACAGAAAAGATAAAATCAAAAGGTGAGTCTAGAATCTTCCATGCATTCTCATCTAAGTTGTCACTCCCCTCTAATTATATGCATACATACGTACACCCACCCATCCAGCAAGTTCTTTGTGTGCCAGCTGCAACAGATGTTCACTCCCTCCTACTCCATCCCAGAGTGTCCTGCCAATGCCGCCACACTCTACAAGTGAGTCAAAGTCCCACCATGGACCCCCCTCACACACACACACACACACACACACACACACACACACACACAGACACACACACACACACACACACACACACACACGCACACACACAGACACACACACACACACACACACACACACACACACACACACACACACACACACACACACAGCACCCCAGTTTATGGTAGAGCAATCAAAGTGAGCCTTGGCTGTTGACCATCCCCTCTGGTACTCACACCCCAGGTGCAGGCACTGCGGCCGACTGCTGACAGCAGAACAGCAGCTGCTATTACCTTGTACTGCACAGAGGTTTGTGTTGTGCACAACGTTGCTGTTTGTGAAATATGTCTTAGGAAGGTGAATTTCTGACACTGAGACTGGAGCTAAAATGTGATGCTATAATATTATGATCTATGCCATATTGTATGTGTGTATGTATCTCTGTGTATGTACGTATGTGTTTGCACGTGTAGCCTCATTCCCTGGCCCCATACGGATGTGACCTGGGAATGATTGGGGCTAGTGCACGTGTGTGTGTGTGTGTGTGAAATTCACTGTGGGTACACACACATGCACACATACCAGGTTGTCTGTGGACCAAGCAGGGAGAGTGGTGTACAGTCACGAGAGGGACCCAGGCTGGGATGTTTCCCACCATCTCCACTGCATGCAACAAGAGGGACTCTCACCAAGAGACATCTACTGGAGGTACGCCAGAAGTAGGTAGGCCCGCATAGCCTGGGAATGATGCTAGGGAGAAGGATGTGTTAGTGTGGTGTGTGGTATGTGTATGTGTATGTGTGTGGTGTGTATGGTGTGTATGGTGTGTTTGTGGTGTGTATGTGTGACATGTGTCTGTATAGTATGTCAAGAGTGCATGATGCATCGCGTCATCATGCGCTCTTGGGTACCAGTCTGTGTGCGGTATGTGCATCTCACTCCACCCACTCGATCCCTCTCCTCTGCAGGTTGTGGGGTGTGGTGAACTGGCTGGTGTGTGAGCACTGCCGATCGCCCTTCCAGTGCGGCGACCTCCCCTGCTGTGCTTACCACCCTGTCCCCAGCACGGGGGGCAGCCGACAACACCACTGCTGCCAGCTGCCAGCACCCTCCTTCTCAACACTGCCACACCAGCAGGTGCTAGCCTCATTCCCACCTCTGACTTTTGTTTGCAATAAAGGCTAGGTAGCAGAGGCTTGCCCTTAACTCTCATACACTGACATGTAATTAGCCTCGTTCCCAGGCGGCCTGGGAATGAGGCTACTGACATGTATAGGCCCAGAGCCAGCCTGGGGAGGGAAGGGTCTGGTCAACTGAGTATACAACTGGTTGTTCCGCTGGGATGCAAGTGGGCTGGCTCGCAAGACTAGCAATCTAGAATGGCAGTGGTAATATGAACTCTTGATAATACACAATGTATGCTTGTGCCTCAACCTACATGTACACCTGTTCCTCTATAATAATAAAAATGATGTCTATGGTAATATATCCCTGTGCTTAAATGTCTGTGAAAATATTCCTGTGCCTCAACCTTGTGGCAATATCACTCTCAACCTAGGATGGCTGTGAGTTCAGGGACCATATTGTCAGCACAGGCAGAACTACCACCCCTCCCTCCTCCTTTGCCTCAAACTCTCCTACCAAGTACTTGGGGACAGCGTTTAGGAGTGACTGTGAATCTGAACGTCTGTATATCAAAGACGAAAGCACAACCAACCACGTTTATTCTGTCTTGCTGGCTTTGAGGGAGGCTGTCTGTGGAGAGAAGCTACAGCACACTCACAGCAGGAGTGGGGAGAGGAATGCATCAGCACAGGTTGCCTCGGAAATGTGCTTGCTGATGAACGAGGAGAAGAAACCCAGACAACACTCTGTGGGGATGACAAACCCAACTCACCCACCACAGTTCAGGGAGAGAGACACTACTACCGATCACACATCACATCAACCCTCCAATGTAGCCTCGTCCTCAAACAGCAGTAGCAGACAGCCACTGGCCCAAGGGGTTGCCATGACAACCAGGAAGCAGTCACATGACGTCTCCGACCTGGAGGAAGATGAGGATGAGGAAGAGACTCCACCGCAGCTGCTAGGTTAGACTGCAGCTGAGATATATTGCTCAAGGTTGGTCCATGATCTCTCTCTCTCTCTCTCTCTCCCTACTGCAGTCCAACCTCCTAAGCCCAGGAAGAGCAGACAGGTGAGTAGCATCAAGAGTATGGTAGTCCTTATGTACACTTGGTATAGTGCTTAAGACTCTTATTTGTGGGTGATTCCCTGTTATCAATGCAGAGGCACAGGCAGCCCAGAGGCGACACTCAATAGTGAGTACGAGTGCAAATAATTATTAATTGTGCATATTGTAAATTTGGTTTGGCTGCTGTAAGCTACTCTCCTCTCCCACGTACCTCTCTCTCCCCTTCCCTCCCTCATATCCCCTCTTCTCTCCCCTCTCCCCCTTTCCCTCTCTCACCCCCCCCCCCCCCCCCCCCCCCCCCCTCCCCCTTCCCCTCCCTCACCTCCCCCTCTCCCCTCCCTCACGTCCCCCCTCTCCCCACACACAGCCCTCCACTCCCAGTGGACTGGATCTGGGATGGCAGAAAATCCAAGCGATGGAACCAGGACATGCAGAGGGAGAGCGGTAAGTACATGTACATTGCATTGGTACATTGTAACACTGTACAGGGACAACGAAATAGCATGGCTGTGTATGGTATCATGCATCTCTCTTCCCCATTCTTTATGGTCAGTAATTCACCACAATGACTATGACTCTGTGAGGTCATAGTGATGTCACCATAATGTCTATGAAGTCATAGTGATGTCGCATGATGTCATAGTGATGTCACATGATGCGTAATGATGCAATATCATCAGTGGGGATCACACATGAATATGTTACTGTATTTATTGCTCAGATGAGAGGAAGCTGGCCGCTCTGTCCATACAGCTGTTGCAAATGAACTCTAATGAACACAGTTTCAAGAGCAAGGAGGTTAGTGTGGGATGGTCATTTGTGTTGTAACCTTCTTATCTTTGATATTAGATTGAGCCCGGAATGTAAGGAGTCGGACTCTTGTTCAAAATGATGGTAACCTGTGCGTGGATACTGAGAGTCACTTCTTCCCTCTAGGCTGGCTATGCTGGTGGGATCTTCTCGGTGCTTGAGGCTCAGTTCAGAGCGCAGCAGGCAGCCAGAGCACTGGCACAGCAAAGTACACAAGCTAGGTAAGAAAGAAGGTGCCCGAGTGGTGCAAAAAAACTGCATATCCTCTATAATGCAAAATGCCTGAGAAATGGGTGCAGCAGCTGTGTTGACTCCTCAACTGTGTATCCTTGTAATACAAATGCCTGAGAAATGGGTGCTGACTCCTCAACTGCATATCCTTATAATGCAAACAATGAATGCCTGACAATGGATGCCGGTTGGGCCTCATCAGTACCTCTACCTCCCTCACACAAAGGCATGTGGTGTAACAGGATCTAAGGGATGGTTGCATGTCATTCTTATTTGTTCTCCAGGTCACAAGGTTCAGGACGCAGAAAGTATTCTAACTCAACACAACACTACTAAAGTTTGACACCATTTGTTCTTGTATTGTTGTGTTTGGCTCAAGGGTACCAGTCTTTGTCGATGTCCGCTCCACAGACTGCAGCGTCTCCATGGTACTGTTTAATGGTTGGTTTGGACCATCCTCCCAAAAGGGGGAGAAGTCACTGAATGAAGGGTTGTCATCATAGTGGGGGTACCTGGAGGGAGGGAGGGGAGGGGAGGGGAGGGAGGGATCGAGGGAGGGAGGGGAGGGGAGGGGGAGGGAGGGAAGAGGAGGGGGGGAGGAAGGAAGGGAGGAAGGAAGGGAGGGAGGGGGAGAGAGAGAGAGAGAGAGGGAGGGAAGGGAGGGAGGGGGAGAGGAAGTGGGGGGGGGGAGGCTAAGTATCCATGAGGTGACAGCAAAGCATGACACATCATTCTGAAGGTGAGTTGCCCTACCAGTTGTTCTATACACCAGGAGTAGCCTCATTCCCAGGCCATTCCCACTGCCAGTATTTGATCGCTTTCAGTATACATACTGCAAGCGATCAACCCCCCCCCCCCCCCCCCAAAATGGAAAAAAGCATCTGGCCTGCGAGACTATCCAGCTGGGAGTGTGGTTGTCACTTGAAAGGACTAGAGAATCTGATTATAGTCACAGAACTACCACTAACCAGAGCTGGTGTGAGCTCCCTCCTGTGTACCCACCACCCATGATGGCGCTCCACTGGGACTCACAGAACTACCACTAACCAGAGCTGGTGTGAGCTCCCTCCTGTGTACCCACTACCCATGATGGCGCTCCACTGGGACTCACAGAGCTACCACTAACCAGAGCTGGTGTGAGCTCCCTAGGCCTCCTGTGTACCCACCACCCATGATGGCGCTCCACTGGGACTCACAGAGCTACCACTAACCAGAGCTGGTGTGAGCTCCCTCCTGTGTACCCACCACCCATGATGGCGCTCCACTGGGACTCACTGGCATACACTCCAGTAACCTTCTTGCTCTGAAAAAAAAAAAACGCATACAGAGGACTTCAAGTGCTGTCAGCTGCTATCACACTGCTACAAACTCCTGGGACTACATGTATTTAATATTGGCTGATGACAATATACTGACTGACCTTTGACCCACCAAACTGATGAAGGGCCACATACGTGTCTTTGTAATTGTCTATGTTCCGGATATGAGACAACTTGAATTGACCTTTTCTTGTGTAAAGGTCAACATACTAATTGGGTGAGCATGAACCACCCCCACACTAGCACGTTCCACGTTGAGTTTTGTCCGTATGTCCGGTATGGTCTGTCATACCCCAAAATGCGTGCAGCTTGATCAAACTCGAACCTCAATGCACCCCAAGTAGTGTGGGCTGAAGCTTTTGGGCGTACATGATAAGCTATCTGACAAAGGTTCAAAGGTCACGTATGCGATGTGCGACTGGCAGACGCCTGGGAACGAGGCTAACACTTAAGCATGCCAGGATGTTTGGATGTACAGCTAGCCGTTCCACTAATGTTGGGAGCTAGTTCATTATTTCCCAAGAGGCTCTTATGATACTAGACCCTCCCTTTTGTACAGAGAGGCTTGCAAACATAATACAGTTAGCTTTACTAGCTAATGTGAGAGGGGCTGGCCCTGTGATTAGTATGACATTACATCACTTGCGGATTGAAATGATTCCATGGTAGCTAGCACTGTATTGCTAGTCACACTATCATCAAGTTATTTGGGTCAAAGGTTAGTCCTGGTAGTCCAGTACGCTCACCTAGCTGGGGTAAATGGGGAAACCTAACAATGAATCAACCAATCAGAGGACTGTATTCAACTCAAATCACCAATATAGCTTGTACTCACCGATGCAGCGGACAATAGCTCTTCAAAGAACTGCCGGTTTGATGCAGTACCACCCCAGTACTCACTACCCTAGATCAGGAGAGATCGTATGAGACATAGCACAGTACCAACTCAAGAGCCTCGTTCCCAGGCCTTCCATACCCGAACCTCTACTGGAGGTGGGAATGGCCTAGACTTGTTCCCAGGCCTCCACCCAGATTTATCTCGCAGCCATATTTCGAAATAAAATCTGAGCAGAGGCCTGGGGACGAGGCTAGGAACGGCCTGTGAGCAGCTGTATATGATGACAGCTGCTCGGAATACTAGAATAGTAATGCTTTAAGTTGTTCCCAAGCTAGCCCCTTATTCCAGGCTTTTCGTCGCTTATACTGTGAGCTGCATATCTGGGAACTGCCTGGGAACAGGACTCGATCAGTGGGGACGAACTGGAAAACGAGTGAACACTCGGACTCACTTCAATGTCCAACCATATCTGCCCATAGTCACTGCCAGCCAGAGCATTGACTGTGGAGATGAAATGTGTTAGGAGTGATCAGGTGGGAGCATTATTGTTGTCCATGAAACATAATCACTGGAATGTGTTATTGTACTACAAGGTCATCTGTTCTAACCACAGAAAGCTTTCACTTTTGTTTGTTTGTTGTTTTTTGGGGGTTTTTTTTTTTTGTGGGGGGGGGGGGGGGTGGGGGGGGGGGAGTTTATTAATCATGATGAGATGTGAGAACTGGCTGGACTTACCCATTTCATCCACCTGCTCTGAGGCAGACTTGCCCGCATTTTGGGCACGGGAAGAGGTACACATCGACATACCGGATGCCAGCTTTCCTCGCATTCTTGATGTTGGCAGCTGCATTAGGATCTACACTTCCTGTGGGAAATATCACAGAGGATCGGATTTTCTTCCCTTGTATGTTTAAGATGCAAATGGCCGTACGGCAAACAAGATTTGTTTACCTGTGAAATAAAAGCCCCTTACTGCCTGGAGTTCTCCTCCCTAACCTTAGCTTTGTTTGGTTCCTGTGCAGTACACAGGATTTCCGTATACGGGATTTCCGTACACATCCCCCAACCTTCACTCTCCAGCAGCGGCTTTTGCTAGCAACATATACAGTACAGAGTTGGAAAGTTCAAATGTAGGGGACATAGATCGGAGGAATTGTAAGGGAGCGAACTGCTGTGTCTGAAATACCCTCCCTTACTAGTCTAGCAGGCTAACCCCTCAAATTTCCCAGCACGGATAGACTTACCTGACTGCACGTGCATACTGAAAGAGATCGCATGCTGGAGAAGACTACCTCCTTACCTCCCTAGTGCACAGTCACTCTCATGAGCCAAGTGCACTCCAGACATCATGAACTCCACCTACCCACCAGGAATGACCCCCCCCCCCCCCCCCCCCCCATTAATTAATTAATTAGGAGCACCCACCCCATCCTATGGTAGTGTAAGGGTACAAGCATGCAATCTCCCGCTGCTGCAGTAAGTGTCTTACCTAGGCTGCGATACGCGCGAATAATCGCAAATTGGTAGCTGTTGTTCTTCAGGCACCCGAAGTCATTTATGCTTAGGTAGCTGGAGATGTCGATTCCGTACGTCCCCTCCGCAGGTACGGCGTACGCGTAAAGGAGAGCCAGCCATGCGGCCAAGAGGACTGGAGTGAGGCGAAGCATATTCCTGGTCAGTGCAGTGCAGCTGACTAATGGGTGGAGCTCGTGGTAATGCGCATGTGCACGAGGAGCCACGCCCTCATCCGGTGTGATGGTACAATCATGTCAAGGATGAGGAGATAAACTATTATGCGGACCCTTGGCCCCAGACCCTGGCGCCTGTTCCTACTCGCAAGCCTGATAGCCAACACGGTACTGCTGGTGCGGTTCCTCAATGACTCATCGTGTCTCCCAGAAGAGTACCCGCATCGGGAGAGGAGTGTGATCAGAGAGGAGACTGGGAATGGGAAAGATAATTCCACCATCTCCTCCATTTCATCGAGACAGATTGTGTTTGTGGGTGGGGTACCCAGGAGTGGGACCACACTGGCCAGGGTCATGTTGGATGCCCATCCTGAGATTCGCTGTGGGGAGGAGACCAGAGTCATCCCAAGGATTATCAGTATGAGGAGTCGCTGGAGTAAAGCGGAGAAGGAGCACCAGAGGTTGGAGGCCGCAGGGCTGAATGATGACACGCTAGATCAAGCAACACGTGCTTTTGTCTCCGAGATTATCCTGAACCATGGGGCACCTGCCAAGTATCTATGCAACAAGGACCCATTGGTGTTGAACTACATGTATGACATCATCAGAATGTTCCCCAAGGCCAAGATAGTCTTGATGGTCCGTGACGGGAGGGCAGTGGCCTATTCGATTGTGAGCCGGAATGTCACCATCTCTGGTGTGGACTCAAAGAGCTTCATGTCGGCAGCACTGTTTTGGAACAAAGTTGTTGAGCGCATGATAAATGACTGCAAGTCAATAAAGGAGAAATGTTTGATGGTGTTTTATGAGAAGCTGGTGGCGAATCCTCGTGAGTGGATGGGGAGAATACTGGAGTTTTTGCACATTCCCTGGCATGATAACGTCCTTCACCACCATCTGCTCATCAATAGTGAAGTATCACTTTCAAAGTAGGTATTTGTAATACCATCCTTGTGTGTGGTTATAGGTAATAGAGGTATCTTGTACTACTGGTACTTGCCTTGTTCCCAGGCTGTGTGGGCGGCCTGGGAAGGAGGCTAATCTTGTACTCCCCCACCAACTACATGCTTTCACTGTGACTATATAGATCTGCTCTGTAAGCGATTCTGTTGAGTAGACCTGCCTTAACATTGGTTTCTGCTGCCACCGTGCCAGCCTGGCAAATTTTATTGTAACTCACTCCCTCACTCCCTCCCTCCCTCCCTCCCTCCCTCCCTCCCTCCCTCACCCTCCCTCTCCCTCCCTCCTCCCTCCCACGCTCCCTCCCTCCCTCCCTCCCACCCTCCCCTCCCTCCCTCCCTCCCCCCCTCCCACCCTCCCTCCCTCCTCCCATTCCCACCAACCCTTCCACCCTCGTGTTCCAGAATGGAGCCTTCATCAAACCAGGTGAAGGAGGCAGTCCATACCAATGCTGTGGAGAAATGGAGGGAGAATCTTCCTGCTAGAATCAAGAAGGACATTTACAGAGAGTGTGATATGTTAAAGGAGCTGGGATATCCACCATAGCCTTTAGCAATACTTTTACCTGTACTACCTTGGGTTCTCACAAGCTTATCTGACAACATTCCTACAAGGGTTCGCCTCATGTATAACCTCTGGCAATCTTCACCTCTTGGTACCTGTACTTCTGCCTTGACCTCATATTGTACTATTCTATTCATTGTACTATTCACCTGTATCCTGTGACCTTCTTGTACCTCTTGGTACGTGAATGGAGAGATGATCGCAGAATCTATATCTTAATTTATGGGATGCTGTATACTACTAGTGCCCTTGTATGGCTTTGTAAACATGAAATTTATGAAACACATTTCTCTTCAGCCCATGCTAGTTAAGAGCTGTAAATTGAACTGAAGATACTCCACCCAAAGATACACAAACGAAAGTAGTTTGAAAGCTCAACTGTAAATGGTGTCTTAAATATTCAGCAAAACGCCTGTTTTAAAGGTGTAAAAGTGTTTAGTTACAAACTCACTGATGGTTACTAGTTAAGATTCCAAATTTGAATAGTGTATAGGCAATGCCCTGATGAAGCTACATTGCAAATTTCAACCCCTAGTTCCTTTTTGGTCTGAAGATATGGATATTTTTGTGTCAAAATTCCATCAAAACCCCTAAAACTGGCTGAGCACTTGTATGGTTTCTGTACTGCCATATATAGTAAAAAATCACTTTCTTTCAAACCTTATATTTTTACTTAAAATCGAAAATTATGTACATAATACAGTACTTTAGAGCTCAAATGCACTGTACGAAGATTTTAAGAAGTTGACTCTTGCTCTGGAGCACTGTACTTCTTGGCATTCTCACAAGCTTGTGTGAATTAGTTCATGCTCTTCGTTGTTTGTATAGTAGGGCAATTACCTGGAAGGGCTCTGCTGTAGCCTCATTCCCAGGCCTCATGCAACCCAGATTTTATCTCCTACATGTAGCTGTGGAGAATAATGCATGGGCAGAGGCCTAGTATGCTAGGAACGAGGCTACACTAAGCCTAGTCAATCAGTATAGTGCATGAGTATACTTTGCATCTCCGCACGTACACATTGATCCTGGCTTGTGAGACTTGCAAGGGCCCAGGTAAATTGATTTGAGTCTTATTATAAAAGTTGTGGAAAGAGGCTGGTGATATAGTCTGGGTCTCCTACTCTATTTATAGCCACGTATACATGACTATTTATAGCCACGTATACATGACTATTTATAGCCACGTATACATGACTTTTAAACCACCTGTTAGAAAAGGTCAAAGGTCTGCATGCGGCTAAAACAGCTGGAGATGGCCTGGGAATGAGGCTAGGTTAGTGATGCTGTACACTGAATTCTGGTTCATAGGTTGCTAAGCAACATGCAGAATTGAAGGGAATAAGGACATCTGATTCACTCATTACACTGTAGAAGGTAGGCACATATATACAATTTATAGTGCGTTAAAATCTGAGTTAGATTTCCCTATAGTCAGCTAGCTCTTAGTGATTGCACCCTGTAGCTCGGCAATGGTGGCCTGGGTAAGTTTGATAGTGACCTTACAGTCAATCGCATGCTTCTCTGCAAGATCTGGGGAGGGAGGGAAGAGGGAGGAGGTGTGAGCATTTGTGCATGGTTGGGCGGGGCGGGGGAGTATATACCTGTGTATAGGTTGAGGATGTCGCTTGGATCCAAGTGAGCATCCATGATGGCGGTCCTGAGGAGGGGAAGCAAGGTATTGAAGAAAGAATTTCTTGTGATGTCATTAGACTGGTCAGGTGATTAGCATGTGACTGTGAGACTACCACATGACTCACTTGAACTGTTGCATGATGGCAAGAGCAAAGAACTCATCAAAGTGGTTGGACACACACAGCCGCCCGCGATGCCCAGATTGTCTCCCACAACCGGAAAATATCACAGTAGTCAAACTCTGTGTTATGCGAATGAGTGTGTGTGTGTGTGTGTGTGGAGGGGAGGGAAGGAGAAAGTGGGGAGGAGAGGGAGGATATGGTTAACTGAGATCATTAGGTTGTGAATTTGTGGTAAACCTACCTCTCTTGAACTTCACCAGGAACCAACGGTAGCAGTAGAAGAGTCCGTCCCCCAGAGGTCTCTCCGACAGGTACTGGAAGTAGTCTGGCTCCAGAACCTGTGTGCAGAAGAGGAGCAGAATGAGGGAGGGAGGGAGAGGGAGGGAGGAGGGAGGGGAGGGAGGGAGGGAGGGAGGGAGGGAGGGAGGGAGGGAGGGAGGGAGGGGAGGGAGGGAGGGAGGGGGGGGAGGGGGGGGGAGGGGGGGGAGGGAGGGAGGGAGGGAGGGAGGGAGGGAGGGAGGGAGGGAGGGAGGGAGGGAGGGAGGGAGGGGAGGGAGGGGAGGAGGGTGGGTGGGAGGGGGGAAGGAGGGAGGGAGAGACCTGCAACAATTCCCGAACATCTCCCAGCCTGTTGTTCATGTCAGTGTGTGGAGGAAGAGCTTGATGTCTGTCTCCTATGAGCAACAGGAAGGTGGCATAGGCTTGTGTCTCGTTGTCCAGGATCACCAGCAGGGGAGCGAGGAGGTCACACATGCCTTGGGAGTAGCCCATGTCCAAGTGGGTCCACACATAGGTGCTCACAATGTTGCGGAGGACATTCAGGTTTTTGGGCTGCTTGAAGTACCTGTGTATTTGTTATTTTGAGGAAGAAGGAAGGAAGGGAGGGGGAGGGAGGGAGGGAGGGAGGGAGGGAGGGAGGGAGGGAGGGAGGGAGGGAGGGAGGGGAGGGAGGGAGGGAGGGAGGGAGGGAGGGGGGGAGGGAGGAGGGAGAGGGAAAGGGAGGGAGGGAGGGATGGAGAGAGAGGGAAGAGGGAAGGGAGGGAGAGATGAAAGGGTGCTTGTTGTGTATGTTACACCAACAGGTGTTTACCAGTAGTCCCTGTCACAGCGCGGGATGTCCTTGTCGATCTTGAACAGCTCTTCAGCAAAGGCCTGCCCTTTACTATCAAGAAACTCTTCTTCACCAAAATCATCATCACCGGATCTGATTCCCTGTCTCCTCCCTCTCCTCCCCCATTCGCTACTAGCTGTGACTCCGGTACAGTGGGAGGTTCAGAGAACACCTCCTCTTCCCGTGCTGTTGCCTCCAGGAGGATGGTCAGCTCAGCACCACCGACATCGTTCACTGACTCACCGCGGTCTTCAGAAGGCCATGGGTGGGCCCATTGGTACCTTACCGAGAGAACTTGATACAGCACCATCGACTGAGTCGGAATTGAAGTAGATGGAGTTAGTTTGCAGATCATCCGGACCAATCGCTATTCCACTAGCATATGGTACTGTATGCGTATTGTGTTCTTGTAGCTGATCAGCGAGGTCTGTTTGCATTTGTGAGTGATTCAACTCAGCATCCTCATTCAGGCTTGGCTCGGTGAAGCTGGGTACCCTCAACCTCCTGCCACGCTCAGGAGTACTGCTGGGGCTGATGGAGTAGAGGGAAGGGGAGGAGCTGTGTGAGCGTACCGGCGAACTTGATGGATCAGTTGTGGTGATGGGAACACGTTCACTTGGCAGGACCTCAGTAGCAACTCCATTCACCTGGTGGCCTCCCGAGCATCATGGGGAGCGGGGCCAACCATCCTCTTCGAGAGCCTCTTGACACGTTCTCTCTCTGTTATGATGCTCTGAATCCGGTCAACTTCCTTCCACTCTGCGAGTGCCTGATGGTATGCATCAGACCCCCGTTGGTCAATAGTCGCCTCTCTCTCTTCGTTGAAGTCACAGGGTACAACCCAGAAGGTAGGGCCACACCTGTGTGGGTGTGGTGAGAAAAGCCGAGATCAGAACTACTCTAAAGCTGTTCTACCTTGGAGGCAGAATGGCCTCTGAACAATACTACCCTTATTTTCAGCTACGGTCCAGGTCTCTCACCCCAGCGTTTGTTGCTTGCAGTACTAACGCCCGCGTTAATACTGCAAGCGACAAACGCTGGGGTAAGAGGCCTGGGAACGAGGCTAGGAAACTTCCTCACCTTTGCTCTGAGTTTGTTGCTTTCGATTCCCTTTAGGTACACAACCTTCACAATCTCAGTCCACTTTTCTTCCTGTGATATGGTGGAATGGAATGGAATATGCGGTTATCACGTCGTGTTCCCATTCCCCACTCCAGTACCAGCTCTGGAATCAGAATGAACTCACATTCCTGATCTCTGTAAACTCCCTCCACAGTTCTTCAGACAGGATGGAGTGTGTGTGGGCGGGGTCATCGTCCAGGATGAGACGGCTTGTGTTGATCATGTGAGCCACTGACGTGCGCACTTTGCTCATATGCCGGCAGTAGGACAGCCCTAAGAGGGATCATGAGAACAGAGTGTGACATGTGGGGGTATCAGGTGATTAGTGGAACAATGTCACATGAATGTCATTTGACCATCATGTGAATGTCATGTGAAAAAAAGCCACCACTTACAACTATAGAAGTATCTTGCCAGCAGTTGCTTTGACGTTTTCACCTGGAACTTCTCCATGTCTATCCTAGAGAGAAAGTACACTTCATGGTTTATCCCATGGTTTATCCAACTCCTAGAAGCTTGTGAGGGTGAAGGACCTTCAGCTTATTGTTACCAGTACGCCTGAGAGACGCAAGTTGCATCCTAAATCAAATATAAGTGAGCTTAGCCTATTAGAACGTACTTGGCCAGGGGACCCGGACTCCTTGGTGTGGGTGGATCGGAGTCACTGCTACTGTCGGAGGGCTCTCCAGGCGATGAGTTAGGGTACACAGTCACATTGAGAGGCAGCGGGGGCTTCACATCAATCACTGGGTGAGGGAAGTAAGGAGGGGGAAACAGGGACAGATGATAACAGCAACTTTGGGAGTAACAGCTGCTACATTTGACTTCAAATCAGAAAACAGAGTCCCATATCCCGCTCTGTAAAACCAACACATTAAGATACTCCCTCCACCCACTGCCTCATTGAATCCTTTTGGCTTCCACCCTACCCAACCACTCCTCTTCCTTTATCCCTCAACGCCATCAACTCCAGCCTCCCCCTCTCGATCTATGCTGACCACCTACTCCCTCTCCCTCTGTCCCCTCCCCCACATCACCCACCCCTTTTCTCCATCCCCTCTCCCACTCCCTCTCCCAGTTCCATCCGTCTCCAGCCATCCTATACCCCCATCCGTCTCCAGCCATCCCTATCCCCCCATCCGTATCCAGCCATCCCTATACCCCCATCCGTATCCAGCCATCCCTATCCCCCCATCCGTCTCCAGCCATCCCTATCCCCCCATCCGTCTCCAGCCATCCCTATCCCCCCCATCCGTCTCCAGCCATCCCTATCCCCCCATCCGTCTCCAGCCATCCTATCCCCCCATCCGTCTCCAGCCATCCCTATCCCCCCATCCGTCTCCAGCCATCCCTATCCCCCCATCCACACATATATACCTGGCTTGAACTTGACCTTTGTCTCCTGCTGCCTGCTCCCGTACCTCACCCGGAACACCTGGTTCCACGCCTCCAACCCCTCAAACCACCGCTCCTCCTCCGGCGATGACAAACTTATCATCTTCAGAGCAGCCGTCCCTAGGTTTGATTTATTGGCCTGCAGGACAGAGGAACAGAGTGCCCCAAAGTATTGGGTCGTAGTGTCCGAAAAGTTAGTAGTCCTCCACTCGGGCATTTTTCTTGTGTTAAATTCTCTATTTGTAAACTCTCACCAGTCCCAAGTAGATTTTGAACTGCTGCAGTAGCTCTCCCAATTCATGCAAAGGCCGCAACTTTCAACTACATACATCCTTGCCTTGCTATACAAAGTTATGTCACTACTTTCAAAATAGACAAAAATGGATTTCTACATAATAGAACCATCACATAAACAGGTAAGCCTAATTCCTAATTGTGAGGTGAAGAATAAATATCAAACTGGTGTACGGAAAAATGTGGAACATGTTGGCAGATCAGATCAGTGGGAAGGAACATCCACCGGTCACTGATCGAAGGCTACTACTAGAACAGCTACCTCCAACCCTAACCTGGTCTGACAAATCAAAATTGCTATCTCTAAAGTTTCCATAAGCCACGTCATCTATAGAAGAGGCGTACATGAAGAGTCGAGGAGAGGCAGGCAATGATTGCAGGTGCTGATGAGCATGTGCCAATCGTGTCGATCATGTGCCAATCATGTGCCGATCATGTGTCAATCATGTGTCGATCATGTGTCAATCATGTGCCAACCAGGTGCCTAGTTGGTGGGTGGGTTTCTGCCCACTTCCACGTCCTGATCTGCCAATCCTTCATTCTCGATTTCCCATATATGGAAACAAGCAAAGAAGAGAGGCCAAAATAGGAAGGAAATGTTACCCACACTGATGTCATGGTGACATCGTCCCACCTTGGTGGTCTGCTGCTTGATGTACCAGAGAGGGGGTTCCAGGCATCCCTGCGGGAGCAGGCTGTTCTCAAGGCACTCCAGGAAGTGAAAGAGGGAGGGATGGTGGGAGAAGATGATGGAGGGGTATGCAATTCCATCATAGCCGATCAGAGACATCTTCGCTGAGTGGCCTAGAGTGGAGATATTCATGTTTCAAGTTCCGACTCATCGGATAGCCAACATGCGCTGGACAGCTGACCCTACCCCTCACTATCTCACCTGGAGTTCTGTGGCAGTGGATGTGCGCCACCTTGTTCACAATGTCCACAGAGAGAACAGAGTCCCACAGC